>OX336366.1:15490536-15674272 GCA_946902895.1 Fragum fragum
GTTTTTGTAATATTAGCCCTAAATGACGAATTCTTAAACCAAACTTTTTGAAATACTTGTATTTGTTTCCTGCAATTCCCCTGTAGGCCTTTCTTTCGATTGGTCAGGAATATGTTCGTTTCAGACAGGTTGACGAAACCTTTAGCTTATTCCCCAACTATCACGTTTTTTCACGACCCTGTAAAGAAATAGTAACAAGCAATTTCTTCATTTTCAACTTTGATTTCTACCCCCAAAAAGACAGAGATAATTTAAAGTTCTAGCAACTTAGAATCATCGTTGGCAATGTTTTATTCGAACAAGTCTAAATTTTGGTCCTATGCTAATGGGATACCTGATGGCCTAATTACTAATTTATGTTAAAACAGTACATTAAAAAAGAACCAATTTGTTTGACTCTTTCAAATAGCAAGCGTATTGAAAAAAAAGATAAAGTATTCCTTTTTTTGATTGTTTCATTTTCCTGTTTTGTCAATACCTTATTTAATATTCTTTGTGATCTCACCTCATTGAGAAGTATTAACCCTTGTCATGCTGAATTAAAATCCGAGAGAGAATTGATTTAAATTCAAAGGGTTGACAGCACTGGTAGGTCGTAATGAGGGTCAATATTTCTGTTGAAAATTGATTATTCAAATAACTTTTGCTGAAAAGGGACAAGCAGGAGGTGTAGACCAAGATCAGACTGCACTTATGTGCAGGCTGATCTTTGTCTATACCTCCTGCCAAAACAGGAATATTCCGGGTTCAGCATGACAAGGGTTAACACTAATGTGAGTGTTTTTAACCCATTCCGACACAATGGCGCTTTTTGAGTAAGTAAGTAAAAAGGCTTTGGAAAACAGTTTGGACAATGAAGAAACTGTTTTTACTAAAAGCAATTTCTTCTTTATCCATTTTTTTTATATCCCATAATATAAAGAATTTTGAAATATCGGTTTGGACCAGTCTAAATTTTTGTCGACTGGGAATGGATCATAGACCTGATTTTACAGATGGAAAATGGTAAAAAAGGTTACTAAAAGGTCTTTATAAAATAATAAGACTTGACAGCTTGCAGCGACGCTCGACTATTCCTAGTGATAAACAGCACAGGGCTTAATTTAACAACAACAACAATAATAGTAATGTCCTTATTTTAAGGATGTAAAACAATAAGACAATCATTTTAAATTAAACAATTTGAAATTAAATATTTTTTACAATGCTGCCTTCACTAAATGAAAAATAAGTGAATGTAATGATTTGATTAACAATGATACCAGCAAACTCCAACGAAGATGATTATCGGAGTAATGTATCTTTTAGAAAGTTTTTTTGGTTATAAACCTAAATAATTTAATTTTTAGTTTCGTCTATCAAAAACGAGCGTTCTGATTGGTCGAAAAATTTAATTCATACCTCCATGAACACAATTTTGAGCTCGAATCCATTTCGTATGCTTCGCGTATTCATACAGTGTGATTAGGTTTTTCGGTTCATACCTCCATGAAAACAAAAAATATTCTCTTCATCTCTTAAATAAATGCACAAGGTTTCAAAGAAAAGCAATCTACTATATTGCAAGAAACAAAACTTTTAATAATATACTCAAAACGTATGCAAGTTGTCAGTTAAACATTTAATAGCAATCGGCAATAAATTTTGCCTTTGGCCATTTACAAAAGAAAAAAGGTATGACAAAGACATACATATACAACATATAAACATACAAACACAAGCACATGGGAAAACAATAACAAAAAAATTTAGACGAAGGAAAATAAATACCGAAACGATAGAAAGGATCGAATATAAAAAAAAAAACATGTATAAGCTAAGTAGAGATTACATGGACTATGAGAGCTGTTTCGTGATATCTTCTCTAATTAGAAGTGCATTGTTAATATATTTAGCTAATTTGAATTGAGTATTTTTGTTTTTAGAAGCCATTACGCTGTAAAATTTTTGGAGAGAGGGCCAATTAATAGTTCCAATAATTTTTTGCGTATTTCGTCATATCTAGGACAGCATAAAAGAAAATGATATTCGAATTCTACAACTTTCAAATTGCAAATTTTACATAAACGATCTTTCTTTCTAATCCAAAACGTCTGCCTGATTCTATTTCTAATGAATGAGAACTGAGTCTGAAGCGTGTTAAATTAATTCTTAAATTATCGATTTGGATCATTTGTAAATAGTTTTCAAACGCGAATTTAGTTTTAAATTTACAAAAATATTCTAATTTGGGAGTGTTGTTAATATATGCAGACCAGTCCTGAATAAATTGGTCTCTAATTCGGCTTTTTAAAACGCTTTTAGGGGGTATGTCATTAGCAGAAATAACGAAATTGATATTGTTTAAATAATTATTTAAATAATTGAAGCCTAGGTGATCAATTATTTTCTTCATTTTGTATGCCCAACCATATCTAACATTGTTCACAAAGTGTTCATGGAAGGAGTTAAAGATCAGTGAGTTAGGGTTTTTAAGTATCTTAAGATAAAAGCAAATTGCCCTTTCTTTTGCCAGAATAAACAGAGGAAATCGTCCCAATTCGCCATATATTGCATAATTTGGTGTCTGCTGTTTGACACCAAGTATTTTCCTACAAAATCGCAGATGCAGCTTTTCGATTGTTTTTAAATTGTAGATACCCCAAACTTCAGAGCCATATAAGAGTATGGGAACTATCATAGAATCAAATAGGGATAACTTACATTTTATATCAAAGTTTGCAAATAGTGTTAATAAATTATGGTAAGCTCTTAGGGCTTGGTCGTGCAGTGTATTTACTGCATTATTCATTTTACCATTGTAATGAAAATTAATTCCGAGATAAATAAAATTGTCAACTTGTTCGATTATACTCCCATTTATATTAATATTAGATTCTATACCTTCATTTCCTGAACGAAAAATGCAAAGTTTTGTTTTTGCTATATTTATTTTCAAACCCCATTCTGACGAGTACCTACAGATATTATCTATTTGAATTTGGAGTGTATCAGGATTTGTCGTGAATACAACAATGTCATCAGCAAAGAGAAGTAAGTATACCGATAAAAGAGTCAAATCTTTTTCATCAAGATTGTCTACATCGATAATATTTACAATATCATTAATAAAAAGAATGAATAAAAGGGGAGATAACGGCTCTCCTTGTTTCAGACCCAATGAAACGTCGAAGAAATCCGATAATTGCATAGAATTACCAAATTTAACACTTGATTTTACATTCTGATACATGGATTTTAACATAGTGATCAATTTACAGCTGACGCCACAATCGACTAGTTTATACCACAGGGCATTTCTACTAACGGTATCGAACGCACGTTCAAAGTCAATAAAAACACACCATAGTTTTTGCTTTTTATGAATTACTTTTTGTATTAATGAATGTAAAATAAATATTGCGTCTACGGTAGATCGGCCATCACGAAAACCAAATTGTACATCATTCAGACATGATTCACTCTCAACCCAGCTGTTCAGTCTATTTCTGAGAATGAGAGAGAAAATTTTAGATAAAGTATTAACAATAGTGATACCCCTATAATTAGACGGGTTAGAGGGATCACCCTTTTTGTATATAGGGACGATCATTCCTTTGGACCATGATTCTGGATAAACACCAGATTCATAAATTCGATTAAATAAAATTGTTAAATGGGGAGAAATAAGGTTACATGAGTCAATGAAAAAATCAGCTACTACATTCTCAATATCTGGACTTTTGTTCCTTTTAAAACTACCAATAGTTTTCTTAACTTCCTCTTCGGTAAAGGGTCTGTCTAGCTGGTCAACATTTAACGGTGTGTCACGTGCAGAAGGAAATTGCTCTGAGTTAATGTTAAAATCGTTATTACTTGCCGCCGTAGAAAAATGTTCAATAAGATCGTTCATCATCGCATCATCATACTTGTTGACCTTTTTACATTTATGCTTTTTTATATAAGACCAAAATTTTCTGGGATTATTTTTACTCATATTTGAAACCTTAATTTTTTCAGCAGTGTAATATTTGAATTTAGCCTTTCTTCTCGCTTTGCTATATGATGATCGTGCTTTTGAAAATGTTACCTTATTTTCTGATGTTTTATTTTTAGAAAACGCTCTCTTTGTCAACAAATAAAGCCTTTTTGCTTCTTTGCAATCATTATTGAACCATTCATTTTTCGAATGAAATTTTTTATTTCTGTTTTGAGTAGATTAAAATGTTTTGCCAAAGCATTTGAGTGATATATTACGAATCAGCTCCGTAAATTAGAAATATAGTCGTCGATGTTTGTATCATTTGATATCAAATTCTGTGATAATGAGTTAAAGAATTCTTCGTTTTCATTTAGTAAAGAATGGAATCGTGCCAAATTACATGGGTCCCAAATGACTTTATCAAATTCAACTTCCTGAGCATTTTCATTTGGAATGCGCAAGCATTTGAATTTGAAATGTATTGGACAATGATCGGAAAATTCGGAAATATCTAGTACCTCCATGCTTGAGATTAAAGACAAGGATTCATATTTTGACATTACATAATCAATGAGGCTACAAACAGGTTTAATCTTTGTGAAGGGAATGATAAGTACATTTACCATTATCCAAACGACCATTTAAAATGTAAATGCCATTCTCTTTACAGATAGTCAATAGTTTGTGACCAAAATTGTTCACAATTAAATCATCGCTTTTACGCACTGTGATTGAACAGTTAGGAATTTCGTTGCACGGGAGGTCAACAAAACGGTCAAGGTTAACCTCGTTCACATAATCTTGCAGCCGTCCCGTGCGAGCATTAAAATCGCCTAATACAAACACGTGGCCTGTGTCCACGTGATGCCTTATTTCATCGGACACATATTCATAAAAATCAAATTGATACAAATCAGATTTTGTATTAAAATAAAGACGAGAATCCTCTGGTGGAATATAACATATACATAGAAATACCGTCAGTGCCGAGGTTTGAGTAGTTAAAAAGACCTAACACTTTGCACAAGAGCTAGCACGTACACTTTTAACCTTCTTATGCAAAACTTTAGACCTATCCAAATTCGAATGATTTTCAGACAACAATTTAAAGTGGATTTTATCTGAAACACAATCATTCGGTAGGGTGGTAAATATTGGAAAAAGGAGAAATAGCTTTTAATAAACAACTTCTTCTCTTTCAACAATATTTTCTCAAATATCAAAAACACAAGGATACAAAAACGAGGAAACATTAACCAAGAATATCTAAGAAGTCTACTATATCCAAAACCACATGTGCCAAGTTTGAATACCAGGACTTGAGCAGGTTATGAACATTAACATGTAACACGAAAAAAGTTTACTGAACTTCAAAGTCCAAGACGCGTCAAAAGGTTGCTACAAAGACTGCTTATTTTATGATAATATGATCACATAGGCATATTTATTTAGTGACAACACAGTAGAGCTTTAGAAGGAATAGAGATATGACATGTTACACTTAAATAGACTAAGTCGTTAAAGTAAAAGCGTAGTAGACTGGTGCATCAAAGGGATATTCCACAAACCGACGGAACATCTATGTCAATCAAAAACCGTTTGACCTTCCAAATTGTTTATGTACACTGGAAGTAAAATTTGACTTTCGACATTTAGTTCCAATATATAGCGTTGTTGGGTAACATAAACGTTGTAGCAAGTTATAGTTAGAACGTTAAGGCCGCACGGCCAACCTTTTGCATTTTTGTTTTTATGTCCCTGACTATACATCTTATGAATTAACTTCGTTTGAAATCTCAATCGAACTGGCATGTCTGTGGTTAGAGGGTGCGAGTCGAGACAAAAAAATGATAAAAAAGAACATTTGAGTAACAAGAGAAGGTAGATATTAATAAGCATACCAATGCAATTGTCTAGATTTAGGATATGTGCGCCCGGCTCATATTAGCCTGCATACCCGCTTAGTCTGGCCAATTTCTTCAGTGTACGTTCAGCGTAATGACTCAAAAGTTTCTGAACCAATTCCCACATAACCCCACTTTTTACACCCTTCGAGAAAACAGCTTCGGTAAACAGTGTAGAAAATAAAGAAATTGCTTTTTACAAGCAACTTCTTCATTATCCACATTTCAATCCCAAGAAGTCGATGATTTTTAAAGGGTCATCTACTTAAAGCAGTCTTTTGCAATTAAGACGAGTCTGAAATTTTGCCGTCTGGTAATGAGTTAAGAGGATCAGCGGTAACTTGAATACGCTGTGACCACGTCGAAGCTACTCAGTGTCTTCGCATAGCTCTAATGAGGAGACGGAAATGGGAAACACGGTATTCACACCGCAATCATATCAGAGCGATCAATTAGGAAGATAAAATTAATAATTGTATAAATATAGAGGTCTATGGTATATTAACTATGTCCAATTCATTGAATAGGTCAAAAGCTACAAATCAATCTTTGTTTGATTTAAGTGCTAAGAGCTTTTTTTAGATAAATGCGATCTAAATGCCTACAAAAACGTTTTATTATGTTTTACAAGCTGTATAGACCTTTTAAATCGGCGCATTTGTGCCATTGTTGTCTTTGGTATATAATTACAGGATTAATATCATACTAAATTTTCAAAAAGTATTTGAATGACCTACTTTGACAATTAACCTGAGAACAATTCTAAATCTTTCGCTTTAGCCTGTCGTAAAATTATTGCTTTAACAAAACTATGTATGTTGTAAATGTAGACAGTAAGGTCGAAAAGCATATCACATAAAAAGAAAAAGTTTCAAAGTGTTTGGCCAAAAATAAAATCATTCTTTTTTTACTGTTTAGCTTTTTTCTTTGACTATTTTGATGACATTCAACACGCTCAGCTACTATGTATCCACTTCCAAAGCTCTCTTGAACTTTGCTGTTTTCTTTATCAAGAGTTTTACAGGAGTTTGTACTAATACACACACTACCATCGCCCTCGTTTTCGGTGACCATTTCTTTGTGTTTTGTGTGTTCAAATGTAAGGCACAGTATGGATGCTGTTATTGTCAATAGAGCAATAGTCAGTAATACCACAAGATAAAGAACAAACACTGAAACTTCCATTGACGTTTTTGGTAAAATACCGTTGATTATAGTCATTATCAAAACAAAAGACAGAAACACCGTTATGCTGTAGCCGATTCTCTCTCCAGTTTGTTTTGGTATAAGAAATGTGAAACAATTCAAAATGCAAATAAAAGTGACCGGAATGATAACAGTAGTAATATAATACAGAGACCTTCGCTTGAGATAAAGACCATATTTTATAGAAGTATATCCTCCTATGATTATTAATTCAGCTGAAGTTGATAACAGCTCCCATTGGCCGTTTTCATATGTCCATTCACTTGTCGCGGGATTTTCAACATTAAATTGAATATCCTTCCCTCCACTTGCCCATGGTAATATTTCTACATAACACGTTTGCCTATCAAATGGAAAATACCTGATTTTTATTGGGCATACAGTTGTTGTTGTAAATCCCGGAGACCAAATTTCCTTCCATCGTGATAAACTGCAAACCGCAAGTCGTCAATACCGAGTAACTTGTATTCACTTACAGTATTTGCCACGACCAGATCTGGCAACCATATTTGCTTTTGTTTGAACATCGTGACAGTGACATTTCCGAAGGCACTTGGATCCCATTTTAGATATTCATCTTTCCATTGCATCACGGCGTATGCTTTTGATGTTAGAATTTCATTGGCTTCGTCTAACGAAACGATAGATTCTATGAAAATCTGGATGTCGACTTTTACAGGAGTGCTGTTATTTATCCTTGGTAATATATTCGTATTGTAGTTCGCCATTAGCTGATGCTGAAGCTCGTGTTCTTTTGCCAAGCTCGAAGCTTTGACCATAAGCTTCATAAAAAACACAATAACTTTCAGACCATTGTGCTTCTCCGAGAGACTGAAATTCAAATATATTAAAGGTTAAAGTTCATTTTGAATATAGTAACTTTCATTGTTCCATGATGATGCTGATAACCAGCTTTACCCCTTACACCCATTTTTTCGCTCAATCATTATTTTTCGAGACAACCGAGAGAGGATGTATCAAGTGTCATTTTTGCTTACTGTAGAAATCTGCCAAATGTTTTGGATAAAGTGTTGACATAAAAAGTTGCGGTATGCTCGGACTGACGGATGGGATCACAACGAGCGACATGCCATGGAATTAGCCCCGCTAGACCTTGTCCAGTTTAACAAAAATGTAGTGAACATAGTAAGATTTTATTGACCTGACGGACTCTATGTCTTTATTAGCATAATTACATTTTTCAATGATTGTATTCGGGAGTTCTCGTTTTATTCCAACAGTCAACTGTTTGTTAAATGCTTGCAGTCCTCGAAGACGAGTTCGAGGTGAGGATGATCTCTGTTTTCTTGTGATTCCTTTTATTTGTTTATCGTTTAATCATATTGTTACGCGGATAAAATGTCTACAGAAAAATACGGAGCTTTGCCCTTTCTTTCTTTTTCTGCGATACTGCACTGATTCTCTCTCAGATCGCATCAGCTGATATTTGAAGATATGTCCAATGTCACTTGATTCCCAAATTTTGTTTTCAAAAACTTTGCAATCAATTTAGTTAAGCGCTGATTTGGTGTTTGTTTTTCATCTTAGAAGCTCATGGCTTGAGTTAGCCTCGGAATCTTCAATAAGACTAAACAAAAGACATCTACGTTATTGGAGCCAGAAAGAGGTCATCTTCATTACACCGAGAGATGTTTCTGCACGAGGCAACCGGAATTGATTACTTGCTAACAGATACGCTTTATCACTGTAACCGGTCGGGTATCGTGCAGAATAAAGATTAGAAAACAAAAAGGGGTGTGTTAGCAGTTTCGAACCGGTGGCATTTGCTGCTGGCTTGTGCGTGCTACACCACCCGACCATATATATACATTGAATTATTATCAAGCTATAGGACCTAGTCAGCTTGTTAATTTTTGATTTCCTTCTCCAGGTTTAAAGACATCAATGTAGAAGTGATAAACTTCATCCAAAAACCTTTCTAATAAAAGATAAGAAAAATGGAAAAAAAACTATTATGTTCGCTACAACCATTGAGTCTCCATCGAATCGGCTATATTTTGGATTAATTTACGTATTTTTGCATACCACAGACATTGGTCCGACATATAATGAATCAGGCAAGGATGCAAAAGTTTTAGTTATTCATATGAATTTAGTGACTATTTAGTCGACGTTCGCTTTGACTGTAAAATCCTTCCGATAACAAACATTCATCTATGACTTTGTGTAAGCATAGTTTAATTCTAATTAATCAAACTATTTAACCCTTAAACCTATTTCCAAACAAACAAAATTTTAGAACACTGATTTCAAAAAATTGTCAGACGATAATTTTAGTGTATGAAATTATAAAAATTTTCGTATTTTTCCAGAAAATGTTTGTTACGTGTAATTTCTTCTTTTCACACATTTTTGTCAAAAAAGCTTTCTCTCTACAGCTCATAGAAATTCGGGATTGTGTGGTAATGGGTTAAAACAAATAAAAAAGGATACATACCTTACCATGGTGCTATATTGTCCTCTGGCCTTGTAACAAAAAAACTTTAAACGTAGGAAAGTTTCGTTTAGGAAACAAGGTCATTCTTGTCGTGAGGCAAAATTGACCAGAAGGTGACAATTAAGTTGCGTTGTGTCAACAAGTTCCAAATAGCGTTTGGACATCATATGTTATGGATCAGTAATTGAAGTCTTTTATTTTCAAAAGTGATCCATTAGTAGCCATAGAGTTATAACCTATTATACATTATACTATATATCGGGTCTGTCAATCAAAAACGTTAGACTAATCGAGTCATACATTTAGACTTGACGTGAGCTTTGAACTCCTACAATGGTAGACCTTTATGTAAAGCATTTTGTTGGATTGGCGACTTAAACGTTGTAGCTACAGCTTATTCAATCTGTTATTTCGACGTTTAGGTAGCTAACTAACCTTTTTACTCTTTTGCTACCTTTAATTGGCCGTAAAATTTGCAAAATAACTCCATTTGACATCTCAGTTATACTTCCTGTTGGAGTAGTTGGGACCGACCATCCGTCCATTTAGACAAAGTCTGTGTTGAAGAATACCTTCTTGTTCAATGTAGCAGAAGGAGAAAGGGACAGACAGAGGAAAAAGAAATTAGAGAGAAACAGAAAAGAGAGACACGGGGCGAGAGAGAG
This sequence comes from Fragum fragum, assembly GCA_946902895.1. NCBI lineage: Eukaryota > Metazoa > Mollusca > Bivalvia > Cardiida > Cardiidae > Fragum > Fragum fragum. Next base: position 15,500,731 of record OX336366.1, read on the forward strand.
ACAAACACTAAAAGTTAGAAGGACAGACTCAATGACAGACAGACATAGAGATTAGAGAGGGGGAGAAAGTTGGAGAAAGATATAAGGAGAGACAGACAGACAGAGAGAAACAGTGACAGACAGAAGTGGAGACTGGGATAAAGGTCCTCCTAGAGTAATTATCATCTTTTGTGTAATTAGCCATAGACCAAATGACCAGATTTTAAGTTTGAGCCTCTTTCATTACACCGCTTTTCTTGCATAGAAAACTTTAACCGGTATCGCCTTTAGTCATAGTCAATACTGATTAGAATTACTTCTACTGGATTTATTGTTATTGATAATATTATTTCTTTTATTTTTATCGCACAAACGAAAAAATCTTCCCATGGTTTCGGTTGACCAAAGAACGGATAAATACACAAGGTGAAACCTACATACTGTATTCTAAAAGATTTGCTTTAACCCATTCCAACCCAACCCCCGCTTTTTACGCCCCTTATAAAGAAAGCTTTGGTAAACATTGAGGAAAATGAATAAATTACTTGTATCAAGCAATTTCCTTTTTTCACCATGTTTGCTATCCCAAAAGACGAAAAAAAAATAAAACAAGATAAAATTCACTAAACTTCAAGTTGTCGTTTGAAGCTTCTTTCAATTTGGACCAGTCCAAAATTTCCTTGTATTGGAATGGGTAAATTATTACATTTAAGGGAAAATCTTTCTTTTTTATTTTGGTTCGTGACTGGAAAGTCTCTTAAATTGACGAATTACTGCCGCAAATATTGAAAAAATCGTCTGGCCAATCAAACCATTCATTTAGAAAGGAAACGTAATTTTGAACATGCATATAGCTTATTTCGGGAATGGTCAGAAAGGCGAGACCTCGTGACTTTGTCGAAAATACTTAATATACTTTAAGGTACGTGAATTCAAGCATTTGCATATTTTGAAGTTCCCCAACAACCTCTCTTTTTTACGCCCTCTTAGAAAAAAACATTTGGAAAACATTGTGAAAAATGAAGAAAATGCTTATGTCAAGCAATTTCTTCATAAATTGCAATGTTTTCCACCCAAAACGAAGAAAATAATTAAAATTCCATCACCTTGAAATTGTCGTCTGTAGCTTCTTTCAATTTGGACCGATATAAAATCTTATTGTATGGGAATGTGCCAATACCAAAAGCTGATGAAACGTTGTCGAATAAAAGTAGGAAAAGGAGACTTTACTGTACATGACGCCGTGACGTCACCGAATATCATTAATTTCATAAAGACGTCAATATTTTATTTATGAGCATGTGTCGGGGTCAGTCTTTGCATTGTATTGTTAAAACATTCTATAATTGGGGTGAAAATTTTGAATATGTTATGATGATTTCCAGAGGGTGGCGTCTTGTTGGCGGTGTTGTTGTTAATCCTTTTCAAGCATTTTCATGTTTTTACCACAACGAGTAATATGATTCCTCACAAACATACACGTAAAATAAAGAATGTAAAGGTAATAGGCCCGTCTCTGCTGAAAATAGATTTACCGGTCAATGACATTGAACACTAACACGAAGACAAGGATCGTATGGTACCTTGATAATTTGTCTCAACTCTAAGACATGTTACATACGCTGTTTTACTAATTCAGACTACCAATTTCAAGATAATTAGTAGTACCATTATTTCCACCGCAATTAATTCATACAGGTTTCTTCTTTTCGCGATTACATCTATACCCCATGTCATTTTAAGCCAGAAATTTTAAGATGATAAATTTTCAAAAATGAATACTAGCCCACAATTGGTTATCCGGTGCTTTCAATTTAATGCAGCCCTAAATTTACAAGAATTTACAATTCACCATGACAAAGGTTAAGTTATATGAGTTTATGCTTTGATAGCAGTCTTTAACCCTTTCTTTTTTTTTAATTTAAGACTGGTCCAAATTGAAAGCGGTTGAAGACGACAATGAAAATTGGATGCAATTTGAAATGAAACCATCCTATGTGGTTGAAATATTGTGAGAAAAGACGATATTACTTGTTACAAGCAATTTCTTCCTTTTCCACAATATTTTCTCAAACATAAAATCACAGGAATGTAAAATCCCGGGTTCGTACAGGAAAGGGTAAAATCTGCACTGTTCGTCAAACAGAACATAACATGCTCGACCTTTGATAGAATAGACAACAGGTACCACCTAAAACGATATGATCTTAGCTTATAAATGTTTATAGAAGTCTGTAGTACTTAAAAGACAAAGACCCTAAAAGACAAATCTGAATCTTCTGAAACGTTTTTCAATTTTGACCAGTCTAAAATTGTGTCGTATGGTAATGGTTTAATTATGTATTTTTTTAACAATAATGTTGCCCTCCGAAAGATTTAACATGTTCATTCAGCAAAGTATAAATTGAATTTGTTTATGATGATAAAAGATGTTAATATATCGCGGAAAGGCGTAGATAGCAATGGAAATGAAAGGGGAGCTTTAGAATAGAAGATAAGCTAAAGGTTTGAGGGGATTGGGGTGGGTAAGAGATCTTATCGATCTTTTTCTTTTGTAGTGGTAGAAAAAATGTTGGAAATAAAGAAATTGCTTATTTCAATTTCCACAATTTTTTCGCTAGCTTCCTGTCTTGAGGGGAATCAAAAAGTGGTAATGGGTGGGAATGCCACGCCCACTGAACTCCGACAGGAAGTTCCTCTAGGATATCAAACAGCGGTTCTGGTTTTGTTTTTTTGTTTTTTGGTTTTTGTTGCTGTTGTTTTTTTGTTGTTGATTTTTTCAAAAACTATGCTCATTAACTTAAGGAGAAAATGTAAAATGTCTGGTTGACTGCCTAGACTTCGTAGCTCGAATAAGCTGTAGGTACGACATTCTGGTCGCCAAACCAACAAATATACTATGCATAAATGTCGAACAATGTTGGGTTCCAAAACTCGCATCCGGTCTGATTGAATAATTTGATTGGTCGACTGATTCTTTCATAGACAGTCGCAATCAGTCAAGTTTTAAAGTAAAAACAAACACTATTACCTATGTGAGAAGAACAGAATCTGTGTCTCGATTTTCTTCTAGATATTCTGATCTTAATATTGTCAAGAACAGTAAATTATTAACCGATTCCCAAACAATCACGCTCTTTTTACTCAAGAAAAGACGGTTATGAAAACATTGTGGAAAGTGAAACTTCTTGTAACAAGCAAATTCATTTCCAACAATTTTTTCAATGCAACTTCTTTCAAATTTGACCAGTCTCAAATTTTGTTGTGTGTAATGGGTTAAGCTTGCCAAGATTTTTCTACTATAGATTTAGGTAAAAGATCGGCTTGTCTAAAAAAAATCTTATGATATATCTTATGACATATCTTATAACTTCCTTTATTAACAATATTTTTTCGTTCCCCTGCCGATTCTAATATAACAATAATATAGACAAATATATTGATTAACCCATTCCTAAACAATCAACCAAGAAAAAATCTTTGGAAAATATTGTGGAAAAGTGAAACTTGCTTGTTTCAAGAAATTCCTTCATCATCCACACTGTTTTCTATTCAGCTGGACAACGTTTAAAGATTTTGAATTAATGACCAATTATCAAGAATTTTGCATCTGAATTTTTTCCGGAGATTAGGCTCTGCGTATGTACTGGAAAAATTAAGTCAAAAAGGGGGGGGGGGGGGTTCAGGGACAGACGAAGCATGCTGACCAAGGGTTACAGGGTTTTTAATGAAGGGGGGTAGGTATGTTTTCTAAAGCTAAAGTATTTTGTTTTTGTAATATTAGCCCTAATTGACGTATTCTTAAACCAAACTTTTTGAAATACGTGTATTTGTTTCCTGCAATTCCCCTGTTGGCCTTTCCTTCGATTGGTCAGGAATATGTTCGTTTCAGGCAGGTTGACGAAACCTCTAGCTTATTCCCCAACTATCACGTTTTTTCACGACCCTGTAAAGAAATAGTAACGAGCAATTTCTTCATTTTCAACGTTGATTTCTACCCAAAAAAGACAGAGATAATTTAAAGTTCTAGCAACTTAGAATCATCTTTGGCAATGTTTTATTCGAACAAGTCTAAATTTTGGTCCTATGCTAATGGGATACCTGATGGCCTAATTACTAATTTATGTTAAAACAGTACATTAAAAAAGAACCAATTTGTTTGACTCTTTCAAATAGCAAGCGTATTGAAAAAAAGATATAGTAATCCTTTTTTTGATTGTTTCATTTTCCTGTTTTGTCAATACCTTATTTCATATTCTATGTGATCTCACCTCATTGAGAAGTATTTACCCTTGTCATGCTGAATTAAAATCCGAGAGAGAATTGATTTAAATTCAAAGGGCTGACAGCACTGGTAGGTCGTAATGAGGGTCAATATTTCTGTTGAAAATTGATTATTCAAATAACTTTTGCTGAAAAGGGACAAGCAGGAGGTGTAGACCAAGATCAGACTGCACTTATGTGCAGGCTGATCTTTGTCTATACCTCCTGTCAAAACAGGAATATTCCGGGTTCAGCATGACAAGGGTTAACACTAATGTGAGTGTTTTTTACCTATTCAGACACAATGGCGCTTTTTGACGCCCCATAAGTAAAAAGTCTTTGGAAAACAGTTTGGACTATCAAGAAACTGTTTTTACTAAAAGCAATTTCTTCTTTATCCATTTTTTTGTATATCCCATAATATAAAGAATTTTGAAATATCGGTTTGGACCAGTCTAAATTTTTGTCGACTGGGAATGGATCATAGACCTGAGTTTACAGATGGAAAATGGTAAAAAAGGTTACTAAATGGCCTTTAAAAAATAACAAATTTGACAGTTTGCAGCGACGCTCAACTATTCCTTGTGAAAAACAGTAAAGGGCAAAATTTAACAGTAATGATACTAATTATGTCTTTATTTTATGAAAGTAAAACAATAAGACAATCATTTCAAATTAAACAATTTGAAATTAAATCTTTTTTTTGCAATGCTGCCTTCACTGAATGAAAATTAAGTGAATGTAATGATTTGATTAACAATGATACCAGCAAACTTCAACAAAGATGATTATCGGAGTAATGTATCTTTTAGAAAGCTTTTTGGTTATAAACCTAATTAAATGCGCAAGGTTTCAAAGACAAGCAATCTACTATATTGCAAGAAACAATACTCAAAACGTATGCAAGTTGTCAGTGCCGAGGTTTGAGTAGTTACAAAGACCTAACACTTTGCACAAGAGTTAGCACGTACACTTTTAACATTCTTATGCAAAATTTCAGACCTATCCAAATTCGAATGTTTAGCAGACGACAATTTAAAGTGGATTTTATCTGAAACACAATCATTCGGTAGGGTGGTAAATATTGGAAAACGGAGAAATTGCTTTTTATTAAACAATTTCTTCTCTTTCAACAATATTTTCTCAAATATCAAAAACACAAGGATACAAAAACGAGGAAACATTAACCAAGAATATCTAAGAAGTCTACTGTATCCAAAACCACATGTGCCAGGTTTGAATACCAGGACTTGAGCAGGTTACGAACATTAACATGTAACACGAAAAAAGTTTACTGAACTTCAAAGTCCAAGACGCGTCAAAAGGGTTGTAACAAAGACTGCTTATTTTATGATAATATGGTCACATAGGCATATTTATTTAGTGACAACACAGTAGAGCTTTAGAAGGAATAGAGATATGACATGTTACACTTAAATAGACTAAGTCGTTAAAGTAAAAGCGTAGTAGACTGGTATATCCAAGGGATATTCCACAAACCGACGGATCGCCTATGTCAATCAAAAACCGTTTGACCTTCCAAACTGTTTATGTACACTGGAAGTAAAATATGACTTTCGACATTTAGTTCCAATATATAGCGTTGTCGGGTAACATAAACGTTGTGGCAAGTTATAGTTACAACGTTAAGGCCGCCGGCCAACCTTTTGCATTTTTGTTTTTATGTCCCTGACTATAAATCTTATGAATTAACATCGATTGAAATCTCAATCGAACTGGCATGTCTGGGGTTAGAGGGTGCGAGTCGAGACAAAAAAATGATAAAAAAGAACATTTGAGTAACAAGAGAAGGTAGATATTAATAAGCATACCACTGCAATTGTCTAGATTTAGGATATGTGCGCCCGGCTCATATTATCCTGCATACCCGCTTAGTCTGGCCAATTTCTTCAGTGTACGTTCAGCGTAATGACTCAAAAGTTTCTAAACCAATTTTCACATAACCCCACTTTTTACACCCTTGTAAAAAAACAGCTTCAGTAAACAGTGTAGAAAATAAAGACATTGCTTTGTACAAGCAATTTCTTCATTAACCACATTTTCAATCCAAAGAAGTCGAAGCTACTCAGTGTCTTCGCATAGCTCTAATGAGCAGACGGAAATGGGAAACACGGTATTCACACCGCAATCATATCAGAGCGAGCAATTAGGAAGATAAAATTAACAATTGTATAAATATAGAGGTCTATGGTATATTAACTATGTCCAATTCATTGAAAAGGTCAAAAGCTACAAATCAATCTTTTTTTATTTAAGTGTTTAGAGCTTTTTTTTAGATAAATGCGATCTAAATGCCTACAAAAACGTTTTATTATGTTTTACAAGCTGTATAGACCTTTTCAATCGGCACATTTGTGCGATTGTTGTCTTTGGTACAGAATTAATATCATACTAAATTTTCAATAAGTATTTGAATGACCTACTTTGACAGTTCACCTGAGAACAATTCTAAATCTTTCGCTTTAGCCTGTCGCAAAATTATGGCTTTAACAAAATTATGTATGTTGTAAATGTAGACAGTAAGGTCGAAAAGCATATCACATAAAAAGAAAAAGTTTCAAAGTATTTGGCCAAAAATAAAATCATTCTTTTTTTTATGTTTAGCTTTTTTCTTTGACTATTTTGATGACATTCAACACGCTCAGCTACTATGTATTCACTTCCAAAGCTCTCTTGAACTTTGCTGTTTTCTTCATCAAGAGTTTTACAGGAGTTTGTACTAATACACACACTACCATCGCCCTCGTATTCGGTGACTATTTCTTTGTATTTTTTGTGTTCAAATGTAAGGCACAATATGGACGCTGTTATTGTCAATAGAGCAATTGTCAGTAATACCACAAGATAAAGAACAAATACTGAAACTTCCATTGACGTTTTTGGTAAAATACCGTTGATTATAGTCATTATCAAAACAAAAGACAGAAACACCGTTATGCTGTAGCCGACCCTCTCTCCAGTTTGTTTTGGTATAAGAAATGTGAAACAATTCAAAATGCAAATAAAAGTGACCGGAATGATAACAGTAGTAATATAATACAGAGACCTTCGCTTGAGATGAAGACCATATTTTATAGAAGTATATCCTCCTAGGATTATTAATTCAGCTGAAGTTGATAACAGCTCCCATTGGCCGTTTTCATATGTCCATTCACTTGTCGCGGGATTTTCAACATTAAATTGAATATCCTTCCCTCCACTTGCCCATGGTAATATTTCTACATAACACGTTTGCCTATCAAATGGAAAATACCTGGTTTTTATTGGGCATACAGTTGTTGTTGTAAAGCCCGGAGACCAAATTACCCTTCCATCGTGATAAACTGCGAACCGCAAGTCGTCAATACCGAGTAACGTGTATTCACTTACAGTATTGGCCACGACCAGATCTGGCAACCATATTTGTTTTTGTTTGAACATCGTGACAGTGAAATTTCCGAAGGCACTTGGATCCCATTTTAGAAATTCATCCTTCCATTGCATCACGGCGTATGCTTTTGATGTTAGAATTTCATTGGCTTCGTCTAATGAAACGATAGATTCAATGAAAATCTGGATGCCGACTTTAATAGGAGTGCTGTTATTTATCCTTGGTAATATATTTGTATTGTAGTTCGCCATTAGCTGACGCTGAAGTTCATGTTCTTTTGTCAAGCTCGAAGCTTGGACCATTAGTTGCATAAAAAACACAATCCCTTTCAGACCATTGTGCTTCTTCGAGAGACTGAAATTCAAATGTATTGATTATTAAAAACCAATTTTGAATATGGTAACTTTCATTGTTCCATGATGGTGCTGATAATCAGCTTTCTCATTACACCCATTTCTCCGCTCAATCAATATTGTAAAAGACATCTGAGAAAGGATAATCAAAGGGTCGTTTTTGTGTATTGTAAAAATCTGACCAGTTAATTTAGATAAGGTCTTTAAAAAAAAAAAAAGGTTAACGAATGCCTGGACTGACGGATGGACTCACGACGGGCGACATGCCATGGAACTGACCAATCGCGGCTGTCAATCGATTAACCAGTAGACCAATGAAATCATTCATTTGGACAAGAAATGAGTTTTCTCCACATTGGCCGCCATTTTTCAAACTTTTTTTTTTTGTGGTTGTTGTTGGTTTTGGCGACTAAAAAGTAGTAGTTACGACGTTTATGTCGCAAAACAAATATTCTTCCTTTTTGTTGCATGCAACTTGGCAAAAATCTTGCAAAATATCACCGTTTTAAAGTTAGACTTCCTGATGGAGTCGATTGGTGTAGCATATGAAATCAGGCGACTGGGCCAGCGATTGGACAATTAGCCCCGCCAGACCTCATCCAGTTTAGCAAAACTGTAATTGAACACAGTAAGATTTTATTTCCCTGGCGGACTCTAGTCCTTATTATCATGTTTACATTCTTCAAAGATTGTAGTTGTCGTTTTACTCCAATAGTCAACAATAATATTTATGTGCTTATTAAATGCATGCTGTTGTAAAACCAATACATTTTCAATGTGACAGAGCTTGTATCCACTGCCCTCAAAGTGAGGTGAGGATGATCTATGTTTTCAGTTGATTCCTTTTATTTGTTTATCGTAAAATCATCGTCACTTGATTCTCAAATTTTGTGTTCGAAATCTTTGCAATCAATTTAGTTTAGAGCTGGTTTGGTGTTTATTTTTCATCTTTGAAGTTTGTGGCTTTAGATAACCGCGGAAATCGTCAATCAAACTAAACAAAAGAGATCCTCGTTATTGGAGCCAGAAAGAGGTCATCTACATTACATCGAGAGATGTTTCTGCATGAGGCAACCAGAATTGGTTACCCGATATCAGATAGTCTTTATCACTGTTACCGGTTGGGTATAACAGAAAAAAAAGCTTAGCATACAAAACGGTTTCAAACCAGTGGCATTTGCTGCCGGTTTGTGCGTAGTAGACCACTTGACAAAGTATTCATTGACATATGTCATGTTATAACGGTACAATATTTCTCTCAAGGTATGACCGAGATCGCTCGTTAACGCACGACTTTCCTCAACATTACTTTTATTCACAAGTAATGTATTCATTGCATAAAGGGTAAATCATGTCAATAATTTCAAGCTATAGCGCCTAGTCAGCTGGCTTATTTTTGCTTTTCTTCTTTAGATTTCCAGACATCATTGTAAGTATGGATAAACTTCATCCTAAACCCTTTCTAATAAAAGGTAAGAAAAAATGGAGCAAGAAAAAACATGTTTGTTAGATGTAATATCTTCTTTTCTCACAATGTTCTCAAAAAGCTTTCTTTCGACAGCGCGAAAAAAACACTGGATTGTGTGGTAATGAGCTAAAACAAAAAGGAAAAGGATACATACCTTCCCATGGTGCAATACTGTCTCCTGGCCTGGTAACAAAAAAGAACCTTCTATCGTATGGAATTTTTCGTTTAGAAGCAAGATCGTTCTTCTCGTGAGGCAAAATTGACCAGAAGGTGACAAGTCAACAAATTCCAAATAGCGTTTGGTCATTATAAGTTATGGATCGGTAATGGAAGTCTTTTATTTTCAAAAACTGTCCATTAGTAGTCATAGTTTGAAACCTATCAAACATCAAAAATCGTTAAACCACTCAAGTCATACGTTTAAACTGGACGTGAAATTTGAACTCCAACATTGAGTGACATTTATGTGAAGCATTTTTGTTGGCTCGGCGACTTAAACATCGTAGCTACAGTCTATCTATTATTTCGACGTTTAGGTAGCCAACCAACCTTTGCTACATTTAACTTCATGGTTATAAAATTTGCAAAATAACCCCATTTGACAATCTCAGCTATACTTCCTGTCTGAGCAGTTTGGACCGACCATCCGTCAATTAAGACGAAGTCAGTGTTGAATATCTTCATGTTCAATGTAGCGGGAGGAGAGAGGGACAGACAGAGAAAAGAATTGGAGAGAAACAGAAAAGAGATACAAGGGGTGAGAGACAGAAAATTGATCATAATAGCAATTTATTGATTCATGATGGGTTAGTATTGTTTTATAATTGAAAGCGGTGGTGTTTCCGATATTCCTTAAATGAGCTTGAATTGTCATACTGTCATATGACTCTATCCCCCGTCCTTCATCTGTTTAAGTCAGTATCAAATCGCGGTTGCCAGTCGAAGAATCAATCAGCCAGGGAGATCATCCACTTTGAACTCTAACATTGGCCGACATAAATGTGAAACATTTTTATTGGTTTGGCGACTTAAACCTCGTAACTACAGCTTATTAAAGCTGTAGTTACGACGTTTTGGTTGCAAGCCAACCATTTTACTTTTTGGTTGCATGTTACTGGCCTAAATTTTGCAAAAAAAAAATGCTGTTTAATATCCAAGTGGAACTTCTGTTGGAGTCAGCTTGTCTTGACCAGCGGAGTCAGTGGGCGGGGCCACCGAATCGTCAATTAGTATAGAACTTAACCCGGCTAACGTTATAGATTCAAAGTCCGGTCCCACTACCGGTCATGTGGGTATGTCATTTTGTCAGGAACCCTAGCTCAGCACCAGGTAACACTTGATCTAGTAAACTTTTTCGTTTGAACGGGATATTCAAACATTTGACTGTATTAGTAAATTCATGAAGACTCATGGATGTCCTATTAAAAGTTTTTGGTAACATTATATATGAAGATATTTATTTGACTCATTTCCACACACAAATGCCTTTGACGCGTTCTTCCCCAATAAAAAGGTTTGCAAAACATTGTGGAAAATGAAAAAAATGCCAATTACAAGATTAACTTAAACAGTTTTAGTTATCAACAAAAAATGTCGTCTGCAATTGTCGTTTCTTCGTTTTCCAAAACAAACAATTTCTTCGTTTCCACAATTTTTTTTCCTAGGAAGACAAAGATTGTTAAAATTCCTTGAAATTGTCGTCTGCAATCTCTTTGAATTTAGACCAGTCTCAAATTCCGTCGTTTGGCATTGGGTTAGAGGATGCTAAATCATCGATATATAATGGAATTCTAAAGCGTAACTGTGCCACTCTTTCGGATATGACAAATGGGACACACACTTTCGGAAACTTGTTGTAAAAGTACATCTGCCAAAATCAAACGCCTAAAATAATCGATAATTTATTTTAATAATGAAGATAATAGTAAATCTTTATTTAGTGAAGGTAACTTATCAAGACATCACCATACACATTAAAATAACAGTATGTTAATAAACTTAATTGCACTGAGGTCTCCAAATAACAGTCAATCAATTAACCACACATACACATTACACAAGCGCACACACGAACACAATTACACACTTGCAAACTAATATTGAATAACACACCATATGTAAGCACAATGCAAACCTGAACATACATATTCATTTGAAAAAAAAAGGTAGAGTAAGGTGTTATGAAAAATCATTTACAGATACCAGATTTTTTTTTTTTTTTTTTTTTTTTTCATAAAAGATTAAAAATTGATTATTTGTCTTAACCCTTTCCTGTTTTGAAAATAAAAGGTTCTGCACATGAAATATAAAAGCGAATTGAATCATTGTGTGTTTCGGATCTCAGAATATAAATTTGATATCAACACAGAAACTAACTTTTATATACCTTAATGGGTCATATACTAAAGATTTTTTCGATAATATAACATGTTTATTGATTGATTGATTGAATGAATGAATGGTGTTTAACGCCACTCGTAACACTGTCTAACGCCACATTTAACAGTATTAAAAGTATCGTTAAACATCATTTCATCAATCTGTTAATATATCGGAAAAATCTTTAGTATAAAGCCCATACAAAGATATTATTAATTATTTAAATCCGTATCTAAATTGTGCGTCTTATTACGAATTTGTTTATTATGCGAGATAGAGATTTGAAACCGTTACTACAAAGAAATGGCCACAATCGTTACGCTGATTCATCACTTCTATACCTTATTTCCCATACAATGACGCTTTTAAACGCCCCAAAAGACAAAGGATTTAAAATTTTCAACAATCTTAAATTGTCGTCTACAATTTTTTTCCAATTTGGAACGGCCTAAAATTTCACTATGTGTAAATGAGTTTAAGTACTGAACGTTTAAAATGGTATCTCAAGCTGTTGTTGAAATTGATTGCAAATCCAAAGCGTTTTTGCTGTCATGTTTCTTTTTCAAGTTTTAATCTTTGTTGGATGTCCCCGCATGACAAAGGTTAATTACTCGTGAAAAAATAAATGATAACAGTTTTTTACTTGTTCGAATCATTGTTATATTCAAAATAAAAAAAAAATCCCGGTTGGACGCCACACAAAACGATCAAGCGAAGTGTTTTGATGAAATCTAAGAAAAATGCGTGTTCAATACAATCCATATAGAACACATTCTTTCTATACGAATTTCAACAAAATAGCATAGGTTACTATAGAGGAAAGAATTGTTGCTGCACATACCAATGTAAACACTAGTGGCCATCGAACGATAAAGCCAGTATAGATGATATGATTTTAAAAATATAATGGCTAGTAACACGCTAATATAGACAACCAATACTGATGTTTCAAATGATGTTTTAGGTAAAATACTGTTTATAATAGTTAATATTAAAACAAAAGCTAGGAAAACGGTTATACCGAAGCTTATTCTTTCGCCAGATTGTTTTGGAATAAGGAATGTAAAACAGTTTAGAATACAAATGAAACCAACAGGAATAGCAACGGTTATAATGTAGTAAATTAATCGACGCTTTAGTTTTAAAGTATACCGTATGAAGGAGAAATCGCCAATTCTTACTAGTTCTGACGCTGTTGACACAAGATCCCACTGGCCATTTTGGTATGTGAATTCGGTTGTCTCGGGATTTTTTATCAAAAACATAACTTCAGATGTAGTGCTTGTGCATGGCGAGAATTCAATGTTATATGTTTGCTCGACAAAAGGAAAGAACCTAGTTTCTATGTGACAAATTGTTGTCGAGGTTATCTCCGGAGACCAATGTACTTTTCCATCGTGAAATACTGTGAGTTTAACTTCTTCAAATCCCAACAGCATATAATCTTCTATTGTATTGTATTAGACACGATTAAGTCAGGAAACCACACCTGTTTCGTTTAAACATGATTTTGGTGAGGTGACTATCTATCGGACCCCACTATCTTTCCACTGTAATCTCATATACAGCTTTGCTGTAAGAAGCTCACTGGCCTCGTCTATAGAAATGACAGCTTCTATATACATGCCAACATCGACCATTATTGGCAAACAGCTGTTTTTTCTAGGTAGGACGTTGTCGTTATAATTTTTCATCAGATGTGTTTGTAGCTTATGTTCAGTAGCTGTATTTGAAGCACGGATCATCAGGGTGCTAAGCAAGAACCGCAAAGCCATCCCAAAACCAGTATACAAACGAAGTAATTGTTCCAGATTCCGTCGACAAATCCCTACACAATAGAAATCCTTTGATAAATCTATATCTACAAGACCAGGGAATAATTTATAGCTTAAGTATAATGACAATAAGAAATCAATATTTATAAAATAAAATTTTTGTATCACTGCATAAGTAATACCATTTGGACGCCGATGTATGGCAGTTTTTAAAATAGAAACATTGCATTTGATTTCAACAAAGTAATGAAAAAAAAGTTTCCGCATATCTCTCATGTAGCACGATTCCTGTCAGGAACTTGACCATTCTTTATAGATAAGAATCTTAGTGAACATTTAGGAGAGCACGATATGTTTAACATGCTTAGTCAATCACTATGCCTTGATCGTCACATTTCACATTTCATTGAAGCAAATTTTCCTACTTGCAATCACATTTGAAAAGTATTTTGAAAGGGCAATTTTTTTAAATAAATTTTATTACACCATTTGAAGTTAGTGAAATGATATGTAATCTTGACAAAAAATAAACAACTGGAATCGATTGTATCAGTGCCACTATTTTGAAATCTTGTGGCTTTCGCATTAACTTCCATTATCAATAACAGTATTGCAAAGGGCATTTTTCCAAATGCTTTAAAGGAAGCGTATCTTCTTCCATTGCATAAGGGCTCCGATAAGCAAGATCCAAATAAATACAGACCAATATCTGTATTGCCGACTATTTCAAAATCTTTGAACGCCATTTATCGAAACAGTTATTATCATTCCTAAATAAAAATAATATACTAGCTAAGCACCAGTCAGGCTTTAGAGAAAAACACTCTTGTCAAACTGCAAAATCCGACTGATTGATGAATGGTCAAAAGAAATTGATACAGGAAAAATTATCAATTCGGTTTTCATTGACCTAAAGAAGGCATTTGATCTTGTAGATCACAAAATTTTATTATATAAGTTAAGGTTACACAACTTCTCGATGAATTCCTTAGCAATATTTGAATCTTATTTATCTGGCAGAAAACTGTATGTTAAGAATAATAACAACTTCTCCTCTCCACGTACTGTATCATGCGGTGTCCAACAAGGTTCTGTATTAGGACCGCTCAAGTTTTTAATTAACATAAATGATATCGGTTTACATGTTAATGACTCAATGCAGATGATTCGACACTCTATACGTCTGGAATAAACATTAATGAAATACAAACCAACCTACAAAATGGTTTGCAATCTATACTGTCATGGTGGTAAAATAATAACATGCTGGTCAATCCAATGAAAACCAAGTGTATGCTTGTCGGACTAAAATATAGATTAAAGAATATTAAGCTAGGTTTAAAAATAAATGACGTTTGCGTTGAAGTTGTTGAGTCTCATAAGATCTTGGGTGTACATGTTGACAAGCATCTGTCCTGGAATATCCATATTGACAAAACTACCTCTAAAATCAACAGTAAAATTAGTTTGCTCAAACGAATTTCGAACTATCTCATTCTAGAAATGAAGCAACTTTTTACAATTCGTATATACTTCCTCTCTTTGACTATTGCTGTACAGTTTGGTTGAAAAGTGCTAAATATAGGACCTATAAATTATCTGTACTTCAAAAAATAACAGCTCGCGTTATTTTGGGCTCTGCGCCAAGAACACCATCTATTGAACTTTTTACTAAACTTAATTGGTTGACTTTTGAAAAACGATGTAATCATCACACTGGTGTTTTAATTTTTAAGTGTTATAACAACCTATCACCAGAATATATGAATGAGGTCATTTCATTTTGTAACAACACAAAATATAGCTTAAGATCAGTTGCACATAGTGACATTACACACTTGAAATATAACACTTTGTACAAGAAACGATCTTTCTCATACTGTAGCGTTATCTAGCTTCAAAAACAAATTCAAACAGTATCTACTATTAAATAAATCAAATGACCAAGCAGAAATTAATTAAATCATTTTAGTACAGGGTGTGACTGTCCATGCATGAATTCTTTCCATTTGTTCCCATAAAACCCATCTATCGTAATTTCATGATATGTCATCATTTTTACGTCATCGTATATTGTTACTCTTCAGCATAGTTATTGCGTGGTATCATTTTTGATCATCATCATTTTTAAATCATCATATTCACTTAATCTTCATTCATTGAAGGCAACATTGTAAAAAAGATTTATTTTCAAATTGTTTGATTTGACATGATTGTCTCATTGTTTTACCTTCATAAAATAAAGACATTATTATTATTATTATTATTATTATAGAATACATGCATGTATGTGACCGAACAGACATGTTTCTAGAAAATAAAGGGTAACTACTAAATGTATTTAGTTTGGGTATTACGTGAACGTGTCAGGCACGAAAAGTCCTTTACAAGACGTTGGTTTTAAAATTATTGATTTCCCCTTTATTTTATTTCGACAGAAATACGCATACAATACTTTAGTGTAAAAAGAATATACATTGAACCGCATTTTCAAGTAAACTAAAATTTAAATGAAAGGGCCTTCTCGTTTTTCTGCGTAAAATTTTAACACTGTGCGGTACAGTACGGCGTTGAGAACACGAGATTACGATAATTCGACATTGAGAACATCATAATGAGATCACGAACACGAGAATGCGACAACAGGGACACTAGAGTACGCTTGTAAAAGAATAATATGAAGTGTTCCCATCGACGTACTCTTGTGTGCATGGACTCGTTTACCGTGTCGTACTATGATGTTCTCACTTTCTCAAGGTCGTGATACCGCCTTTCGGTATGCATGCGCACACGAGTTCTGTAATTCCGTATGCTCGTAGTCGCAGTCTTGTATTCTCATATTCTCACCGTCATACTCTCTCGTTCATCGTACTGTTGTGAAAGAAAACAAGAGTATTGGAACATGAGAAATCGACGATGGTATCGGGAGAGTAGGACAATGATAACAAGATAGTATGACGATGAGAATACAGTAGTAAGACGACTAGAACTAGCGAGTACGATGGCGACTGAATGAAGACGACAACGCATGAATACGGCAAAGAGAATAACAAAATGTCACACGAAAATATGACAACGAGAACACGAATGTTTGCCGGTGAGAGTACAAGACCGAGGCAAGCTGCTCATCCCACTTAGATTAACGATTATCCATCCATTGTTGAGATACAAATGTCGAAAAGGGTCGAACCCTAGGCCTCATGAATGAGAGTCCGACATGCTACCAACTGCGCTATGGGCCTCCCCGAGCTAATCTGAAGCAAGGCCAATGATCCGTCAATCTATAGTGCTCTTGTGATTTAGATGTGATTTATCTCTTTTGGTAAGAATGCAAGCCAATTGACCAATCGCTGGCCCCGCCCACTTATTTGGCTATGCCTACTGACTCCGATAGGATGGTCTGCTTCGATTTTCAGAGGCGATATAATGCAAAATTTATGACAAGCAACATGCAACAAATATGTGAATAGTTGGTTGGCGACCTAAACATTGTAACTCCAGTTTGAATAAGCTGTAGTTACGACGTTTTAGTCGCCAAACCAACAAAAAATATTAAGAATAATGGCGGCCAATGTCAGAGATCAAGACTTACTTTTTGTCTAAATTACTAATTTCGTTGGTCGACGGGTAACTGATTGACATCGCGATTGGTCGATTATAAGGAAACCGAAATCGATAATTACGATCAGACACAACTGTAAACTTAAACCGGTCTGCTATTTCTAATGTACGAAAATTTCTTATCGGACCTCAAGATCTCATGGAAATATGTCTGTAAATGTTGGAAAGTGTCAGTACTTGAAAGGGTAAATAGCGTTTAATGGATTCATTTCTGTTTTTGATTGATTACTAATTAAGATATTTTATGTTTCTGATATTCCAATTAACAAATTTGAACTGTAATACGCGAAATAACTATCCTTTCCACATACGGCTACTCTTGTTTTCTATAGCGATCAAGCATTACGATTGGCCTTATCGTGTCTGTATTTAAAATCACTCCCAACCTTTTACTAGACGTCAAAATTTAAGGCGGGTCCAAATTGAAAGACATTACAGCCGACAATTTCATATAAATTAAATTTTATCAATATTTTTCTTTCTGTGTGGTAAAAAAATGTGGGCAGTAAACAAATTGCTTATTTCAATTTCCACAATATTTTCGCAAGCTTCTGAGGGGAATCAAAAAGTGGTAATGGGTGAGCTCAGAGCTCAGACAGGAAGTTCCTCTTAGATCCCAAACAGCGGTTCTGGTTTTGTTTTTTGTTGTTTATTTATTCATTTATTAGTTTGTGTTGTTTGTTGTTGTTGTTTTTTGTTTTGTTCTGTTTTGTTTGTTTGGTTGGTGGGTTTTTTTTTTTTTGTTTTTTTTTGTATTTTTGCAAAATCTATGCTCTTTAACTTGTAACGAAAAGGTAAAATGTCTTGTTGACTGCCTGAATGTCGTAACTACAGCTCGATTAAGCTGTAGGTACGACATTTTAGTTGCCAAACCAACAAATATACTGTGCATAAATGTCGATCAATGTTGAGGTTATAAGCAAACATCCGGTCTGATTGGATAATTTGACTGGTCGACTGATTCTTTGATAGTCAGTCGCGATCAGTCAAGTTTTAAAGTCAAAAACATTCACTGTTCCCTATGTGAGAAAAAAAGAATCTGTCTCTTGGTTTTCTTCTAGATAATCTGATCTTAACGTGGTCCAGAACAAAAAAATAATAACCCATTTCCACACAATCCCGCTTTTTTGACGCAAGAAAAGGCGGTTATGAAAACATTCTGGAAATGAAATTTCTTGTAACGACTAATTTCATTTCCAACATTTTTTTCAATAAAAAAACAAATGTTAAAACTCATTATCTTTGAATTGTCGTCTGCAACTTCTTTCAAATTTGACCAGTCTAATTTTTTTGTGTTTGTAATAGGTTAAGCTGGCCAAAGCTTGTGTAACAACTTTTCTAATATTGATTTAGGTAAAAGATCGGCTTGTGAAAAAATCTTATGACATATCCAATAACTTCCTTTTTTAACATTTTTTTTCTTCCCCTGCTGATTCTAACATAACCCTTATATAGATAAATATATTCATTAACCCATTCCTAAACAATCCATCAAGAAAAAAGGTTTGGAAAAAATTGTGGAAAGTGAAGAAATTGCTTGTTTCAAGCAATTTCTTCATTATCCACACTTTTTTCTATCCAAAAAGACAACACAATTCAAAAATTTCGTCAACTTGTAATTGACGTCTGCAGTTTCTTTCAATTTGAATTATGGTGCACTACTCTGCCTGCTCTTCAACCTATTCTCGAATTATCTCGCTATTTTTCAACCCTCCGGAAAATTTGTAAAAAAAATTATATGGGCAATGAAGATTTTTTTAACGAGCTGTTTCTCTATTCCGAAAAAAGTGTTCTACTGTGATTTTTTATGTATTGTGAAATGACGTCTGCAATCTATGTCAATTCGGAAACAAGTTTAGAATGACCGTCAAGTGGTGGATTAATCTATTCAACTGGACAACGTTTAAAAGATTTTGAATTAATGTCCAACTATCAAGAATTTGGCATCTGAATTGTTTCCGGAGATTGGACTCTGCGTATGTACGGGAAAAATTAAGTTAAAAATGTGTTTGTGTGCGAGGGAGGGGGGGTGTTCAGGGACAAACAAAGCAGGCTGACCAAGGGTAACAGGATGTTTAAGGCGGGGGGGGGGGGGCTAGGTCGGTTTTCTAAAGCTAAAGTGTTTTGTTTTTGTAATATCAGCCCTAATAGACGTATTCTTAAACCAAGCGTTTTGAAATACATGTATTTGTTTCCTGCAATTCCCCTATAGGATTTTCTTTCGATTGGCCAGGAATATGTTCGTTTCAGACAGATTGACGAAACATTTAGCTTATTCCCCAACCATCACGTTTTTTTTCCCGACCCTGTCAAGAAATTGTAACAAGCAATTTCTTCATTTTCAACGTTGATTTCTACCCCAAAAAGACAGAGATAATTTAGAAGTATACTATCAACTTGGAATCATCGTTGGATTTTTTTTTATTCGAACAAGTCTAAATTTTTGTCCTATGCTAATGGGATACATGATGACCTAACTACTAATTTATGTTAAACCAGTACATTAAAAATAGCTGATTTGTTTGATGCTTTCAAATAGCAAGCGTATTGAAAAAAAAAAGATAAAGTATTCTTCTTTTCGATTGTTTCATTTTCCTGTTTGTTCAATACCTTATTTCATATTCTATGTGATCTCACCTCATTGAGAAGTATTTACACTATTGTGAGTGTTTTAACCCATTCCGACACAATGGCGCTTTTTGGCGCCCCTTAAGTAAAAGGGCTTTGGAAAACATTTTGGACAATGAAGAAACTGTTTTTATTACAAGAAATTTCCCCATTATCCATATTTTTCTATCTCATGATATAAAGAATCTTAAAATTTCGATTTGGACCAGTCTAAATTTTTGTCGACTGGGAATGGATCATAGACCTGAGTTTACAGATGGAAAATGGTAAAAAAGGTTACTAAATGGCCTTTAAAAAATAACAAGACTTGACAGTTTGTAGCGACGCTCAACTATTCCTTGTGAAAAACAGTAAAGGGCAACAATAATGATAATAATGTCCTTATCTTATGGAAGTAAAAACAATAAGACAATCATTTCAAATCAAACTATTTGAAATTAAATCTTTTTTTTTTTTTTTTTACAATATTGCTTTCACAGAATGAAATTTAAGTGATTGTAATAATTTGATTAACAATGATACAAGCTCATACACACGCTGAAACAGAAAATAGATACTGTTTAAATTTATTTTTGAAGCTAGATTTCTAATTGAAATAGGGATTTCATTCAACACACTCAGAAAGACCGTTTCTTTTACAATATATTATATTTTGAGTGTGTGATATCATTCTGTGCAGATGACCTTAAGCTATATTTAGTGCTGTTACAAAATGAAATGACCTCATTCTTATATTTTGATGATAGGTTAATACAACACTTGTAAATTAAAACACCAGTGTAGTAATTATATCGCTTTTCAAAAGTCAACCAATTTAGTTTAGTGAAAAGTTCAATAGATGGTCTTCTTGACCAAGAGCCAAAAATAACGCGAGCTTTTCTTTTATGAAGTATAGATAATTTAGAGGTCCTATATTTAGCACTTTTTCACCAAACTGTACGGCAACAGCAATAACTAAAATGAATAAAAATAAACTAATGGTAAATCACCTCACCAAGAATTAATGTGAATGTTTTTAAAGAGTTCGTCTTATTGATAGAAAATAGTAAACAATTGAACAATCGCGGCTGTCAATCAAATAATCAGTCAACCAATGAAATCATTTATGTTTATGTCATTTTTGTCATGCTTTTGTGATGGTTCGGTGACCTAAACGCCGTAACTAAAGCTTGAATAAGCTAAAGGTCGCCAATCAACCTTTCTGCTTTTTAGTTGCAATGCGTCTGGCCAAAAACTTTGCAAAATATCGCCCTTAAATATCGAAGCGAAACTTCCTGATGGAGTCAATTGGTTGGGCCAACGGAGTCAATGGGCGGGGCCAGCGATTGGTCAATTACCAAGAAAATGAGGAAAAGATAACAAGACCTGTCAGTTGACAGCATAGCTCGATTATTCAGGGTGACAGAAACAAGCAGCCAATAAAGGCAAACTTCAACTAACATGAAAGCCAGAGTAATGTATCTTTTAGAAAGCTTTTGGGTTATAAACCTAAATGGGTGTGTAAAGTTTCAAAGATAAGCAATCTACCATATTGCAAAAAACAACAACTTTAAATAACATGCACCATACGTATGCAAATTGTCGGTGCCGAGGTAGTAGTTACAAAGACCTAACACTTTGCACAAGAGTTAGCACGTACACTTTTAACCTTGTTATGCAAAATTTTAGACCTATCCAAATTCGAATGTTTTGCAGACGACAATTTAAAGTGGATTTTATTTGAAATACAATGGGTGGTGAATATTGGAAAAAGGAGAAATTGCTTTTAATAAACAATTTCTTCTCTTTCAACAATATTGTCTCAAATATAAAAAAACACAAGCATACAAAAACCAGGAAACATTAACAAAGGATATCTAAGAAGTCTACTATGTCCAAAACTACATGCCAAGTTTGAATACAAGGACTTGGGCAGGTTATGAAAATTAGCATGTTACACGAAAAAGGTTTACTGAACTTCAAAGTCCAAGATTGCTACAAAGACTGCTTATTTTATGATATTATGGTCACATAGGCATATTTATTTAGTGACAACACAGTAGAACTTTAGACGGAATAGAGATATGACGTGTTACACTTAAAAAGACTAAGTCGTTAAACCAAAAGCGTAGTAGACTGGTATATCCAAGAGATATTCCACAAACCGACGGATCGCCTATGTCAATTAAAAATCATTTGACATTCCAAATCATTTATGTAGACTGGAAGTAAAATTTGACCTTCGACATTTAGTTCCAATATATAGCGTTGTTGGGTAACATAAACGTCGTAGTAAGTTATAGTTACAACGTTTAGGCTGTCGGCCAACCATTTGCATTTTTGTTGTTATGTCCCCGACTATAAATCTTATGAATTAACATCGATTGCAATCTCAATCTAACTGGCTTGTCTAGGGTTAGAGGGTGCGCGTCGAGATAAAAAAAATGATAAAAAAGAACATTTGAGTAACAAGAGAAGGTAGATATTAATAAGCATACCATTGCACTTGCCTAGATTTAGGATATGTGCGCCCGGCTCATATCAGCCTGCATACCCGCTTAGTCTGGCCAATTTCTTCAGTGTACGTTCAGCGTAATGACTCAAAAGTTTCTAAACCAATTCCCACACAATCCCACTTTTTACACCCTTCGAGAAAACAGCTTCGGTAAACAGTGTAGAAAATAAAGAAGTTGCTTTTTACAAGCAATTTCTTCATTATCCATATTTTCAATCCCAAGATGCGATGGTTTTTAAAAGTTCATCTACTTAAAGCAGTCTTTTGTAATTTAGACGAGTCTGAAATTTTGTTGTCTGGTAAAGAGTTAAGATGATCAGCGGTAACTTGAATACGCTGTGACCACGTCGAAGCTACTCAGTGTCTTCGCATAACTCTAATGAGGAGACGGAAATGGGAAACACGGTATTCACACCGCAATCATGTCAGAGCAAGCAATTACGAAGATAAAATTAACAATTGTATAAATATAGAGGTTTATGGTATATTAACTATGTCCAATTCATTGCAAAGGTCAAAAGCTACAAATCAATCTTTGTTTAATTTAAGTGCTAAGAGCTTTTTTTTCTTTTTTTTAAAGATAAATGCGATCTAAATGCCTACGAAAACGTTTTATTATTTTTTACAAGCTGTATAGACCCTTTCAATCGGTAAATTTGTGCCATTGTTGTCTTTGGTATATAATTACCGGATTAATATCATACTAAATGTTCAATTGGTATTTGGGTAACCTACCTTGACAACTCACCTTAACCCTTTCCCGTTCAAATACGGGATTTTACGTTCCTGTGATTTTATACTAAAGAAAACATTGTGGAAAAAGAAGAAATTGCTTGTGACAAGCAATTTCTCCTTTTTCCACAATATTTTCTACCACATAGGATGGTTTCTTTTCAAATGGCATCCAGTTTTCATTGTCGTCTGCAACCTCTTTCAATTTGGACTAGTCTAAAATTTCCAAAAACAGGAAAGGGTTAAAACAATTCTAAATATTTCGCATTACCCAGTCGAAAAATTATGGCTTCAACAAAATTATATATGTTATTAAAGAAGACAGCATTGTCGAAAAACATACTAAATAAAAAGAAAAAGTTTCAAAATGTTTGGCCAAAAATAAAATCATTCTTTTTTTACTGTTTAGCTATTTTCTTTGACTATTTTGATGACATTCAACACGCTCAGCTACTATGTATCCACTTCCAAAGCTCTTTTGAACTTTGCTGTTTTCTTTATCAAGAGTTTTACAGGAGTTTGTACTAATACACACACTACCATCGCCCTCGTTTTCGGTGACAATTTCTTTGTGTTTTGTGTGTTCAAATGTAAGGCACAATATGGACGCTGTTATTGTCAATAGAGCAATTGTCAGTAATACCACAAGATAAAGAACAAATACTGAAACTTCCATTGACGTTTTTGGTAAAATACCGTTGATTATAGTCATTATCAAAACAAAGGACAGAAACACCGTTATGCTGTAGCCGATTCTCTCTCCAGTTTGTTTTGGTATAAGAAATGTGAAACAATTCAAAATGCAAATAAAAGTGACCGGTATGATAATAGTAGTAATATAATACAGAGACCTTCGTTTGAGATGAAGACCATATTTTATAGAAGTATATCCTCCTATGATTATCAATTCAGCTGAAGTTGATATCAGCTCCCATTGGCCGTTTTCATATGTCCATTCACTTGTCGCTGGATTTTCAACATTAAATTGAATATCCTTCCCTCCACTTGCCCATGGTAATATTTCCACAAAACACGCTTGCCTATCAAATGGAAAATACCTGGTTTTTATTGGGCATACCGTTGTTGTTGTAAAGCCCGGAGACCAAATTACCCTTCCATCGTGATAAACTGCGAACCGCAAGTCGTCAATACCGAGTAACGTGTATTCACTTACAGAATTTGCCACGACCAGATCTGGCAGCCATATTTGCTTTTGTTTGAACATCGTGACAGTGACATTTCCGAAGGCACTTGGGTCCCATTTTAGATATTCATCTTTCCATTGCATCACGACGTATGCTTTTGATGTTAGAATTTCATTGGCTTCGTCTAATGAAACGATAGATTCTATGAAAATCTGGATGTCGACTTTTACAGGAGTGCTGTTATTTATCCTTGGTAATATATTCGTATTGTAGTCCGCCATTAGCTGATGCTGAAACTCATGTTCTTTTGTCAAGCTCGAAGCTTGGACCATTAGCTTCATAAAAAACACAATCACTTTTAGACCATCATGTTTCTCCGAGAGACTGAAATTCAAATGTATCAAAGGCTTAAAGTTTATTTGAATATAGTAACTTTCATTGTTCCATGATGGTGCTGATTATCAGCTTTACTCTTAACACCCATTTTTCCGCTCAATCAATATTTTTCGAGACAACCGAGAGAGGTTGTATCAAGGGTCATTGTTTGTTTACTGTAAAAATCTGCCAAGTTGTTTTACATAAAGTATTTTAATAAAAAGTTTCGGTATGCTCGGACTGACGGTTGGGCTCACAACGAGCGACATGCCATGGAATTAGCCCCGCTAGACCTCGTCCAGTTTAACAAAAATGTAGTGAACATAGTAGGACCTGACGGACTCTATGTCTTCATTAGCATTCAGATAGTCAACAATAATATTTATGTGTTTGTTAAATGCATGCAGCCCTCGAAGACGAGAGCTCGAGGTGAGGATGATCTCTGTTTTCTTGCGATTCCTTTTATTTGCTTATCGTTTAATCATATTGTTACGCGGATAAAATGTCTACAGAAAAATACGGACTCAAAGACTGCACTTTGCAGAAAACAGCTTTGCCCTTTCTTTCTTTTTTCTGCGATACTGCACTGATTCTCTCTTAGATCGCATCAGACATATTTGAAGATATGTCCAATGTCGCTTGATTCCAAAATTTTGTTTTCGAAAACATTGCAATCAAGTTAAGCGCTGATTTTGTATTTGTTTTTCATCTTTGAAGTTCATGGCTTGAGTTAAATCTCGGAAATCAAAAGACATCTACGTTATTGGAGCCAGAAATAGTTCATCTACATTACAGCGAGAGATGTTTCTGCACGAGACAACCAGAATTGATTACTCGCTAACAGATACGCTTCATCACTGTAACCGGTCGGGTATCGTGCAGAATAAAGATTAGAAAACAAAACAGGGTGTGTTGGCAGTTTCGAACCGGTGGCATTTGCTGCTGGCTTGTGCGTGCTACACAACCCGACCATGTATCCATTGAATGAATATCAAGCTATAGGACCTAGTCAGCTGGTTAGTTTTTGTTTTCCTTCTGCAGGTTTACAGACATCAATATAAGAATTGATAAACTTCATCCCAAAACCTTTCTAATCAAAGGTAAGAAAAATGGAAATACGCTGTTATATTCACTACAACCATGGAGTCTCCATCGAATCGGCTATATTTTGGATTAATTAACGTATTTTTGCATACCACAGACATTGGTCCGACATATAATGAATCAGGCAAAGATGCAAAAGTTTTAGTTATTCATATGAATTTAGTGACTATTTAGTCGACGTTCGCTTTGACTGTAAAATCCTTCCGATAACAAACATTCATCTATGACTATGTAAGCATAATTTAATTCTAATTAATGAAACTATTTAACCCCTAATCCTATTCCAAACAAACAAATTTTAGAACACTGAATTAAAAAAATTGTCAGACGATAATTTTAGTGTATGAAATTATAGATAACATAACATAACATAACATAACCTTTAATTCTCCAAGGTACATTTACAAGTACAACATTGGGTAATATATGATACAAAAAGCAATGTGAGGGAGTATCGATGTCACTTGTTTATGCCAAATATGTGCTGAGAGAGAGACAGAGAAAGAAAGAGAGAGAGGGAGAGAGAGAGGGGGAGGGAGAGATAGCACGGTGTACATAAAATAGTCGGGAAAATCCATCAATAGAGATTAGATGATACTCGCTCGACAGACCACAAGGTCTGGTTGTGGGTTGTCGAGCGAGCTTCCTTCACAAAATACACGGCTACAAAATTCGAGACTGTAGACCATCACGAACCGTCAGTATATATTATTCACATTGACTGGATGTGAGTTAAATGGAGTATAATCATAATCCAGGATTGAATTGGTTATTATAATCAATTCCTACGCACTTTCGCTTTCTGATCCCAGGGGATATATCTTTGAAAAACATTGTGGAAAATGAAGAAGTCGCTTTTTACAAGCAATCTCGCCATTATACAGAATGCTCTCCACTCCCATTTAATGAATTTCATCTAAAGAACTCGACATTTGCAATTTCTTTGAATTTGGGCAGGTCTAAATTTTTGTCGGTTAGAGATAGCTGGATAAATCGTCATGCGGTTGTTAAACTCATGACGGTCGCAACCACGTAGAGGCGGTTCATTTGTTTACGATCATTTTCCACCGAACACACGACATGGTATTCTACAAGGTAAATATCTAATTATTTACATATATACATTCAATTAGTAAAATTGTCATAAATTTGATGTATGGAATTTCTCGGGCAACAAGGACAGATTAGCAGTGAAGATCAGGTCATAATAAGGGTTACCCGTCAGTCACGTGATTCGTCTCGGTTGTATGCACACAGACAGTCCGAGATAGTTGACACGGCACGCTTTACACAGACGACTTAACGTTTTTTGACTGATGAATGAAATTCCTTTCTGATAGGATATAAACAAATAGTAAGCTTTTCATTCTATAGTAAAATCACGGATTTCTTTTTATTATATGAATTCCCTTATGATCACGGATACAAATTTGCTAATATTGACAAGTTTTTCTGTTGCTGTGAGGGTCATTATTTTCCTAAAATTAAATGTGTTATTCGGGCAAGGCTGTTCCATAAACTTTTGTCGCGATGTTGATAGGTGCGTGCATGAAAACAAGTAATGCATTTCGTCGCCAATTTTATTTAGTGAACATTTAGTGCATTTTCTTTCAGTGTGCGAAATTCCATGCCACCTACCAGTTTCGACAGGGAGTTTGTGGTTTGACGTTCTGAAACGGAAAAGATTAATTGCCAAAGCTACTGGAAGTTTAGTGAGGTATGGTTCAAACGTTAATTCTGTTTTAAAGATGCTGTATGTTCTGCCCTTTTGTGATTGTTTTAGTTGATGTGACCATTCTTGAAGATGTTGGTCCTTAAGTGTTTGTTTGATTAGTTGGTGAATACACTTTACTTTATTAACGTTTTGAGTATGCCAAATGAGACCATTACCTGTAGTCATAAATATATGTTTTATATATTCTAGCCATTTGTAATTGTTATTTTCATCGTAAAGAATATATTGATAGATTAGTCTAGAAATTTTATTATCATGGCTACTTATAATTTTGTTCCAAAAATTGATCATTCTGGACTTTATATTAATGGTAAGTGGGTGTCTTCCTAATTCACCATAGAGCATATATCTAGGTGTGGATTTTTTTGCTTTTGTTATTCTTCTCAAAAAATCTATATGTATTTTTTCTACAGGTTCATGAGACTCGAACCCCCAAATCTCCGAGGCATATAGGAGGATGGGCACTACAGTATGATCAAATAATTTCAACTGGAGGTCTATTGGTAGATTAAGGGATCTAGATTGGGCAAGGACTGAGTGCATTGCCTTTTTTGCTTGAGTTACCAAGTTTTTCCTTGCCGTCAGGAAGGATCCATTGCTAGTAAAAGTAAGTCCGAGGTATTTATATTCATTTGTAACTTCAATTTTCTCACTTTGAAATTTGAAATTGTAGGTTGTAGTGTTTCTACTTCCAAAAATTATAATTTTGGTTTTACTTAAATTCACTTTAAGTTTCCACTGTTTGCAATATTCTTCAAATCTATCAAGAGTAATCTGTAATTCACTGGCAGATTCAGCTAGCAAGATTGTATCGTCTGCATATAATAGGACCAGTAATTTTAACCCTAATATTTCAAATGAATCTGTCTGAAGGGTTATGCCCTGAACCCCTCGTATCATTAGATGAGATTCTAGGTCATTTAAGAAAACTGAAAAAAGTATAGGGGATAGGTTTTCTCCTTGACGTACTCCAGTTTCACAGGTAAAGAGGGGGGATGATTTGCCATTATTTGTTACAAAGGATTTGATATTTTGGTACATTTGATGTATAACATTAAATATTTTGCCATGAATTCCGCTTTGCAAAAGTTTCGACCATAGTCCTACTCTCCAGACATTATCAAAAGCCTGAGAGAAGTCAACAAAGCAGCAGAACAGTTTCCTTTTCTTTTTCTTTAATATTTCGATTAGCGTGCTTAATGTGAAAATATGATCTGAACATGAGAAGTGTTTCCTAAAGCCTGCCTGGTTTTGTTTTAAAATATCAGTATCATCAAGAAAATTAGTGACACGTGTATTCAATATTGCAGTGAACAGCTTTCCAAGACAAGAGAGAATGGTGATTGGGCGGTAGTTACCAGGGTCCATAGAGCTACCTTTCCCTTTATATATTGGCTTGATAGAACCAATCAACCAGGATTCTGGGATATAGCCTACGTCAAGTATGGCGTTGAAAAGGAAGATATAGATAGGTAGGAGTTTTTCTTTACTGCTTTTGATATATTCATTTAATAAGTTATCTGTTGCACTTGGTGTTTTTGAGTTTTTAAGACTGGAGATACATTTAAGGATTTCAGACTCTGTTATTGGAGCGTTAAGCTCTGTATTGTCAAGACTCGCATGATCAATTTCAGTAACTACTTGATAATCAAAGTCCTCATTAGTTGGGGCGGATTTTTTGAAATGCTCATAAAAGTCATCAATTGACGGTTGATTTGTCGTATCGTTACTTATAGTGTTTTTACTTTTCTTTAGTATGTTCCAATATTTTTTTGGATTAGATGTATTCATTTTTCTTAGGTCATCTGCTTTTTTGAGGTTGTATTTACTGATATAGGAATTCATTGTACTTTTATAGTTTCTGCTTGCCATATTCAGCCTTTGTTTGTTTATTGGAGATTTGTCTTTATGATATTTCGATTTTGCTTTGTGATAAACCAGTCTTGCCTTCTTACATTTTGGCCCAAACCACGGTTTGCCGTACTGTCTATTTATGTCACTTGTATTTTGTAATTTTAGTGTAATATTAGCACTATTTATTAGCAAGTCTGTGAGTTTGCCTGTAATGAGTTCAATACTATTTGCAGAAGGTACAGATTTTTGTATTTCATCTAGCGTTTCTATTAGATCATTTCTATCTATATTTTTAACAAAATCATCCTTGAGCCTTTCATCCCATATAAGTCTACTGTCATGTTCTTTAATTTCAGGTTGAAGTATGGTGGGTGGAAGATACCTTATTTTCCATGTCAATGTAGCATGGCCATCAGAGAAGAGCCCATCAGTTTCATTGATAGAGAAACCATTTATCAGCTCGAAACAGTTTGCTGATGATAGGACATAGTCAATGACTGATTTTTCCCTAAAGGTAAATTGACCGATATTTTTGTCATTTCCGTATCTTCCATTTAACATAAATAGGTTATTGTGACGGCATATATCTAAGAGAGTGATGCCCAAGGCATTACTCTTCTGATCTTTAGACTCTCTATTAAGTTGAATATTTAACTTTTCTAAAATATTGAGCGAGTGTTCAGTTCCTGTATTGAAATTAAACATGTCAATATCAGGGATATTGGGAAAATCATGGCGTATAAAATCACGCATCTTCGACGTGCGCGCATTGAAATCTCCTGCCAAAATCACATTGTCGTTATTTACACAGAAATTTGCTATTTCTTCCTCAAGAAGTCTCAATTGCATTTCATCGAAATACTTTGATCGTTCAGGTGGGATATAGACAAAACCAAGAATTATTTCTTTTCTTAAGGGAGATAACTCGCTAAGTAACCTTACCCATTGTACGTATTCGCAGTCTACATTTATTTCCTCTATAAGTTTAGTAATAGATTCTTTTACAAATATTCCTATGCCGCCAGATTTTCGACCTGTTTTAATATTTTTTCTATGTTTAGAAATAAACTTGAAGCCTTGTAAGTCAATTTTATCTAAAGTGTCTAGGTGAGTTTCGGTTACTCCGAATATATCATGTTGGGAAACAAGTTCTACAAATTCGGGATAAAGAAGCCTACGCCTTAAGCCACATACATTTAATACACTACATTTTAAGTCTTGGGTTGTTTTTGTACTTTCAGGGATTTTCCCGAGCCGGTCCTAGCCACTGTCGTTGGGCTGGTCACTACCCCCAGGTTGTTCCGGTTTGTTCCTCAGATCCCATGGTCGAAAGCTGGAGTTGCTGGGTACGGAGGACGTTGCTGGATTAGATTGGGGACACTTGGATTGTTTATATTGTTCAGCACTAGGATGACCGATGGATGTTTGTGTAATAAGGGGCGGGGATTTGTATTGTTTTTGTTGTGAGGTCTGTTGATCTCCGTACGCACGTGCTGTCATAGTGTTTGTAGTATTACTGTGTATACGTGGAGTATTGATGATTTCACCCCATTGAGGAAAAATGTCTCTGATGATTTTCCCATCCATTACCAGCTTGGCCGGGAATTGCAGTTTTACCAAAGATGTTGGATATTTGGATTTCAATTGTTTAAAATGAGGCCAGAGTTCTTTCCGTGCTGCTGTTATCTCGGGCGGGAAATCTCGATTAACACCGAAAGACGTGCGGGCCAGAGTGTGGGTAGCGGACATAATTCTCTCTGTGGCTGAGTAGTCGCGGAATGCGACTATGATGGGACGAATAGATCCAATCTTGAATCGGCCTAGCCGATGTGCCCGATCAATGACGACTTCTTCGGAGATTTTCATCTTCTTTTCAATAAAATCTGTGATAATGTTAGTACACGATTCGTTACGATTCTCGTTAAATCCTTGAAATATTAGATTCTTTCTCCTTGAACGGGCCTCAAGATCGATGCTCTTGTATTCCAGGACCTTGATGCGTTGATTGTGATTGTTCATATTTGACTCTATTGAGCTAAGTCTAGAGGCAGACGTATCGAGAGCAGAATCCAACTTGGTCTCTAGAGATTGCATACGAGATTCGTTAGTGGACAGTTTATTTAATATGAGAGAGAGCTTTTCATCTTGGTTAAGACCGTTATACTGATCTATGTTCTCACCTGTTGTACTGTCCCCCGTGCTGAGCCTCTTACGTTTCGTCATTTGTGATGTTCTTACTTTTTTCTTCGATGTTTTTTGTTGTGTTTTATGTTGACAGTTTTGAATTTGTTCACAAACACTTCCATTTAATAAACAAGATTCACTATCACTATCACTACACGTCTGGTATTGATCATCCGTCGCCATTTTTCCTTTGTTCTTGAGCGCGCGGTCTCTACCCATTTCGTTATTACTGCTCATATTTGCTGATTTTCCACCGCTAATGTTCTTATGCTGATACCTTGGCATCGCTATATCCTTATAAATGTTCTATAAAACACAAGTACAGTAGAATCCCAGTAAATACGAACTATATACGATTTTTAAGGTGAGAAAATATTGTCGACCTCCTCTCACTTCAGTCACGTGACCGCAAAAACTTCGTATTTTTCTAGAAATTGTTTGTTAAATGTAATTACTTCTTTTCACACATTTTTTTTTTCAAAAAAGCTTTCTCTCTACAGCTCTACAGCCAATGAAAATGCGGGATTTTGTGGAAATGGGTTAAAACAAATAAAAAAGGATACATACCTTACCATGGTGCTATACTGTCTCCTGGCCTTGTAACAAAAAACTTTAAACGTAGGAAAGTTTCGTTAAATAAACAAGGTCATTCTTGTCGTGAGGCAAAATTGACCAGAAGGTGACAATTAAGTTGCGTTTTGTCATCAAGTTCCAAATAGCGTTTGGACATCATAGGTTATGGATCAGTCATTGAAGTCTTTTATTTTCAAAAATGGTCCATTAGTAGTCATAGAGTTATAACCTATTATACATTATACTATTATATCGGGACTGTCAATTAAAAACGTTAGACTAATCAAATCATACATTTAGACTGGACGTGAGCTTTGAACTCCTACAAAGGTAGACCTTTATGTAAAGCATTTTGTTGGATTGGCGACTTAAACGCTGTAGCTACAGCTTATTCAATCTGTTATTTCGACGTTTAGGTAGCTACTAGCCTTTTTACTCTTTTGCTACCTTTAAGCCTTTCCCGTACAAATACGGGATTTTACGTCACTGTAATTTCATATTTGAGTAAACATTGTGGAAAAAGAAGAAATTGCCTGTCACAAGCATTTTTTGCTTTTCCCACAATATTTTCAACTACATAGGATAGTTTCACTTCAAATTGTATGCAATTTTCGTTATCGACTGCAACCTCTGTCAATTTGGACCAGTCGATCTAAAATTTTAAGAAAATTGGCTGTAAAATTTGCAAAATAACCCCGTTTGACATCTCAATTATACTTCCTGTCTGAGTAGTTGGGACCGACCATCCGTCAATTTAGACAAAGTCTGTGTTGAAGAATACCTTCATGTTCAATGTAGCAGAAGGAGAGAGGGACAGACAGAGAAAAAAGAAATGAGAGAGAAACAGAAAAGAGAGACACGGGTTGAGAGACAGACAAACACTAAGAGTTAGAAAGACACACTCAATGACAGACAGACAGACATAGAGATTAGAGAGGAGAGAAAGTTGGAGAAAGATATAAGGAGAGACAGACAGACAGAGAGAAACAGAGACAGAGAGAAGTAGAGACTGGGATAAAGGTCCTCCTAGAGTCATTATCAACTTTTGTATAATTAGCTATAGACCAAAAAGACCAGATTGTAAGTTTGAGCCTCTTTCATTACACCGCTTTTCTTGTATAGAAAACTTTAACCGGCATCGCCTTTAGTCATAGTCAATATTGATTAGAATTACTTTTACCGGATTTATTGTGATTGATGATATTATTTCTTTTATTTTTATCGCACAAACGAAAAATCTTCCCATGGTTTCGGTTGACCAGAGAACGGATAAATACACAAGGTGAAACCAACATACTGTATTGTAAAAGGTTTGCTTTAACCCATTCCAACATAACCCCCGATTTTTACGCCCCTAATAAAGAAAGCTTTGGAAAACATTGAGGAAAATGAATAAATTACTTGTATCAAGCAATTTCCTTTTTTCACCATGTTTGCTATCCCGAGACGAAAAAAAAATAAAACAAGATAAAATTCACTAAACTTCAAGTTGTCGTTTGAAGCTTCTTTCAATTCGGACCAGTCCAAAAT
Organism: Fragum fragum; assembly: GCA_946902895.1. Lineage (NCBI taxonomy): Eukaryota > Metazoa > Mollusca > Bivalvia > Cardiida > Cardiidae > Fragum > Fragum fragum. The sequence continues at coordinate 15,534,314 of OX336366.1, forward strand.
TTCCTTGTATTGGAATGGGTTAATTATTACATTTAAGGGAAAAATCTTTCTTGTTTATTTTGGTTCGTGACTGGAAAGTCTCTTAAATTGACGAATTACCGCCGCAAATATTGAAAAAATCGTCTGACCAATCAAACCATTCATTTAGAAAGGAAACGTAATTTTGAACATGCATATAGCTTATTTCGGGAATGGTCAGAAAGGCGAGACCTCGTGACTTTTTCGAAAATACTTGATATACTTTAAGGTATCGTTAATTCAAGCATTTGGATATTTTGAAGTTCCCACATAACCTCTCTTTTTTACGCCCCCTTAGATAAAAAAATTGGAAAACATTGTGAAATATGAAGAAAATGCTTATGTCAAGCAATTTCTTCATTATCCGCAATGTTTTCCACCCAAAACGAAGAAAATAATTAAAATTCCATCAACTTGAAATTGTCGTCTGTAGCTTCTTTCAATTTGGACCGATATAAAATTTTATTGTATGGGAGAGTATCAATACCAAAAGCTGATGAAACGTTGTCGAATGAAAAGAAGGAAAAGGACACTTTACTGTACATGACGCCATGACGTTACCAAATGTCATTAATTTCATAAAGACGTCAATATTTTGTATATGAGCATGTGTCAGGGTCTCTCTTCGCCTTATAATGTTAAAACATTAACAATAATAGGGGTGAAAAATTTGAATATGTTATGATGATTTCCAGAGGGGGGGGGGGCGTCTTGTTGGCGGTGTTGATGTTAATCCTTTTCAAGCATTATCATATTTTTACCACAACGAGTAACATGATTTAATACAGTTCTCACAAACATACACGTAACATAAAGAATGTAAAGGTAATAGGCCCGTCTCTGCTGAAAATAGATTTACCGGTCAATGACATTGAACACTAACACGAAGACAAGGATCGTATGGTACCTTGATAATTTGTCTACAACTCTAAGACGTGTTACATACGCTGTTTTACTAATTCAGACTACCAATTTCAAGATAATTAGTAGTACCATTATTTCCATCGCATTTATTTCATACAGGTTTCTTCTTTTCGCGTTTACATCTACCGCATGTCATTTTAAGCCAGAAATTTTAAGATGATAAATTTTCAAAAATGAATACTAGCCCACAATTGGTTATCCGGTGCTTTCAATTTAATGCAGCCCTAAATTTACAAGAATTTACAATTCACCATGACAAAGGTTAAGTTATGTGAGTTTATGCTTTGATAGCAGTCTTTAACCCTTTCTTTTTTTTTTAATTTAAGACTGGTCCAAATTGAAAGCGGTTGAAGACGACAATGAAAATTGGATGCAATTTGAAATGAAACCATCCTATGTGGTTGAAATATTGTGAGAAAAGACGATATTACTTGTTACAAGCAATTTCTTCCTTTTCCACAATATTTTCTCAAACATAAAATCACAGGAATGTAAAATCCCGGGTTCGTACAGGAAAGGGTAAAATCTGCACAGTTCGTCAAACAGAACATAACATGCTCGACCTTTGATAGAATAGACAACAGGTACCACCTAAAACGATATGATCTTAGCTTATAAATGTTTATAGAAGTCTGTAGTACTTAAAAGACAAAGACCCTAAAAGACAAATCTGAATCTTCTGAAACGTTTTTCAATTTTGACCAGTCTAAAATTGTGTCGTATGGTAATGGTTTAATTATGTATTTTTTTAACAATAATGTTGCCCTCCGAAAGATTTAACATGTTCATTCAGCAAAGTAAAAATCGAATTTGTTTATGATGATAAAAGATGTTAATATATCGCGGAAAGGCGTAGATAGCAATGAAAATGAAAGGGGAGCTTTAGAATAGAAGATAAGCTAAAAGTTTGAGGGGATTGGGTGGGTAAGAGATCTTATCGATCTTTTTCTTTTGTAGTGGTAGAAAAAATGTTGGAAATAAAGAAATTGCTTATTTCAATTTCCACAATTTTTCGCTAGCTTCCTGTCTTGAGGGGAATCAAAAAGTGGTAATGGGTGGGAATGCCACGCCCACTGAACTCCGACAGGAAGTTCCTCTAGGATATCAAACAGCGGTTCTAGTTTCGTTTGTTTGTTTTTTTTGGTTTTTGTTGCTGTTGTTTTTTTGTTGTTGATTTTTTCAAAAACTATGCTCATTAACTTAAGGAGAAAATGTAAAATGTCTGGTTGACTGCCTAGACTTCGTAGCTCGAATAAGCTGTAGGTACGACATTTTGGTCGCCAAACCAACAAATATACTATGCATAAATGTCGAACAATGTTGGGTTCCAAAACACGCATCCGGTCTGATTGAATAAATTGATTTGTCGACTGATTCTTTCATAGACAGTCGCAATCAGTCACGTTTTAAAGTAAAAACAAACACTATTACCTATGTGAGAAGTACAGAATCTGTTCTTCGATTTTCTTCTAGATATTCTGATCTCAATATTGTCAAGAACAGTAAATTATTAACCGATTCCCAAACAATCACGCTCTTTTTACTCAAGAAAAGACGGTTATGAAAAAATTGTGGAAAGTGAAACTTCTTGTAACAAGCAAATTCATTTCCAACAATTTTTTCAATGCAACTTCTTTCAAATTTGACCAGTCTCAAATTTTGTTGTGTGTAATGGGTTAAGCTTGCCAAGATTTTTCTACTATAGATTTAGGTAAAAAATCGGCTTGTCTAAAAAAAATCTTATGATATATCTTATGACATATCTAATAACTTCCTTTATTAACAATATTTTTTCGTTCCCCTGCCGATTCTAATATAACAATAATATAGACAAATATATTCATTAACCCATTCCTAAACAATCAACCAAGAAAAAATCTTTGGAAAATATTGTGGAAAAGTGAAACTTGCTTGTTTCAAGCAATTCCTTCATCATCCACACTGTTTTCTATTCAGCTGGACAACGTTTTAAAGATTTTGAATTAATGACCAATTGTCAAGAATTTCGCATCTGAATTTTTTCCGGAGATTAGGCTCTGCGTATGTACTGGAAAAATAAAGTCAAAAAGGGGGGGGGGGGGGTTCAGGGACACACGAAGCAGGCTGACCAAGGGTTACAGGGTTTTTAAAGAAGGGGGTAGGTAGGTTTTCTAAAGCTAAAGTTTTTGTTTTTGTAATATTAGCCCTAATTGACGTATTCTTAAACCAAACTTTTTGAAATACTTTTATTTGTTTCCTGCAATTCCCCTGTAGGCCTTTCGTTCGATTGGTCAGGAGTATGTTCGTTTCAGGCAGGTTGGGGAGACCTTTAGCCTATTCCCCAACTATCATCTTTTTTTCACGTTTTTTTAACATTAACGTCGTAGCAAGTTATAGTTACAACGTTTAGGCTGCCGGTCAACCATTTGCATTTTTGTTTTTATGTCCCCGACTATAAATCTTATAAATTAACATCGTTTGAAATCTCAATCGAACTGGCATGTCTGGGGTTAGAGGGTGCGAGTCGAGATTGAAAATGATAAAACAGAACATTTGAGTAACAAGAGAAGGTAGATATTAATAAGCATACCATTGCAATTGTCTAGATTTAGGATATGTGCGCCCGGCTCATATCAGCCTGCATACCCGCTTAGTCTGGCCAATTTTTTCAGTGTACGTTCAGCGTAATAATTCTAAAGTTTCTAAACCAATTCCCACACAATCCCACTTTTTACACCCTTCGAGAAAACAACTTCGGTACACAGTGTAGCAAATAAAGAAATTGCTTTTTACAAGCAATTTCTTCATTATCCACATTTTCAATCCTAAGAAGTCGATGATTTTTAAAAGTTCATCTACTTAAAGCAGTCTTTTGTAATTTAGACGTGTCTGAAATTTTGTTGTCTGGTAACGAGTTAAGATGATCAGCGGTAACTTGAATACGCTGTGACCACGTCGAAGCTACTCAGTGTCTTCGCATGACTCTAGTGAGGAGACGGAAATGGGAAACACGATATTCACACCGCAATCATGTCAGAGCGAGCAATTAGGAAGATAAAATTAACTATTGTATAAATATAGAGGTTTATGGTGTATTAGTTATGTCAAATTCATTGAAAATGTCAAAAGCTGAAAATCAATCTTTGTTTAATTTAAGTGCTAAAAACTTTTTTTTTTTTTTTTTTTTTTTTGAAAAAAAAAGATAAATGCGATCTAATTGCCTACAAAAACGTTTTATAATGTTTTACAAGCTATGTTTTCAATCGGTAAATTTGTTCCATTGTTGTCTTTGGTATATAACTCCCGGATTAATATCATACTTAATGTTAAACTGGTATTTGGATAACCTACCTTGACAACTCACCTTAAAACAATTCTAAATATTTCGCGTTACCCAGTCGCAAAATTATGGCTTCAACAAAATTATGTATGTTATTAAAGAAGACAGCATTGTCAAAAAGCATATCACATAAAAAGAAAAAGTTTCAAAATGTTTGGCCAAAAATAAAATCTTTCTTTTTCTACTTTTCAGCTTTTTTCTTTGACTATTTTGATGACCTTCAACACGCTCTGCTTCTATGTATCCACTTCCATTGCTCTCTCGGACTTTATTGTTTTCTTTTTCAAGAGTTTTACAGGGGTTTGTACATATACACACACTGCCATCGCCCTCGTTTTCGGTGACCTTTTCTTTGCGTTTTATGTGTTCAAAGGTAAGGCACAATATCGACGCTGTTATTGTCATTAGAGCAATAGTCAGTAATACCACTAGATAAAGAACAAATACTGAAACTTCCATTGACGTTTTTGGCAAAATACCGTTGATTATAGTCATTATCAAAACATAAGACAGAAACACCGTTATGCTGTAGCCGATTCTCTCTCCAGTTTGTTTTGGTATAAGAAATGTGAAACAATTCAAAATGCAAATAAAAGTGACCGGAATGATAACAGTAGTAATGTAATACAGAGACCTTCGCTTGAGATGAAGACCATATTTTATAGAAGTATATCCTCCTATGATTATTAATTCAGTTGAAGTCGATATCAGCTCCCATTGGCCGTTTTCATATGTCCATTCACTTGTCGCTGGATTTTCAACATTAAATTGAATATCCTTCCCTCCACTTGCCCATGGTAATATTTCCACATAACAAGTTTGCCTATCAAATGGAAAATACCTGGTTTTTATTGGGCATACCGTTGTTGTTGTGAAGCCCGGAGACCAAATTACCCTTCCATCGTGATAAACTGCGAACCGCAAGTCGTCAATACCGAGTAACGTGTATTCACTTACAGTATTGGCCACGACCAGATCTGGCAACCATATTTGTTTTTGTTTGAACATCGTGACAGTGAAATTTCCGAAGGCACTTGGGTCCCATTTTAGAAATTCATCCTTCCATTGCATAACGGCGTATGCTTTTGATGTTAGAATTTCATTGGCTTCGTCTAGTGAAACGATAGATTCAATGAAAATCTGGATGTCAACTTTAATAGGAGTGCTGTTATTTATCCTTGGTAATATATTCGTATTGTAGTTCGCCATTAGCTTACGCTGAAGTTCATGTTCTTTTGTCAAGCTCGAAGCTTGGACCATTAGTTGCATAAAAAACACAATCCCTTTCAGACCATTGTGCTTCTTCGAGAGACTGAAATTCAAATGTATTGATTGTTAAAAACCAATTTTGAATATAGTAACTTTCATTGTTCCATGATGGTGCTGATAATCAGCTTTCTCATTACACCCATTTTTCCGCTCAATCAATATTTTAAAAGACATCTAAGAGAGGATTATCAAAGGGTCGTTTTTGTGTATTGTAAAAATCTGACCAGTTAATTTAGATAAGGTCTTTAAATAAAAAAGTTAAAGAATGCCTGGACTGACGGATGGACTTACGACGGGCGACATGCCATGGAACTGACCAATCGCGGCTGTCAATCGATTAACCAGTAGACCAATGAAATTATTCATTTGGACAAGAAATGAGTTTTCTCTACATTGGCCGCCACTTTTCAAACCTTTTTCTTTTTGTGTGTGTGTGTGGTTGTTGTTGGTTTGGGCGACTAAAAAGTCGTAGTTACGACGTTTATGTCGCAAAACAAATATTCTTCCTTTTTGTTGCATGCTACTTGGCATAAATCTTGCAAAATACCACCGTTTTAAAGTTAGACTTCCTGTTGGAGTCGATTGGTGTGGCATATGAAATAAGGCGACTGGGCCAGCGATTGGACAATTAGCCCCGCCAAACCTCATCCAGTTTAGCAAAACTGTAATTGAACACAGTAAGATTTTATTTCCCTGGCGGACTTTAGACCTTATTATCATGTTTACATTCTGCAGGAATTGTAGTTGTCGTTTTATTCCAATAGTCAACAATAATATTTATGTGCTTATTAAATGCATGTAGTTGTAAAACCGATACATTTTCAATGTGACAGAGCTTGTATCCACTGCCCTCAAAGTAAAGAGTTCGAGGTGAGGATGATCTATGTTTTCTGTTGATTCCTTTTATTTGTTTATCGTATAATCATCGTCACTTGATTCTCAAATGTTGTTTTCGAAATCTTTGCAATCAATTTAGTTTAGAGCTAGTTTGGTGTTTGTTTTTCATCTTTGAAGTTTGCGGCTTTAGATAGCCGCGGAGATCGTCAATCAGACTAAACAAAAGAGATCCTCGTTATTGGAGCCAGAAAGAGGTCATCTACATTACAGCGAGAGATGTTTCTGCATGAGACAACCAGAATTGGTTACCCGATATCAGATACCCTTTATGACTGTTTCCGGTTGGGTATCGTGCAGAAAAAGGTTAGCAAACAAAACAGGGGGTCTTTGCGGTTTCAACCAGTGGCATTTGCTGCTGGCTTGTAGACCACTTGACAATGTATTCATTGATATCGTTTGTTATAACGGTACAATATTTCTCTCAAGGTATGAACGAGATTGCTCGCTAACGCACGACTTTCCTCAAAATTACTTTTATTCACAAGTAATTTATTCATTGCATAAAGGTCAAATCATGTCAATAATTTCAAGCTATAGCGCCTAGTCAGCTGGTTTATTTTTGCTTTTCTTCTATAGGTTTCAAGACAGCAATGTAAGTATGGATAAACTTCATCCTAAACCCTTTCTAATAAAAGTTAAGAAAAATGGAAATACACTATTATATTCGCTACAACCAGCGAGTCTTCATCGAATCGGCTATCTTGTGGAAATAATAATGGTATTTCGCATACCACTTACATTGTTCCGACATACAATTAATCAGGCAAAGATACAAAGGTTACAGTTTTTATATGAATTTTGTGACTATTTTGTCGAATTTCGCGATAACTGTAAAACCCTTTCGAACATTCATCTAAGATTTTATGAAGGCATAATCTAATTCTAATTAATGAAACGTGAAAATATTTAACCCCTCAAACCATTCCCAAACAAACAAAATTTCAGAACACTCTGAAAGCAAAAAAGTGTGAGACGACAATTTTAGTGTATGAAATAATAAAAAATTTTGTAATTTTAGAAAACATTGTGAACAAGGAAAATTGTTTGTTACATGTAATTCCTTCTTTTCTCACAAGGATTTCAAAAAGCTTTCTTTCGACAGCGCGTAAAAACACTTGATTGTGTGGTAATGAGTTAAAACAAATAGGAAAGGATACATACGTTCCCATGGTGTAATGCTGTCTCCTGGCCTTGTAACAAAAAAGAACCTTCTAGTGTATGAAATAATAAAATTCTTTGTAATTTTTAGAAAACATTGTGGAGAAGAAAAAATTGTTTGTTAGATGTAATATCTTCTTTTCTCACAATGTTTTCAAAAAGCTTTCTTTCGACAGCGCGAAAAAAACACTGGATTGTGTGGTAATGAGCTAAAACAAATAGGAAAGGATACATACGTTCCCATGGTGTAATGCTGTCTCCTGGCCTGGTAACAAAAAAGAACCTTCTAGCGTATGAAATTTTTCGTTTAGAAACAAGATCGTTCTTCTCGTGAGGCAAAATTGACCAGAAAGTGACAAGCTAGTTGACTTATGTCAACAAATTCCAAATATCGTTTGGACATTATAGCTAGGTTATGGATCGGTAATGGAAGTTTTTTATTTTCAAAAGCGGTCCATTAGTAGTCATAGAGTTGTAGGGGCTAATAATGTAATTATACATTATACTATTATATCGGGACTGTCAATCAAAAATCGTTAGACTAATCAAATCATACATTTAGACTGGACGTGAGCTTTGAGACCTTTATGTAAAGCATTTTGTTGGATTGGCGACTTAAACGTCGTAGCTACAGCTTATTCAATCTATTATTACGACGTTTAGGAAGCTAACCAACCTTTTTACTCTTTTGCTACCTTTAATTAGTGGGCTGTAAAATTTGCAAAATAACCCCGTTTGACATCTCAGTTATACTTCCTGTCTGAGTAGTTGGGACCGACCATCAGTTTAGACAAAGTCTATGTTGAAGAGTATCTTCATGTTCAATGTAGCAGAAGGAGAGGGGGACAGACAGAGAAAAAAGAATTAGAGAGAAACAGAAAAGAGAGAAACAGAGACAGACAAACACTAAGAGTGAGAGTTAGAAAGACAGACTCTATGACACACAGACATAGAGATTAGAGAAGGGGAGAAAGTGGGAGAAAGATATAAGGAGAGACAGGCAGGCAAGGAAACAGAGACCGAGAGAAGTAGAGACTGAGAGAGAGGTCCTCCTAGAGTCATTATCATCTATTGTGAAAGAAGCCATAGACCAAGAGGACCAGATTTTAAGTTTGAGCCTCTTTCATTGCACCACTTTTCTTGCGTAGAAAACTTTAACCAGTATCGCCTTTCGTTATTGTCAATTCTGATTTAGATTTACTTCTACTAGATTTATTGTTATTGATAATATCATTTCTTTTATTTTTATCGCACAAACGAAAAAACCTTCCTATGGTTTCGGTTGACCAAAGAACGGATAAATACACATGGTGAAACCAACATACTATATTTTAAAACGTTTGCTTTAACCCATTCCCACACAAACCCTGTTGTTTACGTCCCTTATAAACAAAGCTTTGGAAAACATGGTGGAAAATATAGAAATTGCTCGTATCATGCAATTTCCTTATTTTTACCATGTTTACTATCCCAAAAGACGGGAAAAAAAATAAATAAAATTCAATCAACTTCAAATTGTCGTTTTCAGCTTCTTTCAATTTGGACCAGTCTTAAATTTCATGTGTTGGAATGGGTTAATAATTACATTTAAGGATTTTTCTGTTTTGTTTTTGTTTATGACTGTTTATGACTGGAAAGTCTCTTAAACTGACGAATTACTGCCGCCAATATTGAAAAAATCGTCTGGCCAATAAAACCATTCATTTAGAAGGGAAACGTAATTTTGAACGTGCATATAGCTTATTTCAAGAATGGTCAGAAAGGCGAGACCTCGTGACTTTATCGAAAATGCTAAAATATACTTTAAGGTATGGTTAATTCAAACACGTGCAAATTTTGAAGTTATTTAACCCATTCCCATACAACCTCTTCTTTTTACGCCCCATATGAATTTTACTTTTTTGCAAAACATTGTGGAAAATGAAGAAATTGCTTATGTCAAGCAATTTCTTCATTATCCGCAATGTTTTCCACCATGAAACGACGAAAATAATTAAAATTCCATCAACTTGAAATTGTCGTCTGCACCTTCTTTCAATTTGGACCGATATAAAATTTTGTTGTATGGGAATGTGTCAATACCAAAAGCTGATGAAACGTTGTCGAATGAAAAGTAGGAAAAGGAGACGTTGCTGTACATGACGCCATGATGTCACCAAATGCCATTTACTTCATAAAAGACGTCATTATTTTGTATATGAGCAAGTGTCCGGGTCTCTCTTTGCCTTATAATGTTAAAACATTCAATAATTGGGGTGAAAAACTTGAATAAGTTATGATGATTTCCAGAGGGGGGGGTGTTGGTGGCGGTGTTGTTTTGAATCCTTTTCAAGCCCTTTAAATTTCATTAACATGTTTTGACCACAACGAGTAATATGCTTTAACATAGTTCTACCTCGATGGCTGAGTGGTATAGGTGTTTGACTCGTGCTCTGAAGGCCACGGGTTCGAGCCCCACCGGCACCGGTGTGTGTTCATGGGCAATACACTTAATAGCCAGCCCCAGTCTACCCAGCTGTAGAACTGGTTAGCAGTAGGTTTAGCCACTTCCTCTCTTCCAGGGACGTGAAAACATCTGGATTGTGGGTTTCGAGAGCGACTCTATAAGCTTAAAGCTTTCGTCGCAATCGAACTAAAATAGATTAGTATAAACTACGAAAGACCGGTGGTGACATCATGTACGAAAGACCGGTGGTGACATCAAGAATTCACAGTTCACACTTCATACATAGTAACTCTGAAGTGTGAAGTCGAAAGTTTGAAGTTGGAAGTGAGAAGTTGGAAGTATGAAGTCGGAAGTTTGAAGTATGAAGTCGGAAGTATAAGGTCGGAAGTTTGAAGTGAGAAGTTGGAAGTTGGAAGTTTGAAGTGTGAAATATGAAGTCGGAAGTTTGAAGTTGGAAGTATGAAGTGTGAAGTTGAAAGTATGAAGTCGGAAGTTTGAAGAGTGAAGTTGGAAGAATGAAGTGTGTAGTAGGAAGTATGAAGTCGGAAGTTTGAAGTTGGAAGTTTAAGTGTGAAATATGAAGTCGGAAGTTTGAAGTTGGAAGTATGAAGTGTGAAGTTGGAAGTATGACGTCGGAAGTTTGAAGTGTGAAGTTGGAAGTATGAAATGGAAGTATGAAGTGTGAAGTTGGAAGTTGGAAGTATGAAGTTGGAAGTCGGAAGTTCGAAGTGTGAAGTTGGAAGTATGAAGTTGGAAGTATGAAGTGTGAAGTTGGAAGTATGAAGTGTGAAGTTGGAAGTATGAAGTCGGGAGTTTGAAGTGTGAAGTTGGAAGTAAGAAATGTGAAGTTGGAAGTATGAAGTCGGAAGCTTGAAGTGTGAAGTTGGAAGTATGAAGGGTTAAGTTGGACCTTCCGACTTCCAACTTCACACTTCATACTTCCAACTTCACACTTCATACTTCCAACTTCACACTTCATACTTCATACTTCATATTTCAAACTTAAAACTTCCAACTTCACACTTAATTCTTCCAACTTCATACTTCATACTTCCAACTTAAAACTTCAAACTTCACATTTCATACTTCCTACTTCAAACTTCACACTTCAAACATCCAACTCCACATTTCACACTTCAAACTTCACACTTCCATCTTTCGACTTCATACTTCCAACTTCACACTTCAAATTTCAAACTTCAAACTTCACACTTCTCACTTCAAACTTCCAACTTCACACTTCACACTTCATACTTCCAACTTCACACTTCACACTTCAAACTTCCAACTTCACACTTCACACTTCAAACTTCCATCTTCACACTTCAAACCTCAAACTTCCAACTTCACACTTCAAACTTCACACTTCACACTTCAAACTTCACAATTTACACTTCACACTTCACACTTCATACTTCCAACTTCACACTTCAAACTTCCAACTTCACACTTCATACTTCTAACTTCACACTTCACACTTCATACTTCCATCTTCCGACTTCATACTTCAGACTTCATACTTCAAACTTCATATTTAATTTGGTTTTATTATGTACTGTGAATTTAAGAAGTCACCACGGGTCTCATAATTCACATTTCACACTTCCCATTTCAGACTTAATATGTATGAAGTTTGAAGTGTGAACTGTGAATACATGATTACGAAAGACCGGTGGTGACATTATGTATTCACAGTTCCCACTTCAAACTTCATACTTAAAAAGTCTGAAGAGGGAAGTGTGAAATGTGAATTATGAAACCCGTGGTGACTTCTTAAATTCACAGTACATAATACTTCCAACTTCATACATCCAACTTCACACTTCAAACTTCCGACTTCATACTTCCAACTTCACACTTCATACTTCCAACTTCAAATTTCCGACTTCATATTTCACACTTCAAACTTCCAACTTCAAACTTCCGACTTCATACTTACTACTTCACACTTCATACTTCCAACTTCATACTTCCAACTTCACTCTTCAAACTTCCGACTTCATACTTCCAACTTCACACTTCATACTTCCAACTTCAAACTTCCGACTTCATATTTCACACTTCAAACTTCCAACTTCAAACTTCTCACTTCAAACTCCCGACTTTATACTTCCATCTTCATACTTCAAACTTCCGACTTCATACTTCCAACCTCTCACTTCCAACTTCAAACTTCCGACTTCACACTTCAGAGTTACTATGTATGAAGTGTGAACTGTGAATGCTTGATGTCACCACCGGTCTATCGTAATAAACTAACAGAGTTCTCACAAACATACACGTAAAATAAAGAATGTAAAGGTAATAAGCCCATTTCCGCTGAAAATAGATTTACCGGTCAAGGACATTGAACACTAACGCGAAAACAATGGTCGTGTGGTACCTTGATAATTTGTCTACAACTCTAAGATATGTTATTCTGCAACATATATTGAAATCAAAGTACTGAAAGTACTGTAATCTAGCAAAGAATAGTTTTGTTAAGTAATCTTCTTTGCTAAAGTTTATCATTATAAATAAACTAGGTTAAAGTAACCCAGGAATTAACTACATGTAATTACAATATAACACAATCTTAGCCTTGATCTTGGTTCAAATCCAAAGAAGTTGCAGACGGATATTTCAAGTTGTTTGAATTTTGAAAAAAAAAATCCTTGTTGGGTAGAAAACATTGTGGACAATGAAGAAATTTCTTGTGACACAACGTTTTTCAAAGCTTTTTCTTGGGATGCTTAAAAAGCGGAATTGATTTGGAACGGGTTAAACAGCATGCTTTTTAAAGAGTTCTTCACAATTCGAATACAGTTGGCAATATTCCTAAAATACATAAGATCTACTTTTATGGCGTAGGCATTAAAATGATTTGGTGGTCAAGTCTCTAGCGGTAGTTTACACTCGTTGAACTTGAGAAGAACTCAAAATTTTGTCTGTTAACTGAAGTTTGCAAAGCCGACGCTTTGCTAGATAAAAAATTTTTGGGCGCCAAAAAAATAGGCTTGTGATACACTGATGACCTTAAACGCCGAAGCTAATTCAACGTTACGACTTATGGGTCGAGCGCCAACTATTTGTTTTTTGATTGATGTCTATGACCGTATATCGTCTGTGAGCGAGAAAATTACCCGACGATATTTTGCAAACTAAATTCGTCTAAAACCTCAGTCAAGTTACCTTATTGAAGATCAGTGGAGTATAGCTAGGGATCATTCAATTACTTTAATGGTTGTTAATTGCAACACAGTGAGTAACAATATCTGTAAGCTCAATCTTTCGAACAATTTACACATTACCTCACATGATTTTAGACTGGTCCAGACTAAAAGAAATTTCAGGGGGCAGTTCTAAGTTGATTGAATTAAAAAAAAAACTTTGTCTTTTTGGGTAGCTGGAAAACATAGTGGATAATGAAGAAATTGCTTGTTACAAGCAATTCTTTCATTTTTCAAATGTTTTCAAAATGTTTTTTGGAGGGGAGGGGCGTAAAAAGACGTCATAATGTGGGAATGGGTTAATTCAATGTAAAATTTGGTCCATATACATGTATACATCGTTGTTGTCATTCTAAATTCTCGTAACTACAGCTTTTAGACTGACAACCACGATACACAAACAACAAAATAGTTTTCAAGGTTCATATGTTAGATACGGGTCACTTTCTACCGGTCATATTTTTCAACAAATCACTCTCAAACCTAGCATGTTCGAAGACAAGAAATCCTGTGGATTTCGAGGTCAACATGTCAGAGGTCAAGAACACAAGGTTAAATCTCGTTTAACCTCATGTCCACACTACATGCCACATTTCAACCCAATAATTGTGTAAGGTTGTAGCGCTTGAATTAGGAGATGAAAATGTTTTTTCATGGAGGTATGAAACGAAAGGCCAAACACTCTGTATGAACTCGTGAAACGGATTCATACATTAAGTGTGGTTTGTTTCTTTCGTTCTTACCTCCACGAAAACAAAAATTATTCTGTTCATTTCTTATAATTTAATGACATTGCGCGAAAAAGGTGATTAATTTAAAATTCTTGGTACGGTTTGTATGGATATATTTCATGCGCTGGCATAAAAAATAGCTGCGTGCTCAAAATTTTATTCGTGGAGGTATGTTTGCCAATCAGATAGCTCGTTTCAGATAGAAGAAACTAAAAATTAAATAATTAGACAATGAACTCCGTTTATTTTCTTGTGGTCTCTTTAAAGGTCACTTCAAAAGATCAACATATTCAGCCAAGTTAGATAATTTTGAATGGATGTTTGTCGGAAAAGGGTGAATGTTGCTTTAAGCTGTAGTCATTTCGAGCGAAAGCATTTGAAAAATATGGCATTAAGATTAAGCGAAAAGAGGTAGCAAAAAAAAATTGAAAAAGATGGTGTTTTGTACGAATATAAAAATAAAATATTGATATCCCTTTTGTCGCGTTTAATGACAAGCGTGCTGTTCCATAATATCAAATGACAGATGTATTGATCGGGGTTTTGACAAATCGCGGCTGTCAATCAAAGAACCAGTCGACCAAAAAAATCATTCATTTAGACCGCAAGTGAACTTTGACATTGGCCGACATTTTTAAGACGTATTTTGTTGGTTTGGTAATTTTGACGTCGCAACTACAGCTAGAAGAAGATGTAGTAATGACGATAAGGTCGCTTACCAACTATTTACCTCTTTTATTGTATGTTATTGGCTGAAACAATTGCAAAATAACGCCGTTTAATATCGAACCGGAACTACCTGTCGGGATCAGTGGGTGTGACTGGCGGAGTCAGGGGCGGGGTAAGCAATTCGTCAATTGCTGTCGTTTATTCTTATATCCCCGATCGAACGACACTGGACCTCACCGGTCTAGTGATTTTCATTTCATATTACATTTGTATCGAAATAAAAAAAAAAGATTAGAAATATGGAACAAAAGCAACACTTGCCTGCTGCTGTCTTGTGATACAAAAAAACCAATCTCTTTTTTATAATCGCTCCTGCATGTAAGACTCTAAATCAGTGAAGAGCACAGGAACTATTCTAGAAAAATACTCGGCACCAAACAGGGCTTTTCTGATAGAATTAAGCCCATTTTCCAAAACAGTTTTTTCCACTATTAATCACCTGCGGCCGATGGTGGCTCCGTATTCTCGTGTCTTCATTTTCCAATATTTAGCAATTTTATTTGTTGGCAACCTAAACGTCGCAACTGCAGCTTATTCAAGCTGCAGTTAGGACGTTTAAGTAGCCAAAGTAACCAAAGTAAAAAAAAAAGTACTGTTCATAAATGTCGGCTAATGTCGATGTCCAAGGTTCACTCCCGGTCTAAATAAAGGATTTGATTGGTCAATCGATTCTTTAAAAACGCGATCCGTCAACTTTGGTTAGATGAAAAAGTTAATACAATAACTTCATGAAAGCAAAGAGTATCACATGTGGGTGCCAACGCTCGGCTGCAAAAGCTGAGATTCAGCTCCCCAAAATTAGCCTTTAAACTTTTTCTATAATATTTGCCTTTAGCTGAAAAACACCAATCAGTACAGAGTTCGTATCCATAAAAATTTATAAGTGTTCACAACATTATGTGACAATCAAATATAGGGAAGGTCAAAGTTTTACTTGCTCGACGACCGAGTGGTATGAGTGCTTGACTCGTGATCTGAAGGTCGAGCCGCACCGTCTACAGGGTATGTTCATGGGCAGGACACGTAATAGCCAGCTCTAGTCTACCCATCTGTAAAATTGGGTGGCTTCGGGTATAGGCCACAACCTCTGTTTCAGAGATTTTGAGTGTTCGAAGCGACTCTGTAAGTTTAAAACCTTCGTCGCAAAATTGAAATAAGTATAAACAAAAATTTGACTTGTATACGTCTTGCATTTACAATGATATGTTGGTGATTAAAGATTGTTTTGTCCATTGCTTAAAATAGAGTTAATAACGGCAAAGCATTTAAATCAATCTCTGTCATATTGAAACCGGAGTATTCCTGTTTTGCAAGATCTATAGAAAAGATTTGCTTGCACATATGTGCAGTCTGATCTTAGCCAACATCATCTATTTGTCCCTTTCAAACCATGCTCGATTAAGAAAGAAATGTTGACCCCAAGCGATATCAGCGCTTTCAACCATTTTATTTTGATGTATTTATTCAGTATGTCTAGGATAAACAAGTGTTTGATTTTGATGTTTCAATTGTGCTTCTAGCTTGCAAAGCTTCAGCTTTGAAAGCTTAAGTTAACAGACAAAATTTTGAGGTCGTCTCAATGTTCAACGAGTGCAAACTGCCACTGGAGGCTTAACCACTAAATTCGTTAAATGCCTACGCCGTAAAAAGTAGTCTTTAGGTATTTTGAGCTCACTTCAGCGCATCGTGTTCAAAATGACTCTGATCATAGTCTTCAAATTGTTGAAATTTCTAAAATATTTATCTCTTTAGGTAGAAAACTATGTGGAAAATGAAGAAATTGCTTGTTACAGGCAATTTCTTCATTTTCCACATTGCTTTCTACAACTATTTTCTTGAGGCGTAAAAAGGGGGATTTTGTGGGAATGGGTTAACTCCTTTGCTACTTTAACTTCATTTATTTATCATGATAACGTTTGCCAATGAAGATTACTGCACACTGCTTTGCTAGCTTACAGTACTTTCAGTACTTAATCTGAGCAGAAAAGTTCCTCGTGAATTCAGTAAATGTAAGAAATAACTAAAATTGTACATACCAACTAAAATTTTACATACCGTTTGATAATAAAAAAAACAGGAAGGTTTCATAGGGATTTCACGGGGATCATTATGAAATCCAAAATTTGGTGATCTATCTATCTATCTATCTATCTATCTATCTATCTATCTATCTATCTATCTATCTATCTATCTATCTATCTATCTATCTATCTATCTATCTATCTATCTATATATATATATAACTCACACACACTTTTATTTGTCTCTCCCTTTTAAATCGTCCATACGATTTCAACGATATATAAACAGTAATCTTAAGATTGCTCTCCGACAGGTCTTTTGAAAAGTATTGTTGTTAATTTTGAAATGCCTGTCTTCAGATGTCGGAAGCAAAAGGAATAATTAGAGGTGGCGAAGAACCTTATGAACAATAACAGAGAAGCTCTAGAAGTAGTAGGTCAGCGGCCATAGTGCAGTTGGTAACGCGTCGGACTCCTAAGATCGGTGTCCAAGGTACGATCCCCGGTTGCGGCAAATATCCTTTCCGATATTGGCTCCCATCAATGGGTAGACAATCGTAAACCTAAGTGGGATGAGCAGCTGGAGGCTCGGGATGATGTAATGGTCATACCGCGATATGACTTGAATACTTTTCAAAGTGGCGTTAAAACAAATTCAAACAAAGAAATCTAGACGTAGTAAAGAATAAAACTATTCTTAACCCTTAGCCTTTGTCTGTTAGAAACCAGACTTTTCGTTCTTGGAAAGGAGTAGGGACAAGTATCAACCTGCTTATATGAGCATCTATTCTAAGTTTACATCTACCGCATGTCATTTTATGCCAGAAATTTTAAAAGATAAATTTTCAAAAATGAATACTAGCCAACAATTGGTTATCCGGTGCTTTCAATTTAATGCAGCTCTAAATTAACAATAATTTACAATTCACCATGACAAAGGTTAAGTTATGTGAGTTTATGCTTAATAGCAGTCTTTAACCCTTTCCTTTTTATTTCAATTTTAGACTGGTCCAAATTGAAAGCGGTTGAAGACGACAATGAAAATTGGATGCAATTTGAAATGAAACCATCCTATGTGGTTGAAATATTGTGAGAAAAGAAGATAATACTAGATCTAGTTACAAGCAATTTCTTCCTTTTCCACAATATTTTCTCAAACATAAAATCACAGGAATGTAAAATCCCGGGCTTGTACAGGAAAGGGTTAAATCTGCACAGTTCGTCAAACAGAATATACATGCTCGACCTTTGATAGAATAGATAACAGGTACCGCCTAAAACGATATGATCTTAGCTTATAAATGTTTATAGAAGTCTGTAGAAGACTGACTTTACGGTAGGAGTCTGTAGTAGACTGACTTTGCGGTAGGAGTCTGTAGTAGACTGACTTTACGGTAGGAGTCTGTAGTAGACTGACTTTACGGTAGGAGTCTGTAGTAGACTGACTTTACGGTAGACCATAAAAGAAAAATTTGTAATCTTCTGAAACGTTTTTAATTTTGACCAGTCTTAAATTGTGTCGTATGGTAAAGGTTTAATTATGTATTTTGTTTAACCATAATGTTGCCCTCCGAAAGATTTAACATGTTCATTCAGCAAAGTAAAAATTGAATTTGTTTATGATGATAAAAGATGATAATATATTGCGGAGAGGCGTAGAGAGCAATGAAAATAAAAGGGGAGCTTTAGAGTAGAAGATAAGCTAAAGGTTTGAGGGGATGGGGACGGGTAAGAGATCTGTACATTGAAATAGTACCCGCTAAAAGAACGCGCACTGTAAACACGTCTAATATAATTTTTTTTTTTTTTTTTTTTTTTCAAATACTTTCAATTTTCAACAACCACTTACTAGTCTTTAAAAGACAATCAAAGTGTCCGAATGGTTTATAGGATTTTCCACCTGATGTAATTAAAACTAGAATGGCTTCATTAAACAAACGTATGTCGTCAGAGTGCTCAAAATTGTAGCGCTGCAGACTACTGCGAATGCGACTGTTTCGAAGTATTTTGCTGTTGTTAAAACTATTCGGCTTCCAAGTTTTCTTCTTTTTTCTGAATTTGGTGGTTTTTGTTCAACCTTCTCCATTGTATTAAGTTCTTCGGGGGCTACGATATCGATATCATTTACACCAATTGAGTTATTGTAATTTTCCAGATCAGTTGTACATTCCAAGTTTGCTCTTTTAAGTTCAAAAGTGAAACACAATATTGAGGATATTATTGTCAATAAGGCAATGAACAGCAACGATCCAAGATAAACAACAAAAACTGGAATTTCTTTTGACGTTTTCGGTAAAACACCATTGATAATTGTTAATATCAAAACAAACGACAGAAACACTGTTATGCTGTATCCAATTCTCTCTCCTGTTTGTTTTGGAATGAAAAATGTAAAACAGTTTAAAATACAAATTAAAGTAACCGGGACAATAACAGTACTGATATAGTACAATGATCGTCGCTTGAGATGTAGACCGTATCTTATGCAAGCATATCCACCAGAATTTATAGTCTCAGATGATGTTGCTGTGATCTCCCACTGGCCATTTTCATACGTATAGTTAGTTGTCTCAGGGTTTCCACTTTTTAACTGAACTCTCTCTAGACCGCTTGTCCATTCTACTATTTCTATAATACATATTTGTTTATCAAAGGGGAATAGTCACGTGTGCATTGGGCAAACAGTTGTAGTTGAAACACCCGGAGCCCAAAGTACCTCGCCGTCGTTTGATACAGTTACTTTCAAGTCGTCAAAACCGAGAAGTTGGTATTCCGTGATAGAATTTGCCACCATGATATCCGGAAACCAGATTTGTTTCTGTTTAAACATCGTTCTTGACACATTTCTAAACGCAACAGGGTCCCACATCAAAGATGCGTCTTTCCAGCGAGATTCAAAGTAGACCTTCGAAGATATTATTTCATTCGCTTCGTCGATAGAAAATATAGATTCTATCACCATTCGGACATTTACAGGGATTGGGACTCTTTCATTTACTGTCGGAAGTATGTTTACATTATAGTCTAACATTAAATGAGTCTGCAACTCGCGTTCTTTTGTTATAACTGAAGATTGAACCATCACCATCAAAACAAACACGCCAAATGACCTGTGAATAAGAAATTTTACATTTATATCAGGACAAGTTTGTGAAAAAAATGCCAAAGGATCTTTTGCCAGATACCATTCTAGGTCAACCCCAAATATCCTTCCCATTCTTAAACAACCGCGTTTTTCCACATTGTGATTTTTTTCCAAATTCCGGCTAAGCTGTAATTTTGTTGTCTAGAAATGGAGTAGTTTTCAACTGGATGGAAAAAAGACTTCTATCATAAGCCTTAGTTTCTTTTCTGTGGCTGGATATTTTGACAAATCCATCATTACATACCTACTCTTTTCTTGTTATGTGTCAAAAGATCGTCTAATTGTGAGGAATAACCATTTACTCTGACTTACTGGTGTTTTGTTGCTACCAATTTTGGTTTCATTGTTGGTTGGTTTTTTTGTTGTTGTTGTTTATAATTGTTGTTTGTTTGTTTTGTTTGTTTTTTGGTTTGTTTGTTTTTTCAGAAATAATTATTTTGGTACTCCATCAGTTTTATATACTTAAAGAAGCGTTAAACGAATCTTGATGCTCCTCGAGACCTTTTATCCCACTATTTTCATAGACATGTACTTTATCAAAGTAAAATATACTTTTAAAACTTTATGACATTATTTGAATGTTTTTCTAAATCATTATTAATTCAAATGTCAAGCCGAGATAAGGATAGAAATTGTTCTGAATAAAAACAACAACAACAAAAACCTAAAAATATTCCGTTGGTATTATTAGTTCACCTGTATCAATTTGCGCTAAAAGTTAAGCATTTGTAATGTAAAAATGACTGTTACTGTCGTAATGAATGTTTTTCGTGAATTCCAGGGAAATATATATGTGAAAACTTAAAAATTGAATAGAATCAGAATTAGAAGCATTTGGCAATAATTCAGAAAAAATAATGTATATGTTACTTGTCGATGCGCTTGTTTTGAATGCTGGCGATAATCAAAGGATCAAAAATATACCGTAACATTGTATGAAGAGAGTCCAAAAATCCAAATAACTGAAACAAAACCGGCCGCAATACTCTCCAATTAACAACTTAAAAATATGCCTTATTGACATCTGACCATCTAGATGTGAAGTTAAACGTTATGTAAGCAGACTTTGAACTTTTGTCGTATTTAATGTTTTTGAATTAAAAATTGGGTTATAAATGGATGGAATATACTTTTTTGATATTTTCCATTAACAACATTTACATTTGACAGCTTAATCAATACAACCAGCTTTTGCTTTTTCAATATTTTATTGTATTACGAATGAAATCCCCCTTTTTTATTAAAGAAAAGTAACCATTGTACATAATGCCCTTGTATCGTCAATATCGAGACAGGAGTTGAATATACTGATGTATTTGCTTTTGCTTACGAAATACCTCCATGTCAATTTGTACACAGAGAGACAGAGAAAAGAGAGAGAGAGAGACAGACAGACAGAGACAGATAGACAGACAGAACGAGTCACACGTCACACATAGAGAGTTAATGGAGTGGGAGTAAGCGAGAGAGACAGAGAGAGGCATTGAGAGAGGGAGACAGACAGAGAGAGAGGGAGAGACAGAGAGGGGGTAGATTCGCTGGTCCCATCCTCCAATGATGCCATGACGCCCAAAACACATTTATGCGCACACATCCGTAAAGAAACAAAAGGCCTCTTTGTAAAAAGCTCGTAATCTAGCGTCCTTTCTTTTGAAATCGCAAAAAAAAATAATAAAAAGTCAGTGACCAACATTAATAAAGAAGAGGAATGTGTAAATGTCACGCATTATCAAGGTGGCAGTCAGTCCTATTCCAATGAATTCCTGTTATATACTAGATACCGTTCGACAGAGGGTATCTTGCCCGTTATTTAACAACGATCGTCCAGGGTTTTCAATTGTGTTCTCAAGAAGGAAAATTTAAGATACTCTGACTAAAAATGTGAGATTTCATGATTCTTTCGTATTTAACAAAATATTATATAATAAAGTTATCATGGTAGCGACCCAGTATTTTTGCGTTCTTGAATAACCTATCATCAAACATTTAAACCATTAACAGATAACAGTTTATCTAAAACTGGGCCAAATTTAAAGATGTAGCAGAGGACAAATTTCAAAAAATGTCAATTATTTATTTTGTCTTGTTATTCATTTATTTGTTCATTTGTCATTTATGGTAAAAGTTATTTTGGATACATTATTTGTAATTTCTTAATTTTCAAAATGTTTTCCAAACCATTTATCTTAAGGGCCGCAACAAAATGCTTGGCTGTATGGGAATGGGTTAAGTCATGTTTCCTGGTGATAATTTTAGGTATATAAACTAAAACATAATGTACCCAAATTTAATTTGTTTGTGTAGTTCTCGCCAAATCAATAGGAGGAATAGACCCGATCCCATACAAATTATTTTAGACAGGTCCAAATTCAAAGAAATCAGCGAAGATAATTTCAGGTTGGTGAAATGTTACAAATCTTTGTCTTTTGTGGTAGACAATATACTGGATAATAGAAAAATTGCTTATAACACGCAGTTTCTACATTTTCCCTGAGGTTTTCCAAAGTATATCTCTTGAGAGGAAAATCCTTTTAGATAAAGACGGTTATTCTTAGCCCCTGTAGGCTATATGACATGCCTTTACAAATTAACAAGGACCAACTTCTTAGGCAGAAGAATTAGAAATGCACTTGTAACATGTAATATTCTCTCTCTGTGCTGAAATACACTCAAATGTATATTTGCGTACAGGTCTCTACGTCCACTACAAGTTGAAAACAAAATATGCCTTCATACTATGGTAGATTCACTGGAAATTAGAAATTATCTTAACAAGCCAGAGTTTGTTGGATTTTCACCCAGTACATATATTTGTTTCTTTCAGAACTAAGATTGACAAGTATTTGAACTTTCATCAAAATCTATAATACTATATCAGATTTTGTTTGAAAATAAAAATGCAAATAATACGACTCAAAGAAAAATGGACACAGACAGATAGCACTGCCAAAACATGTGTCTCTTAGAGGACAACTTTTTATGAATAGTGTAAGTCTGTCTATATAAACAGCTGTGAATATTAATACATGTATAACCATTTAGAGTCTGTGGTACTGGCAATCTGTATAAATAATTTTTATTAATATCTTCAACTCTGATGATTTAATGACCAGTTTTTTGTTTATAAAGTATCGTAATTTTTCAATACAATTCAATCATTTATCTGAAAGAGGTTCTTTATGGTCGAATGATTTCTGTCATTCTTATTTTAAGTCTTACACAGATACAGGGTGGTATTCGGATTTTAGATTTAAATGTTTCAACCATATTGCTATAAACCCATTTTGTAGGACCCATTTGCATTGTTTCATCAGGACTCTTAAAATAAGTGCCCACGACATGGGATTTCATTGATAAATGAGGATTTCAGAATGCTGTTACACCCTATTAACTAGATCTCTGTTTAAGTCAGGCAAAATGAATTTAAAAGGGTTTGAATAAGAAAAAGTATTGATATGTTGTTTTACATCTCGGGATAACTTGCACCTATGGACACCCCCCCCTCCTTTGGACTCTCTCAAAGCCGTCTGAATGATCACTGGGGCTTCGCGACTGTAATTGGAGAGACCTTTTCCATTGGTCATATAATAATGCAGTACATGAGTATCTTTTGATATAATTCTCTCAGCTTTACTGTCAAACCTGTCTCTTGCAACATGTTGTAATCATGTTTATTGTTCTACTTAGTGTTACCTCTGCAATGAAAAGGATATTTCTGGTATGAACATTAATTAGTATTAAAGTATGGGATAAAGAATCACCTGAAGTAAGATATAAATTTTGTACAGCTAAGTCACAAACACCCATTTTCAATAAGGGGATCCAATTCACTAAGACGAAAAATTGAAAATCGACCAACATTAATAAGCCATCTCATAGTGCTTAATAATCGTGACAATATCTCCAGAAAACGTGTCTAAAATCTTGAATGCAACACTTTCGTATTTTTTTTAGGTATTTATGTTTGAAATAAAGATATATTATTTTCAAATATATTACTTTTAAACCTTCGTTTTTAGAGAGTGGGTTACTGAAACCGCGCGTCCAGACAACAAAAACGAGTTTAGAAGCTAAAAAGATGTGTCGTTAATTCAAAGAATATTTGTACTTCGATGCAAAAGCCGTATGAACAGGTTGTAATTTGATTTTTTTTCCAATTAACCTACTGGAAAACATAATGTAGAATAACGAAATATTTTACATAATGATTCGAGAAATTCCTATCTATCGTTGAAGATGATAAAATCCTTGTCCAAACGATGACAACTACAATCTTTGTAGAAATATGTGCCTTGACATATGATGTGTTAAAAATTTCATTTGTTTGAGATAATATTCAAAACTTGAAACAGAGAACAGGGAGTTAAAAAGACCCTTACATTGTAACGAAAGTTTGACCCTTTTTTACACATTTATAATTGTACAAATTCGTGAGTAAAGTAAATTCGAAAATACTCGTAATTATGTTCTTTGAGTGCTATATGTACCTGATAACATTTTTCCTACATTTTTTTGTCAAGGTTTCTCGCTAAAAAGTAAGAAAAATCATATTTAGCGGGAACATTTGTACTAGAAAACTATAAAACTATCACAATATACATTGTGAACTCATTTATTACATAAAATTGTTTATCTAAACTATGGAGAAAATTTTTAGTTAAAAAGTACAAATAAAAGAGACAAAATGCCCTTTGATTCCGGAAATGAGACGTAGTAACGAAAGTTTTGCGGTAACGAATAATTCAACATTTTATTAAATGAACTTGCTTTTAACTTTGAACTTTGAAACGGTTGAAATATTAAGCGAATTTAAACTTCACATCAGCTGTCTCAGTACCTTTTACCGACAATATGCTTAAAATTTTGTCATTTGTGCTTAAATTTCGCGAACATTTCTTCTATGGTGGCTCTGTCATTGTCAGATATCTTGAACATTCTATTTGTCCTTCCTGTTGGCTCGGGTTTTGTAATCTGACACAAAACGGCTTTAACACTGATCCAAATCAAGTCTTGCTTTTTTAGGCCATTGAAAAAAACGTTTTTTGGATTCCATGAAATTCACTTCAATCTCATCTTCATAGTCGTCAAAATCTTCAATTGTGCCGACGTACCATTCTCTTTCGTACACGGCGGCTACATACATACCTACGTGTAGATCTTTTTTGTTTTCTTCTACGTTTTCAAATCTGGTCTGCATATCTGCTCCTTTATCCATATGGTCGTTATCAATAGTGGAATCTAAAGTATCTGCATTTGTTACTGTTGTGAGTGTTTTTTTAACCAAATGTTTAGTTGTTTTTGTGGTATCTATCTTCCAAGAGTCACATGTTTGTCCAGACAGACAGATATCACAATGGCAACTTACTTCTCTGATCTTTATTTTCGATTCTCCTAAACCAACAACAGCATGTACTTTCATCGTACCCTTAACTGGTTTCAGTTCTTTCTTCTCTAAAATGGATTCACTTGCGATACACTTTTCAGAAGACACAAAAGCGAAAGGTAACATTTTTCATACTTGACTTTAGTGCCCAATCAAAGAATCCTTTCGCGTCCTGAATTACTGCTCTACCACTTCTCATGGCTTCATCAGCCATTCTTTTACAAGTGCCTCCTAGAATCGCACGGCCCTTTGCCGTGACCGGCTTCAAAGAAATTCCACCTTGCTTTTATTCCGTGGATGGTTTCATGGTTGGCGACGAAGTCAAACATTTGCTTGTTCCTATAATGACTCGTTGGCGAATCGCTCCAGTAGTGAATACATCTGACTTGGTTGTCTAGTTCCTTTGCTTTTGGTATAATGTCGGCAATGAAGGCAATTACTGTAGACGCTCTATGGGCCATTTCATCTGATACGATAATAAAACTTTTGTGTGTTAAATTGTTTTCTTCTGATCTTCTGTATACCACAACCGGGTGAAGGGTTACCGTTGTTTGGTTGAAGTAGGCACTTTGCACCTCTTCCATTGATCTGCAGCAGTAGTTTTCCGCGAAATCTAGTTGCACGATCATTTCGTGAATTGGTAACTGTTCTTTAGCTTCCGAATTTGTTCATATTGAGTATGCACTCTTTCAACGTGAGATTTGAACTCAATCATCTGCTTTTGAACATGATTGATAAAACTTTCAACTTCCAAATTTGTTTCAACTATCTTAGTAACATATTTCTTCTTGCCTCTTTCTTCTACCTCGACCCTTGTCCACTGCCCTAAATTTACTTGATCTCCTAAATTTTGACTCAGAATTTCTGCAGATGGGATCTGCTCCATACCCTTCTCTGGATTTACAGAAATGTTAAACCCCTCTCTCCTTAATGATTTTATAGTCAAAACAGCATTTTGATGCTTTGTGCATAGGCACGAGCTTCGGCTTGAAAATGCTGCTGTTAGTATATACTTTGGGCGCGATCTACAAAATGATGTAAATGACATTTTGATGGTAGGATTTTCTGACGTGAACTTTTTGTACAAGTTTGACAGGTAGTCTGTTAGTACATGGGTCTGTATCTTTTGATCTTTTCCTATTCTCTTCAAGTCTCTTTTGCCTGGTTGTGTTCGGCTATTGTCTTCTCTCTTCAAAAATGTTTCTATTCTCTCCTGATTAAGTTTTATCGTACTCTTTCGGATGGACTTTTCTGTCTGTAATATTTTATTGCAGTTTTTGTTCAATTTATGTCGACATAAACCTGTTCTGATAGACAACTGATTCAAACATCGATATTTCTTTGTAACTTTTCCAGATATGACATTGCGTACTATTTTCAGTTTACTCTTTGAAGATTCTGCTTTGGTGGCATTTATTTCACTCAGAACTACATTTCCTAGCATTAAACTCTTTCTAATAGATCTCTTTTGGTGGTCAGATAGGTTTGCATTATTCATCTGCTGTTCCGTTTCTTTTCTTGGTATTAGTTTGTTCCCTTTGTTTGTTTCACTTTGCTTAACTGTTTCGGGTTGTTTATTAGCTTTTGCCTTTTGTCGCTGAGCTTGTCTCTGGGCTGTTCTATACTTTTTTCTGAGTTCTTCTCTTTCTAATTCTAGCTGTTTTATGCGTGCATTTGCTGTTGATAACTCTTTTCCATCGTATAATGGCCCCTTTTCTCTTGTTACTTTGAAAATTTATTCTCACGGGAAGTCGTCCTCTATCTTGAACTAGACCAGCATGTGCACTATCATACCCACTTGAGTCAATATTAGCCGCCTGGTTAGCCTGTCTCTCCTGCCGTTTTCGTTCGTAAAATGTTCTTAACTTCTGTCTGTTTCTTTCATTTCTAATTTTTCTATCGTTCTCCGAAAGCTGTGAAGATGGGATATAGTTTCTTCGCATACGCTCTCTCTCCCTTTGCAAATACTCGGCATTGTTCTTTTCCTTAAGACGTTGTCTGTATGTTCTCTGAATTTCAGCTCGACTCTTTCCCATCTTGATCTGAAATTGATTAAACTTTCGTTACCATCGCAAAACTTTCGTTACCACCGATTCTCGCTTTATTCATTGTACTTTTTGAAATCCAATCATAAATTATCGACTCAAAACCTACTGTAACAATAATAATCGAGCATCGGAATGATTTATATTGGGAATCATTTTATATAATAGATGTTATGAAGTGAAAAGTATGCACACAGTATTTCGCTTTAATCTTTAAGCTACAAAAGCATACAGATACAATTTACGGATTCTAAATCATACGAACCTTGTTCATTATATCTAAAAGGAATCATTACATAAACTTCTTGTAAAAATGCACGCAATTTTTTTTGTAAATTTATAAAAATAAGAACTTAAACTTTCGTTACCATTTTATCACGAAGGTTTACCTATTTTGTTTACAAAATTAACGAAGCAATGAACTTCCAATCACGAATTAAAGATTTGAACACGATAATATAATTGTTTTGCCACATACGGATGATAACATGTAAGCATTGTACAATATTTGTAAAAAAGATTAGATACATAAAAATTGTACTCACTTTACTTTTCTGGTGCAGTTGATTTTTGGTTTCAAGGTCGTTTTTAACACAATGTAGTTGATGCAAAACACTTTGAAATTGTCACGAGGTAGTGACGTAATTTCTGAATAGTTACGTCATTTACTATTGAACCCTTACAATTTATACCACGAAAGTTTTAATCACGTAGGTTTTAAAATACTATTGAAGATCGATTTTCTTAAATTCTAGCTTATACTCACATTTTTATCAAGAAATGGTAACATGTTTATCTGCGTTCCTAAAATTGTTATGCATATTTTCTCTCCATAATGTAATTTTGAGCCGCAATGTGTAATCACGAAGATTTAAGGTTTTACTTGAATTATTACTTAATTACATTTACAATAAAGCTAATATATTTTTATAAACGAACATAAACCAGGTAAGTTTTCTGCTGTTGATTTCGTGATAATGACTCTAATTTTCCTGCCTTATAAAAGTAGTTTAATTCATTAAATATATATTAAATGTATGGTAGTGAAAATCGATAACGAAGGATTTTCAGAAAAAGTATTTTTCGGCGACAAATATGAAAATGGTTTTATTTCGTTACATTGCCGATTTGATTTGAAATGAAAAAACTTTTGTGTTGCAGAAAGTTTTCTGAATTAAATCTGATGAAAAATATTACTCTCGTTTTATCAGAGGGCACACACAGCAGGTTTAAATGGAAATACCCGTTTCGGCGACAGTAACGAAAGTTAGGTTTTTGAAACTATTTGTTTATATATTTTCGGAAACATAGCTCCATGATCGGCAGGAAAGCCTGAAAAGTCTTTACTGCTTCTATAGTTGAAATGAAATATCATAAGTCTGATATATAAACCGTTTCTCACACTGTAGTATATGTGGACATATTAAATTTCAAATTGGACCTTCTTATTGAAAATGGGTGAAAATTAAAGCCCCAATCTCAACTCTAGAGTGTGTGATTTCTTGTTCCTCTTTCGCCCGCACCCTTGGCTTTGGTTAATTTCATATTATTCTATAAATTTAATGAGAATAAGAAAATCAATATGTTGGTAAATAAACCATAAAAACGCTGAATTACACTAATTTAATACCACACTAAATTCCTTTTCTCTCATTTTTTACGTAGAAGCTGTACAAGAGTTACTTCCCTTTCGAATTATTCTCTCTTCGGTCAATACCCAATTTTCGCGATCCTAACTTATATCATGATTTTTGTGATGATTTCATCTGTTACACACATGCTTTATGTCAGGTTATTGTTCTCAGTAATTGAACATGACTCAAAGTAAATGTGTCTTCAATACCACCATCACTTCTCTTTAGTTGTCACGTGAAACAAACTTCCGAAATGGCCAGCAAAGTGAAACCAACCCGGCTGCAATCCGAGATCGAAAAGTGCAGGGTTGATGGCTTGTGGCAAAAGGCGCTTGATCTTGTTAAACAGATTTCATCAAAAAGTCCAGGATTAGGTGAGTCTATGATCTTGTTCCTGTTATGTTGATGAGTCAGTTATGGTCCGCTCTCGCATTGTGAGGTTATATGCTCAGTTACCCTATTACCGGTGTATACCAATTACCGGTGTGCTCTAAAATATTCAAATACCTTGAGAATTACTAGACATTTATGAAGTATACTATTTCTATATTTATTTTTATAACATTCTGAAGATTGTCATTTGCAGTGTTTCTGTCTTAGGTTTTTGACACAAATAAATTGTGAGCGACGCAACAAAATTCACCATGTGTATTTTTTGTGACGCAATGTAAATTGAATTTGAAATACAAATCATGTATGGCGCATTTGATGGCACTGAACGATCTTTGAGCTGAACTGTACAAAATAAGTTCTTTCTAATACCAGGTAACGGCTTGGATTGAGTTTCGCGAAAATCTGTCAACCCTGTTGTTGATGTTTTATTTCTACGACTGGTTTATTTTCCAGCTTCCTGGGCCCAGTATAATTATATGTAGAAATACCCAGAAACCCAACTTTTACTGGAATAAGTTTGTGCCATCAACAGGGCTCTGCAGACTCCAAGAATTTGGGGAGAAGTCACTTCTCACTAGTCTGAGAATTGGGAGAAGTTTTTCAAAATGAGGAGAAGTGGTGAGACTTTCAGGAGAAGTGGATCGCGTTAAAAAATAAGTTTTTGCGCGTATTCCTCATTTCTATCAGAAAATAAAATAGCTTTACAACCAAGTAGTTGCATTTTATATTATGTATCATGCAATAGAAAATACTGCTTATCCTTTCAGTCCTCAATAAAGATCTTATTCCTGTGAACAAATACTTTTGTATTTTTCTTTTTTTAGGTTTGAGAATTCCAGAGTTTGATTCTGAATTTATTTTTTTTAATATTTCATAATAGATTCATATATGATAAAAAAAAGTCAACTAATAAAAAAATGCAAATAGTGTATAGGTGGTCTGATTGAAATGAGTGGTGTTCCTATTTGAAGCAGAAAATGGGAAAAGACTTTATTGTAACAACATGTATTTAATCAAACCATTACCAGAAGAAAAAATTCAGACTGGTACAAATTGAAAGAAGCTAAATAAGACATTTCAAAGTGATGTTAAATAAGAAAGAATGTGCCAAAGAGGGTATAAACATGTGGGGAAAGTATAAATTGCTTGCTGCAATCATTTCCTCCTTTTTCCACAGTTTCCCTTAAAAACAGTTCAAGATGTTAAAATGGGGGATTGTGTGGTAATGAGTTAAAGTCTGTCCACTTTACCTGATAACATATAAATGGATGAAAATTGTCATTAATTGATCAAAAAAGGTCCTCTGTAAATAAGTCAATTATAGTGTGTAAAGGGTAAGGGTTACTGCTGAGTACACAAAACCAGACTATGTACATGCAGAGGTTTAAAGTTAACACAGGATAATTTGCTCCAATTTATAGGATTACATATTATTTAAAGGAATTATTACCAACACAAGTAAGTGAAATTTAGTTTTTGGAAAGAATGTATCATAACAAGAAACTCAGAAAAAGATTGTAGCAGCCTTTAAATTGTTTGCCATTATTTTCTTCACTTGTTACAATTAAGGCAGATGAATGAAGCTAGCGTGTTCACTATTAGCTTCTGGAACATAGGATAATCTACTGGCCACGCGACTATCGATACACGCTTGAATTACGATCAAAGGGCTTCCAACAGGCAGTTGTATAATTGAACACTGTCCCCTACTTTTATAGCCACTGGGCCAGATTTGGCTATCACCTATCGTATCCAGGCGACTTCCCGAAAATTCCAGGCGACTTCGACTTCGCTTTGATCAGCAAATCAGGCGAACTTTTATGAAACCAGGCGACTTTTTCGCCTGAGTCGCCCACTCTGCAGAGCCCTGGTTAAAGTAGAAGATCATAACTGATCCCATACCCTTTTTGAGTGCGTAACCGTAGTGAAATGTGACATTCTGAATGCAAAATAGATACTGTTGAAATGAAATTCTAACATTTTGTTAAGGTAGAAGCAGGGTTAGCTCTGGCGTGAAAAAAAGTTGTTATCATCTCTTTCGCCAAATTAAAAAAGTACGGGCCGAATGGAAAAAGTTGGGGCCAAATTGAGAAGGAGTTGGTGCCAAACTAGACCATTTCTTAACTGCACTGTTATTTTCTTAATTGATATGTTGTTAAATAGAAAATGTGCATATTAAATAGGTCTTTTACATGGCCATTTGTTTGTAATTTTGTCTTTAATAAATGTAGCTAAGTCATACACCTACATGGATTTTTACTCATCTTTAATCAGTGCTTTCAGTACTTTGATTTGAAAATCGAGAGTATGATGAGAAAAAAAGATAAAAGGAAATTGTAATAAGGCTTGTAAATTATGCTTGACTTAATGATAGAATAATTTAGACTTCTATAATTTTAAAAAAAACGGTTATTAAATTTGGTATTAATGTGTTGGTCTTGTGTCAGACTCGATGACATAATTGACCCAATATACAAGCCCTTGAGCAATTATAGACACTTGGCCCTTGGACTTGATTTCCGGAGATTAGTAAAAGAAAATGAATGTATTAACAAAACTTTTCATTTTATTTTTGGCGCCACGAACTTTTGCTAAATGAAAAAAACTTGCGCCAGAATTCTATTTTTGTCGCATTTGGCGACAATGGCGACCGACAGCGCGAACCCTGAGAAGATTATTCAATCGCTGATAGAAAATATTGTCCATTCTACCCGACTGGAGTGCAGGGTCATGATGTACATGAAAGAGACCAACAAGACAGACTTAAAAGGGTCTCCCACGTTTTGAACAATTTTCCTCTGGAGTAGAAATTAATTACAGACTTGTGCACAAAACTCATCATTTGTTCATTTTAGTCAATTTGTGATTGATTAATTAGAAATTTATAACCTTCATCAACGCAGTCTTTTTTGACTATTTCCTACCATGTATCAATTATTTAAATTCTACTGATTTTGTCTTTTTCCACTGGAAACTTTTGATTTTGTTACTAATGTGGGTAGAATGCTGTAAGAAAATGACTTATAGCCCTATTTATCATCATTGTGAATTAATTTTTTCTACAAATTTTAGATAGAATCATTTTGAAAAACTCACTGAAAAATGGGAGTATGTATGGACTACAATTGCATCCATAAGACAAAAACAGCTCCCCTGTTTATAAGCGTAACTAGATATCTGCAGGGCCTTAAAATTACCATAGCTACAGCTAAACTCATCTTGTCGGACCTAGAGCGGCGAACGTTCCACTTATCTAACCCTTGGCACATTGAATAGAGAATTTCTGTGCGTGTGACGTCACGGAAAGGAAAATGAGGTTGGCCAATCAGTAGGGTTTTTACACGCCAGGGTTAAAAGGGAAAAGTCTTGTAATACAGTCCACCTTTTCCACAGGCCTCGAGGTTGTAATAGTCTACCAGTTGTGCACAGTTGCACGTTTAACCCTTTTCGTCATTTGAAACAACCAACCATGGGAAACTATTCACTCAAAATGTATCTTTATGTATGAATAAATTCTTTGATTCTAATACATGTAATTTTGTTTTGTTAAACCAGTAGTCCATTGATTGACGAAATTATAACTCGGCTGTTTGCTAGATAATAAATCTAGAAAAATTTTCAAGACCCCTTCACACAAAACAATAAATACACATCCTTTTTGAATTTTACTGGAAACAAAGTAAAATATAGTTTCTAATCAATGATTTCCATTTCTTCTGTAGATTTCAATTATATCAGACCTATGTTATCATACTTTATGTATTCACCTGTATATAACCAATGTAACTGATGCTTAGATCAATTGTTTCATAAATCTATTGAATGGAACACTGTTTCAAGAAGAATTTCAAGTTATCAAAAAAGAACTTGTTTTCCTTTCTATTAAAATTTGTTTGTCAAGTTTTATACAGAAGTTTTAGCTATGAAACTGACGGTATATAGTATACGACAATTACTATCAAATTATGTAATTATTATTAAAGCGGTCTGTAAGAATCCCTCTGATTGGCAGTCACAGAAATAGCATTTGACCTTTTGATTGGTTGGTTAAAAATAATTTGTACTGAAAATACCTATTCATTAGGTGAAGGGATATTACAGAAAAGATGATATCCCTTCACTCATGAGGATGAGCTAACCTAAGCCATAGTTACAATATTTTGGTAGTAACAATAGTAAATGTATATGGATGTGTCAAATAAACGATCATCAACAGAAAATTGTTTAAAAATAACCTATCTTTTCCAGATGGATGGTAATTTTAGCTCACTCAAAATGGCTAGTCCTGCCAATATTTGTATAACAGGAAATTATAACCTTAATACCTTAATTGCTGTAAGGTTTAAGGCAAAATTGTATCACATTTTGGTAAATGCATATGACATTTACCATGGCATTAGGTTGGTATTGTAAGCTGTAAATATCAGTAGTGGTATGAATGTCATCAAACCTGCATTTGGTTGGAGATAGATGCATCCAATAAACAAGTTTTTACTTCACTATTTATATGGTCTTATCAATGGGTCTGCAAGAAACAGTTGTTACTACCTATATGTTTATAGACAGTTACAACTGTTTTGCTCTGAACCAACGACAAATGTTTAATCACCACCCGGAATTTCCGGGATATGTTTGAAATGTTCAAGACACCAGGACAGACTATGAAAATCTGGTACTGTCCTGGATAATCCAGAATAGATGGAATGTCTGTAGCTCATTTCTTTTTATTATGCCCCCTTCTTTATGCATAGATAGATCGGGGGCATATTGTTTTACCGGTGTCCGTCTGTCTGTCTGTCTGCAAAACTTAACCTGCCAACTAAACATTTTTCTATAACTTCAACCTTGATTAAGTTACAATGGTAATATTTGGTATGTAGATAGGTCTCAACAAGGCGCAATTGGGAAAGGTCATATTATAAAGGTCAAGGTCAAAATTTTAACCCTTTTCCCTTAAAAGAAAAAAAAAATCACCCGTTTCTAAAGAATACCTGTTTCGGAGGCATGGTTTTTCAAAAAATGCATCTTTTGTCCATGTTAATGAATATTGAGAGTCTTACTGAAACATTTCTATATGTGAAAAATAGCTTAAAAAGAATTCATTGTTCATAGGTATTTATTCCTAGGTATTTGATAAATTTTTGTATGTTGTTCGTTTTGGAAATTATATTTTTTGTTTGTTTGAATGGGGTTTTACGCCGTTTTCAACAATCTTTTATTTATATCGCGGCAGATGGCGCACTTAACAATGGATTCCTGGTATTTCTCACACAGTACCGCCATCACATCTCCAGCTGCTATCCCACATAGGTCTACAATTATCAATCCATTGGTGGGAGACAAATCGTTGGAAAGGATAAGTGCCGCCGTCTTGGATCAAACCCGGAACCTCTAGATTGACAGTCCGACGCTCTACCAACTGCGCTATGACGGCGGCTTTGGAAATTATAGCTTGCTAATCTCCCATAGAATCTTACTTATGACTAATTCTACCCTGGTTCAAACTGTAGGAGTTTGTAGATGACATTTCATACAGTCTAAAGGAATAGAATTTAGTAGAAGACCAGTGTTCAATCTAGAGGGGGCCATGGCTAAAATGGCCCTCTAAAATCCAAAATGACCCCCTTCAAAATGAAGACTGGGTCCAAATGGCACACTTCAATCACACTTTCAATAAGACTTCTCTGAATAAAGTCATGGAAATAATGTCTTAACTTTTTCTAGTAGATTTATTTTGTTCAAAACAATATATTAATTCTCAAATTGTTATGGTTTGTTAAAACCTTGTAATTCAATAGCTTGTCTATGTATTTGTATCGCATGACCCCCTTGACCAAGAGCCATGGGCCCATTGGGCCCCCTATGATACATAGCTAGATTGAACGCTGGAAGACAATGATTTTTCACACAAGGAAATACTTTATTCAATGATTTTAGCTCAGCTGTTTTTGGAGAAAACCCGACGTATTGCTATAGCCTTGGTGTCGCTATTGTTGTTGGCGTCGTCGTGGGAAAACTTTGATATTTCGTGATATTTCTGGATCTACTAAAGGCTTTCACTTGAAACTTGGCACACTTGTTCACTATCAAAAAAGCAACCTACACTATCAAGGGGGATAACTCTACATGCATTTTGTCCACAATCCAGGACCCAACAGCCGAGCCAAGGCACCCGTAGGTGGTGCTCTTGTTAATAATTTCATGTAACAAAAGAAACACCTTTTCCAAAAATTTTCTAGCAAAAGCCCATTTGGTCATTCTAATTTATTTTGAGAAAACCCATTAACCCATTCCCCCACAATCCCTCCATTTTATGCCCCTCAAGAAAAATCTTTGGAAAACATTTTGGAAAACAAGAGCCGTCAGAGACAAATTATGCTCCCAGAATAAGGCTTTTGTCACAAAACTGTATGCCATTATTGAACAAAAAACTTCTTATTGAATGCAACTATAGTTTGAGAGTTCAGTTCACAAAAATTTGGAAGTTTGACAAAAATTGAAGCATTCTATTTGGCTTCACAGGCCTGATTCTAGTAAAATTCAATATCATTATATGGTAAAGGGTTAAATATTTTACCTTGACCATCAAAGTTATCAATGAAAAATGTCTCCATACAAAAAATGAAGACTAACTTGAGTAGTCTTGCAGAAACAATAGACTGATTTATTTTAGAGTAGGAAATATACAAAATATAAAAATTGCAATCACTTATCAGTTAGAATTTGACCTTGACCTTGACCGAGAACTTTATCTAAGTTTCTGCTGAAAGGTCTTGTCACAAGTAATAAACATATGAAAAATGCTTAAATATGATGGCTATATCACTTACCATTGCAAAATTATGGCCAATTTTAAAGTTTTAATTTCCCAAATTTTGACCTTGAGAAATGACCTTGACTTTGAATGATGACTTTGAACTTGGTACCAACAGAAAGGGTTTGTCACAAGCAATGCACATGTGAAATATGAAGACTTCATCTGTAACTAATCAAAAGTTATTGCCAAATTTAGTTTTTTGGGGGAAAAAAGACAGTTAACGTAAAGGTAATAACATTAAGGCCCCTTTTCCCATGACGCATGTATTTAAACGAAAATTTCCGTTAGTTTAAGGTCAAGGGGATCTGATTTGCTACTCAAATATGAAATTTCATGTAATTCTAACAATTAGTCT
The DNA here is from genome assembly GCA_946902895.1 of Fragum fragum. Taxonomy (NCBI): domain Eukaryota; kingdom Metazoa; phylum Mollusca; class Bivalvia; order Cardiida; family Cardiidae; genus Fragum; species Fragum fragum. The sequence continues at coordinate 15,570,807 of OX336366.1, forward strand.
TGGAGAAATTGGCAAAAAACTAGTTTTTACATAAAGGCCCCTTTTCCATGACGCAGCCTTGAAATAAGAAAAATAAAAAAAGGGTCTTGGAAATTTCCTAGGAAGATTATATATGAAGTTTTGTCCAATTAGGCCCAGGGCTTGCTGAGATATGTCTTCGGACGGACGGACGGAAGAATGGACGGACGCACAAGTCGGCAACTATATGCTCCCCCCTCAAAATTTTTTCAGGGAGCATAATGAAGAAATTGCTTGACGCAGATATCCTTTCCAAAATTTGTTTCTCACCAATTGGTGGATAATTGTAAACCTAAGTGGGATAGCAGCTGGAGGCAAGGAAAGGATATAATGGTAGTACTGGTGTGAGAAATACCAGGAATCCATTGTTCGGTGCTCCAGCTGCTGCGATATGACTGAAATACTGTTTAATTGGCACAAAACCCCATTCAATCAATCATTAAATCATTTGCTTGAGAGGCATCCAAAAGTGTCACTGTGTGGTAGTGTTAAGCTATTTTTCATGATGTTTTTCTAATCTTTTTTCTTGAGGATCAAAGAAAAGGTTGGATAGAATTTGATTTGGTTAATCAGACCTGTGGATCAATACAAGTCTTAAAAATCCTCAAGTTTGAATGTGGCTTATATTATCCCATTTCCACACAATTCTGCTCTTTTACACGCCTCAAAAAAAGGTTTGAAAAACAGTGTGGACAATGAAGTGTTGGTAATGAAGAAATTGCTTGATACAAGCAATTTCTTCAATGTCCACAATGTTTTCTACCCTATAAGGCAAGGATTTTTAGCTCACCTGAGCACGTAGTGCTCAAGTGAGCTATTGTGGTCCCCTTTTGTCCGGCGTGCCTCTGTCCTCCGTCGTGCCTCGGCAGTCAACAATTTCTTTAAACGACATCTCCTCCCAAACCACTGGGCCAATTTGAACCAAATTTGGCAGAAATGTTCCTTAGGTGGTCCCCTTCAAGAATAGCTAAAAGAATTGAAATCAGTTAAAAACTCTGGTTGCTATGGCAACACAAGTGAAATTTCAAAATAATCTTTAAAAATCTTCTCTTCCTGACCCAGAAGGCGTAGAGCCTTGATATTTTGCATGAAGCATTAGTATATTGACATCTTTCAGAATAGCTAAAATCATGATCCTCGGGTCCCCAGGGGGGTGGGTTTTTTATAGAAATAAAGAACGATTTTTTAAATGACATCTTCTCCCGAACCACTTGGCTGATTTGAACCAAATTTGGCAGAAATGTTCCTTAGGTGGCCCCCTTAAAAATAGCTAAAAGAATTGAAATCCTTTAAAACTCTGGTTGCCATGGCAACCAAAGTGAAATTTTAAAATAATCTTTAAAAATCTTTTCCTCCTGACCCAGAAGGCGTAGAGCCTTAATATTTTTCATGAAATATCAGTATATTGATCTCTTACAAAATAGCCAAAATCATGATCCCCGGGTCTCCAAGTGCGGAGCCAGGGGAGGGGGGGTATAGGCATGAAGCATCAGTTCACAGACTTCTTTCTTTTTTCTGAAATTATAACCCATGGATCCACAGGGAGGAAAAAGTTTTTTCTTTCTTTCAAATCAGCACTAAAGCCTTGGAATTTGTAATTTAGACTTTTGGATCCCCAGGTTCATAGTCTTTATATGTAAGTGTGGCCCACTTGTTTCATAATCCTAACCTTAACATGAAATTAGACTGTTGAAAGAAAAAGAGCCTTTATCTCAGGTGAGCACCCCAGGGCCAACGTCCCTCTTGTTTAAAATTTACCTACTTGAAAAAATTGTCTGCAACATCTTTAAATTTGGACTAGTCTAAAATTTTGCTGTGTGGTGATGGGTTAACCTATTCCCACTCAGTGGCACCTTTAGACGCCCCAAAGCAAAAAAAGCTTCTAAAACATTGTGGAAAATGAAGAAATTGCTTGGTACAAGCAATTTTTCTTCATTTTCCACAAATTTTTCTTCCCAGAAAGTTGAAAAATCCAAAATTTCATTTACTTTAAAATTTTGCTGTCTGTTAATGGGTTAACTTATATGTCACTTGACAAGCTCATGTACCTCACAGTGCTCTGGTACGTTATGAGTAACATTTAAATAAAATTTGTTTTTCAATAAAAGTTTTGTTGTTGGATACTCCCCAAGTTCAAAGTCACAACTGAAGGTCATGTGATCAGCAATTTTATTGTGGGCACATTTCTAGTCTTAAAAAATCTTCTCCCCAGATACGCCATGATGAATTTCAACCACATTTCACAAGAATGATCCTTGAGTGATCCTTAACAGATTCCAAAATAGAATTTTGATTGGATAAAAAACAGGGCTTTTATGGGTGGGGCCAATTTCCATACATAGAGAATATATTGAAAGCCATCTCATCTCATTCGTCTGCAACTTCTTAGAATTTAGACTGGTCTAAAATTTTATTGTGTGGGAATGAGTTAAGTTGCAAAGCAATGATTTGCATTTTATGTCATTTCCCTGACTACATATTTTACAAAATTTTGTCTCTCATTACCTTAACCCATTTCCGCACAGTGACACTTTTAAACGCCTCCTCAATATAGAGCTTTGAAAAACATTGTGGAAAATGAAGAAATTGCTTGTTACAAGCAATTTCTACATTATCCACAATGTTTTCCACCCAAAAAGACAAAGACTTGAAAGATTTCATCAACTTAAAATTGATGTCTGCAGCTTATTTGAATTTGGACTGGTCTATAATTTCATTGTGTGGGAATGGGTTAATCGACCCATTTGGAGGTCAGTGGGCGTGGCCAGAGAACGGTCATTTGAACTGTTTTTTGCAGACTACTATGTCCACTTCATTCTCGGGGAGTGTCTTTTAGAAACCTATGCAAAAGAGAACTCTGCCACAGAGCACAATGTTGTTGCTGCGAAAGAAAAACTGGAAGATGCTGAGAGACATTTGAAGATCGTTCTCAAAGACAATGGAACAGTAAGTGTTCTGAGATGTTGTTTAGTCCATTAACACATGACAAAATTTTAGACTAGTCTTAATTCAAAGATGCTATAAATGGCAATTTCAAGTTCATAAGAGTTAAAAAAAAAAAAAAACTGACTTTTATGGCAGACATTTTTAGCAATGAAGAGTTTTCTTGTTACATGCAATTTCATCATTTTCCACAATGTTTAATGGAGCTTCCTTCATGAGGAGTGCTAAAAAATGGGATTGTGTGGGAATGTGTTAAACAATGGTATGGTCTACATGGTCAACTTCATTTTAAACAGGCTGCAAGTACCTTGCAGAAATATTCCAAATTGCATGTTGATTGAGAATTGTTGCCAAAAAAGTAGAAATTGTTTGTTTTAAGCATACTTCCTTTCCTCATTCTTCTTTCTGCAGACCTAATTTTTTAACCCATGCAAAGATAAAAATATTACACTGTTCCAAATTCAAAACAGCTACCATTGACAGTCAAAAGTGTGTTTAAAAAGGGTAGATATTGTTTAATGAATTTTCATATTTTGAATTTTTTTGCAAATTTCATCACTTAGTCTTTGAGTTTTATGTTCTTGTTTCATTGATAAGAAATAGTGGCATTTTTAGCTTGGCTGTTTTTGGCTGTTTTAGGAGAAAACCAGAGGTATTGCTATGGCCTGGTCTTTGTCTATGTCTGTGTCGGCTTCATTGTTGTCTGTAAACATAGACATACCTCAATATTACTAAACACATTCAATTAACCCTTGTCATGCTGAACCCGGAATATTCCGGTTTTGGCTGGAGGTATAGACTAAGATCAGACTGCACTTATGTGCAGGCTGATCTTAGTCTACACCTCCTGCTTGTACTTTTCCTGCCAGAGTTGCTTAAGAAGTTGATTTGTAAAAGAAATATTGATTTTTTAATAACAAATTCTATCAGTGCTTTCAGCCCTTTGATATTACCGCAATTCAGTAAGGTAATTTATGCAGCATGACAAGGGTTAAAACTCAGAATATACATCCACTATATATCCACTATCAAAAGTGCAATCTATACTATTACGAGGGATAACTCCAATATATTTTTTAAAGAATTATGCCCCTTTTTTGACTTTCAACTTACCCACTATCAAGCACTTGAATAGCCGAATGTTAGCATCAGCATGCTGTCCTCTTGTTTTATATCTTGTATTTGGTGAACAAGAAAAGCTTTATTTTGAAAGTTGCATATGATTTATTCTTGTTGAATTTTTTTATATCTTATATTGCAACTTGTAAACTTCTGTTTTTCAGCTTCACCTAGAGTCCTCACTGTTACTTGGGAAGATACACTTTTATCAGGCCTCATATCAATCTGTGTTAAATCTGTATGAGAATGTGTCCCTCGACTCCATCACAGTCAACTCATCAACGCCTCGACTTTTACATATTGTGGCTGAAGCTTATGCAATTAAAGGTAAGGTTGTTTGTTTTAGGTACAGATAACCCATTCCACACAAAACCTTCTTTTTATGCCCTTCAAGAAAATTGATTTTGAAAATATTGTACAGAATGAAATTGCTTCTATCCAGCAATTTCTTCATTATCCTCAATTTTTTTTATCAAAAAAAAAAAATCCAAAATTTAGAATTCCATTAACTTAAAAATGTCTTCTGCAGCTTATTTTGGACAAGTCTAAATTTTGTTGTTTAGGAACGGGTGAAAAACACAGTGATATTTTACCCATTGCCACTTAATCCCTCCTTTTTACGCCCCTCAGGAAAAAGGTTTGGAAAACATGTTTTCTATCCAAAAAGATGAAAAAAATTAAAATTCCATCAACTTGAAATTGTCGTCTGCAGCTTCTTTCAATTTGGACCAGTCTAAAACTTTGCTGTGTAGGAATGGGTTAAAAAGAGAATGATTTTGGAATGGTATGGTATGAGTGGTATCAGTGAGCAGGGCCTTCCATCCCCAATTGTGGCTAATTTTATCTGGACAAGTTGGAATTTCATATTTCAGTAGCACGTTATTATGAAAATGGCTGGCAATGTTGCAGTAATTTAACCCCTTCCTGTACAATCACTTGTTTTCACGACCCATAGGTTTTGTATTGGGGAAAACATTGCAGGGAAAGAAGAAATTGCTTGTTACAAGCAATTTCTTATTTCCCTACAATGTTTTTTACCCTTTGCATTGGTTATTTAACAATTAAATGCACTTTGATTTGTTGTCTGCAACCTCTTCCAAATTGGAGCAGTCTAAAATTTTGTTGTACGGGAAAGGGTGAAAGAATTCTCTTGACTTGCAATAATTCAGACTATAGTTCAAATTCGAGCCCATGTCCCACAATGTTGCATTTTCATTTGTGTGTCATTAGTGATCAGTCAAAATTTTCTTTAAACAATATCTCCCAAACTTTTTGGCCAATTTTAACCAAATTTTGACAGCCACATTTTCTTATCATCTTTCATCTTTCGATGGTCATCTTTCGAAATAGCTAATAGCTAAATTAATTTGATATCTTATATGATCTACATGGTCAACTTCATTTTAAACAGCAAGTAACAGAAACAATTCAAATTGCATGTTGATTGAGAATATAATCATTGCTTCATTCATTACCCTTGGTTTCCCAGGGGTCAGCAGCCCCAAGGGGGGATCAAGCTCATATAGAAATAAGAAAGAATATCTTTAAATGTCAGTTCCTGCCAAACTTTGTGGCAAATTTATACCAAATTAGGCATGGGCAGTCTTTCAATGATCCTCATTTGTAATTGCTAGAAGTGCCAAAGTCTGTAAAAAAAATACCATTCCCATGGCAACAAGTCAAAATGGAAAAGAAACACCCTTTTAAAGTGTTCTTCTGACCTAGAACCTTGATATAAGTCACAAAATTGATGGGTAGGCCATCAAAATAAGCGAAAGGGTTGACTTTGCATCATATTCCTGAACTTAACTTTCAAATGAACTATTGAAAAAAATAAAGTTTCCAACATTTTTTCAGGAAATTAAATTGTAGCAATCTCTATTTTATATGTTAAAATTCAAAAGGTCAAATTCTTTTTTCTATTCCTTAAAAATTTACATTTTGCATTCAAAAGTATTTGAGCAAAAATTACCGTATATGGTTTGTAGGCAATAGACCTTTTCACGCAAAGCGCCAGATGTCTAAAAAGTCCGTATCCACCAGACGCTTTAAAGAAAAACAACAACAACAAATTTCCACTGCGGGGAGGATTTACTTCCGGTTTTGTTTTTCGAAAGCCCTATAATTGGTCTAGTCATTTTAAGTTCGTTTTTCGATGTTTTACAATGAAATCATGGGCTAAATGATGTACATAATATTTTTAGAGATGTAACGTCTGTTTAATACAACATTTCTTTCTCAGTTGTTCTAGTAATGTTTCTTCAGAAGCATTAAAAGTACTCTATATTATCGGCCTTAAAGAACAAATGACGGGCGTTTGTTTCGTGATCTATTTTTCACCATATTCAATAGAATGTATCATAATCCGTTATATAGTCTATGTTGAAACAAACGCCTGTAATGAATTAAGGGGATTGCAACATGGACATTAACCCATTTTGTCTCCTACAAACATCAGAATCACCAAAACTCATGTTCTTTGCCTCCGGAAATATTACAGTTATGATAGTTCATGTGAGAAAAGGTAAACACAAAGCTAAATATGGTTAAGACATTATATCGTCGGGTAAGGGACCAAAATTTTGAATCAATTTGAATTTACAACCTTTAGTTGCACATTGGCGCCTTGATCTACTAGTAAAGCTAAATATTCAAACTAGATTTTTGAAAATGAAAGTCTACCTTGCAATATTTTCTGCATCGAAAAAACAATTTTAAATCCAATCAATGAACATAAGCGTATTCACTTCATTTGTTTTTTGAAAAAAATATGAAAAGCTAAACACCATGTTATGATATAACCGTGCCGAGTGAAACGGCCCCCGGTCGCATACTTTGGTCAGTCGACAATAAATTAGTATCTGGCGGCATATTGGTTGAAACATAAAAAGATCAAGTTTGTCTCATCAAATTCTAAAATTTACTAATTAGATGAAAGAGTGTTTATCAGATTCTTTGTGACATGTTGACGATTACATAATAACCCCATATGTATCGTGATTTATCGAAGGGAACCCTTTACTCTAAGGCTGTTAGCAGATCATTCTTCTGATCTGTTCTATCTACTCATTAACATTACTTTATTAATTTCATTTTTGCAGTTTTCACTTTAACATCATCATCATCAATACTGTTTATTTCATTCATTCGGTGTCAAAATATTTCCCCCCTTTTGCGCATTACAATATATTCTTTAATTCATTGTATGGCACATTTTTACGAAAGATTATTATTTATATCAATAAAACGCTTTCTTCTTTTCTTCCACATTTCTATTGTAACAATGATGCGAAAATTTAAAAAATGAAATGCTGTTCTGCGCGCGTGTCTGATATGAATTAAAGAAAGGAATAGAGAGAGAAAGAAAGGTAAGAGAGAACGATGGAGAGATGAACATTGGCGGACAAACAGACAAAAACAAATATTTCAAAAATAGCATGCTTGCTGAGTTCTATATTTTCAAATGTTTCAGTTTAAACGCCTATATTTATAACAAGGGAACTTAAAAAAAAAAGAATTATATGCTTTTTGGTGAAGCCTTTTGGAATTTGGTATCAACATAGGCCACTTTTAGGGCATAACTATATCAACATTTAACTATATTTTCCAAAATGTGGTAAATTGTATATAACTGCACTAAAGATTAACAGATTTAATTAAGCCAATCATGTAAATTTTGATAATTGACATATGTTAGTATGGTCAGGCCTGCCATGCGAAGGGCGGGTTTTGCCATGGTTGACGTATGTATGATTGACGCATTTCGCAGATTTAAACCAATCAGTGTGCCGGAAAAATCGGGAATGCTTATTTCTTTTGTGTAGTGTTAAGAGTTGTGAATATCACAAAAAATTCCGACACCAATAACTTACAGTAATTTGATTGATTTCACAATTATTCAAAGTGACCATTCAGTGTTGCTACCGAGTGTTAAACTATCAGTCTATATTTTGTCCGTTCTAGCATGTATGTTAGGAGTGGTGGGTGTAAAATTTCTTCAAAAAAATCTTTTTGCATTGGAAATATTATTGTATGACAAGAAGATTATTTCCAATTTCGAGATAAGTTATATTTCATATCGCCTAGATACCAGTCCGTTTTAAACTCAATTTATTGCAAATTCACGATAATATCATCAAAATTACTCTCTACAATTAGCCTGCATATGTCTGCTCACAGATTGAAACTCTATTTTCACAAAACTTTGATTTTTAATCCTTATTTTTGCTCGTTCAAAATAGCCAATTTATATAGGTTTATATAGTGATAATTTGTCGACTCCCCGCAATCGACCATGTGACATGGTCTCAGGTAGATATCGCATTTAACGAGATTTACTTTGACGCATGCGCAGTAGGAGCGTGAAGAGGTCTATTGTCTTGAAAACACTTGTTCTTATGACAAAGAGAAGGTCATCTGACAAAGTCAAAAATAAAAATATAGTCCAGAAAATATGCAGTTGTTGAGGGCATCAACCCATTACCACATGGCAAATTTGAAATGAACCAAATTAAAATATCTTGCATGTGAAAATTTTAAGTCATTTAAATAAGAAAATTCTTTTGAGGTAGAAAACATCAGGGATATTGAAGAAGTTGCTTGTTACAAGCCATATTTTCATTGTTCACAATATCTTCAAAAAACTTTTATCTCGAGAGGTTTGAAAATTGGGATTATGGAGGAATGGGTTAACCCGTTTCGAACAACAAAATTTTAGACTTGTCCAAATATAAGGAGTTTGCGAAGGGCATTTTAAAGTTCATGAAATTTAAATATACTTTTTAGCTAGCAAAGCGTCAGCTTTGATAGCTTAAGTTAACAGACAAATTTTGAGGTTGTCTCAAAGTTCAGCGAGTGCAACCGCCACTGGAGGCTTAACCACCAAATCTTTGGAATGCCCACGCCATAAAAAATAGTTCGTTTATATTTCAGGAATATTGCAAACTCTATTCAAATTGTAGAGATCTCTGTCAAAAACATGCTATTTAACCCATTCCCACCCAATTACGCTTTTTATACGCCCGTCGAAGACGGGACGTATTATGGGATCACCCGTGGTGTCCGGGCGTCCGGTTGTCCGGGCGTCCGGTCGTCCGGGCGTCCGGCGGTGTCCACTTCTTTGTCCGGAGCATAACTCTATCATCCTAAGTCCGATTGACTTTAAACTTGGCAGTTATATTCTTCATATCAATACGGAGTGCAGTGCGCAATAACCATAACTCTACCTGGCCTATTTTTTGAGTTATTGCCCTTTGTTGTTTTTCATACTTGAATCTTGTCCGGAATATATCTCTAAAAGTATTATAGCTAGGATCATGAAACTTCATTGGTGTATAGATCTCACCAAGGGGGAGTGCAGTGCACAAGAACCATAACTCTACCTAGCCTATTTTTTGAGTTATTGCCCATTGTTGTTTTTCATACTTGAATCTTGTCCGGAGTATATCTCTTAAAGTACAATAGCTAGAATCATGAAATTTCATGGATGTATAGATGTCACCTAGGGGGAGTGCAGTGCACAAGAACCATAACTCTACCTAGCCTATTTTTTGAGTTATTGCCCTTTGCTGTTTTTCATACTTGAATTTTGTCCGGAGTATATCTCTAAAAGTATAATAGCTAGGATCTTGAAACTTCATGGGTGTATAGATCCCACCAAGGGGGAGTGCAGTGCACAAGAACCATAACTCTACCTAGCCTATTTTTTGAGTTATTGCCCTTTGTTGTTTTTCATACTTGAATCTTGTCCGGAGTAGATCTCTAAAAGTATAATAGCTAGAATCATGAAATTTCATGGATGGATAGAGCTCATTAACTGGGAGTGCAGTATACAAGAACCATAACTCTACCTAGCCTATTTTTTGAGTTATTGCCCTTTGTTGTTTTTCTTACTTGAATCTTGTCTGGAGTAGATCTCTAAAAGTATAATAGCTAGAATCATGAAATTTCATGGGTGTATAGATCTCACCAAGGGGGAGAGCAGTGTACAAGAACCATAACTCTACCTGGCCTATTTATTGAGTTATTGCCCTTTGTTGTTTTTCATACTTGAATCTTGTCCGGAGTATATCTCTAAAAGTATAATAGCTAGAATCATGAAATTTCATGGGTGTATAGATCTCACCAAGGGGGAGTGCAGTGCACAAGAACCAAAACTCTACCTAGCCTATTTTTTGAGTTATTGCCCTTTGCTGTTTTTCATACTTGAATCGTGTCCGGAGTATATCTCTAAAAGTATAATAGCTAGAATCATGAAATTTCATGGATGGATAGAGCTCATCAACTGGGAGTGCAGTGTACAAGAACCATAACTCTACCTAGCCTATTTTTTTAGTTATTGCCCTTTGTTGTTTTTCATACTTGAATCTTGTCCGGAGTAGATCTCTAAAAGTATTATAGCTAGAATCATGAAATTTCATGGGTGTATAGATCTCACCAAGGGGGAGTGCAGTGCACAAGAACCATAATTCTACCTGGCCTATTTTTTGAGTTATTGCCCTTTGTTGTTTTTCATACTTGAATCTTGTCCGGAGTAGATCTCTAAAAGTATAATAGCTAGAATCATGAAATTTCATGGGTGTATAGATTTCACCGTGGGGGAGTGCAGTGCACAAGAACTATAACTCTACCTAGCCTATTTTTTGAGTTATTGCCCTTTGTTGTTTTTCATACTTGAATCTTGTCCGGAGTATATCTCTAAAAATATAATAGCAAGAATCATGAAATTTCATGGATGGATAGAGCTCACCAAGTGGGAGTGCAGTGTACAAGAACCATAACTCTACCTAGCCTATTTTTTGAGTAATTGCCCTTTGTTGTTTTTTCATACTTGAATCTTGTCCGGAGTATATCTCTAAAAGTATAATAGCTAGAATCATGAAATTTCATGGATGGATAGAGCTGACCAAGTTGGAGTGCAGTGCACAAGAACCATAACTCTACCTAGCTTATATTTTGAGTTATTGTCCTTTGTTGTTTTTCATACTTTGTTTTACAAAAAATATTCATTCAAAATAACCTCAGTTCTATTCAAACCCCCAGCTAATATTAAGCAGTGTGACGGGCGTATCTTGTGACAGTTTGGCACCTTGTTAAGCATCTAAAGAAAAAAGCTTTGGAAAAAATTGTGGACAATGAAGAAATTGCTTGTAACAAGCAATTTCTTCAATGTCCACAATGTTTTCTACCTAATAAGGGAAAGATTTTCTAAATTCAACCATGCTTTGCTAGCTTACAGTACTTTCAGTACTTTGATTTATACTTGAGTGTTGTTTGTGGGAATGGGTTGAATGATTTCAGTCTCAAGCTTTGTGTCTTGTTAAATGTAAATAGAAGGGTCAAATAACCAAATAACCAAGAGCTTCAAATTTCTACTCAGTTAGATAATATAGATAAGGTAATGTCACAGGAAAAGGAGTACATGCTGATAATAGGCTTTTCCTTTGTTCCCCAAAATGTTTTTCTACTTGACTGATAGAAAAGTTAAATGTGTCTGAAATATTAACAATATTTCCCTTAACCCTTTACCAGACAAAATTTTTGATTGATCCAAATTAAAAGAAATTTCAGACAACAGTTATTTTTGACGGAATTTAAAAAGTCTTTGTCATTTTGGATAAAATATTGTGGATAATGAAGAAATTGCATGATACAAGCAATTTCTTCATATTCCACAATGTTTTCCAAAGCTTTTTTTGTAGACCATCAAAAAGTGCTTTTATGTTGGAATGGGTTGATTTAGAAAAGTTTCAAAATTTTGTCATCATATAATGGTTTGAACACTAAGATTAGAGTTTGATGTCATTTAATTACAGGTTTGTGTTTAGAGAAAATACCAGTTGGGTCTACCAGTAAATTTAAAGCTGCAGAGAAGGAAGAGAAAATTCTCAATTGTTTCGAAAAAGCGGGAGATCTAGCCTTGCTGTATTTGCAGGTATTTACATTTATGTTTATATGACCTTTCTTACAAAAAGGGGCCATCTTGTATCAGAAAATGGCTTCTGGCCTAGAAGTTCCTTATTGAACGAACTTTTTAGGAATTATTAATAAGTAAGATGGAATCACCATATTACCATCAGAATATATTCTACAAGAAGAATGCTTTTTAATCTTGGTTACATTAAGTGCAGTCAGCATGATAATTTCTGTTTTGAGGTGATTCCTTTTGCATTACATTAAATGTACTTAATAGATGAACCTAAAAATTGTTTACAAAGCATTAAAACATAATAGAAAAGGAAAAAATGTTGATATTTAGTGTTTTAGCTCACCAGAGCAGGAAGTGCTATTGGTGAGCTATTGGGATCAGTCATCGTCCAGTGTCTGGCTGTTCCTACATTTGTCTGTCTGGGTGTTCACAATAATAATAAAAAACTTTTCAAAAACTAACCATGATCATTAGATCATGCTTTTTTAATTACTTCAGATTTTAATTTCATGAAGAGCTCTGGTTGCCATAGCATGAAAAACTTGAAAAATCTTATTCTCACAAACCATAAGGCCTAGAACTTGGTATTTAGTATGTATCAATGTCTATTGACTCTCCACAAAAAAACTAACAAGAATTACTGTTCTTTTAAAATTAGCTCTTTTTTGTGAGATCCCTGATTTTACAAAGGAATAAAAAAAGGAAATCTTTGAACATCTATTTCTGTAATAGAATACCTCAAATAATGACTGTACTTTGAAAATTAGCTCTTTTCTGTGCAATCCCTATTTTTACAAAGGAATTAGATGGAAATCTTTGAAAATCTTCTCGTAAGCCATGATGTCTAGAGCTCTGATATTTGATTTGCATCAAATCTATTGATTCTCTGCTAGAATACCTGAAATAATTACAATACTCTTAAAATTAGCTCTTTTCTGTGCAATCCCTGATTTTACATGCAAATAAAAATGGAAATCTTTGAAAATTCTTCTCCCTAAACGTAAGGGCCAGAGCTTTGATATTTGGTATGTATCAATGCCTATTCCTCTACCAGAATACATGAAAGAATTACCTTACTCTTAGAATTAGTCTAATGATGTGCTATCTAGGATTTATAAAGGAACAAAGAAGGAAATCTAAAAAAAAAAATCTACAAAAACCATTAGGCCTAGAGCCTTGATACTTGGGCAATATATCTTTGCTTATTTACCCTTTACCAAAATACTTCAAAGAATGACTCAACTCTGAGAAATACAGAAGGGAAACTTTAAAAATCTTCTCTGACAACCTATTTAACCTTGAAACAAAGAAGGAAGACATCTTCTTCTCTGAAATGAGAAAGCCTAAAGCATTCATATTTGTAATATAGATTCTCCTAGTGAACCTCTAAAAAGTTGTCCATGTGATACCCTTTTGGTCACATTTTGCCTTTGCCAGGGCTCACCCTATTTATCCTTGAAACAAAGAAGGAAAACATCTTCTCTGAAATGAGAAAGCCTAAAGTATTGATATTTGTTATGTAGATTCTCCTAGTGAACCTCTAAAAGGTTGTTTATGTGATGGCCTTTCAGACATATTTTGGCTCAGCCTGGGCACATGCTATTTTTATACATACCTGTATAAACATAGTAGAAAATCTAAAAAACCAAACCAACTGCACACCCTATTTCATATTGAAAATATAAAAGGGAATCTTCTCCAAAACCAGAAACTTCAGAGCATTGATATCGGGTCTGTAGACTTTTCAAGTGAACTTATACAAAGTTTATTCATATAGTGCTCCTTTGCTCATGCTTGGACTCCAACTGTTGATCCTTCCTGTTTATATAGAAATAAGAGGGAAATCTATATTTAGACTCATCCAGAGCACATGTCAACTTATATAGAAACAAAGAAAATCTTTTACTACAGGTCAAAAAATCATGTAAAATCTGATATTTCTACCTCGAGACCCTTTTTGATAATTACTCTGTGTTTAATATTCTTAAGTTTAATATCAGGTGAGCTCTTCAGGGCCAATGGCTCTCTTTTTCAACAATTTTTGTTTGCTTTCATAGTCATCTTAATCAAGACTGTTTGTGAAAAAGGATAAGTTATTTAATTACTATCAGTCTGTAAACCAGTAACCTCTAAATCAGTATCAGGTCTAGCACAACAAAGCTTTAATAGATATGATAATGAAACTTCATATAAAGGATATCTTTATTTTCATCTATTTGGTGAGAAGTCTAGTGTTGAATAAATTTGAAAGGAATTGATCCTTGATTTCCATTGAATTTCTACTAAAGTGCTATTTTTTTTTACAGAATGCTCCTCAAAAGACAATATGATATCTTTTAAGTGGATACTTTTATATTTGAATGTATACTTGTAGCTAGGCAGAATTCCATTCATAATGTAGAAAATCTACTTAACCCATTACCAAACTATGGTGATTTTTGACGCCACTCAAAAAAAGCAATTGCGGAAATATTGTTAAAAATGAAAAAAATGCTCCCAACAAGCAATGTCTTCATTTTCCACAATGTTGTCTTTCTGAAAGTTATAAAAACCGAAAAATTTATTAACTACAAATTGTCATTTTCAACTCCTTTCAATTTGGACCAGTCTTAAAATTTGTTGTCTTTTAACAGCTTAAAAGTAAAAGGTTTTATCACTGATTGCACAGTTTGGCATGTGTCAATACCATTTACAAAATAAAGATCGTCCTTTTTGGAACCACCATTCATATTGTATTTTTTTTTACAGGAGAAAGACAAAGCCATTCAGTCATGGGGTATAGCTCCAGCTGATTCTGAGGATATCAATGTAGGGGATATTTTAGAGACTGCCATTCAACAATCACCAATATACTATATAAAGCGAGGGTAAGTCATTCATGAAATAAACAGAGTATATTCTGAAGACAGGCATACAACAGTCTTCTATAAACCATATGAAATGAAGGTAAGTCAGGTATAGATGCCAGGATATTTAAGACACAACAATCATCTATACTATAAAGAAGATAATTGTTTTAGTGTAAGATCTTTTTTTTTCATTCTGTGAACAACCATTGGTATATATTCACGAAATGAAAGAGAATTCCATCTTACTTTATAACAAACGTTTAAACTATCAACCAATCAAATCATTCATTTAGACTAGGAGTGAAGTTTGAACTGAAACATTTGCGACTATTTATCTGAAGCATTTTTAGCTCACCTGAGCACGAAGTGCTCATGGTGAGGTATTTGAATCATCCTCTGTCCGGCATGCATCGTCTGTCTTGTGTCAACAATCTTAAAACAACACCTCCTCCCAAACTGCTGGGCAGATTTCACTCAAATTTGGCAGGAATGTTCCTAGGGTGTCGCCCTTTAGAATTGCTAAAAAAATTGAAATCCGTTAAAAACTCTGGTTGCCATGGCAACAAAACTGAAATTATAACGAAAACTTCAAAAATTATCTCCTCCTGACCCAGAAGGCATAGAGCCTTGATATATGGCATGAAGCTAAAATCATCACTGTTGGGTCCCCAGGGGCAGGGCCCCAGGGGGTAGGGTTTATAAAGAAATAAAAAAGGATTGTTAAAATGACATCTCCTCCCTAACCCCTGGGTAGATTTCAACCTAATTCGGCAGGAATGTTCCTTGGGTGATACCATATGAAGATTGCTAAAAGAATAGAAATCTGTTTAAAACTCTGGTTGCCATGGCAATAAAACTGAAATTTTGATAAAAACTTTAAAAATTATCTCCTTTTAACCCCGAG
Source organism: Fragum fragum (assembly GCA_946902895.1). Taxonomy (NCBI): domain Eukaryota; kingdom Metazoa; phylum Mollusca; class Bivalvia; order Cardiida; family Cardiidae; genus Fragum; species Fragum fragum. The sequence continues at coordinate 15,586,567 of OX336366.1, forward strand.
GGCCTGGAGTCTTGATATTTTGCATGAAGCATCAGTACACTGACCTCTTTCAGAATTGCTGAAATCACCAGCCTTGGGCCCCAAGCGGCGGGGCCCAAGGGGGGTGGGGCTTATATAGAAATAAAAACAGATTTTTAAAACGACATTTTTTTCCAAACCACTGGGCTGATTTCAACCAAAGAATTTAATCAGATGAAAACTCTGGTTGCTATGACAACAAGAGTAAAATTGAAAAAAAAACGAAAAAAACCATCTCCTTCTGACCAAGAAGATGAAGAATCTTGATAAAATTTTAGAGGCTTAAATAGAAATAAAGAAGGCAATCCTTTCAAAACTATTTAGCCAATTTAAACCAAATTGGGCAGAAATACTTTAGTTTGCCCCCTTTTTATGATTAATGAAATATTTGAAATCTGTTGAAAGCATTGGTTGGTATGGTAACATAAGTTGATTTTATTTAAATGTTTTATGATTAATGAAATATTTGAAATCTGTTGAAAGCATTGGTTGGTATGGTAACATAAGTTGATTTTATTTAAATGTTAAAGGAGGTCTTCTCCTGACCCAGTTTGTATTGGGCCTTGAAGAAAAAAAGAGCCTTATCTCAGGTGAGCACCATGGCCACTGGCCCTCTTGTTGTTGATTTGGCGACTTAAACTTCATAAATCATAATGTAGTTTCACCAACCATCCATTCTGCTTTTTATACGCCCGTTGAAAACGGGACGTATTATGGGATCACCGTGCCGTCCGGGTGTCTTGGGTGTCCGGCGGTTGTACAGCGTGCAATTTTTGTCCGGAGTATATCTCTAAAAGAATATAAGCTATGATCATGAACTTCATTGGTAGATAGATCTCACCAAGCGGAAGTGCAGTGCACAAGAACCATAATTCTACCTGGCTTATTTTTAGCTCACCTGAGCACTAAGTGATCTGGGGGAGCTATTGTGATCTGTCATAGTCCGTTGTCCGTCCGTCTGTTCACAATTACAAAAAAATCTTTTCCTCCTAAACTAACCATGGAATTTCAACAAAACTTCACAGAAATGATCCTTAGGTTATGCTCTTTCAAAATACTTCAAAGAATTGAAATCCATGAAGAACTCTGGTTGCCATGGCAATGGAGTGAAAAAAATTAAAAGATCTCTGAAAATTAGCCCTTTTCTTTGTGATCCCTGATTTTACATAGAAATAAAGATGGAAATTTTTAAAAAATCTTTTCTCCCAAACCATAAGGCCTAAAGCTTTGACATTTGGTACAAATCATCACCTATTGACCCTCTACCAAATACTTCAAAGAATTACCCTATTCTGAAAATTAGCCTTTTTCTGGTCTATCCCTGATTTTACATAGAATAAAGAAGGAAATCTTAAAAAATCTTCGCCCAAATCATAAGGACTAGAACTTTGATATTTGGTACAAATCATCATCTATTGACCCTCAACCAAAATACTTCAAAGAATTACTGGACTCTTAAGATTAACCCTTTTCTGTGCAATTCCTGATTTTACAAAGGAAATCTTTAAAAATTCTTCTCCTCCGTCCATCTGTCCGTCCTAGATGTATTTTTACCCTTTTTTTGAAAATTAGCCCTTTTCTAGGCAATCCCTGATTTTACGTAGAATAAAAGAAGGAAAACTTTAAAAATCTTCTCCTCCAAAACCATAAGCCCTAGAGCTTTGATATTTGGTAAATATTATCATTGATTGACCCTCTACCAAAATACTTCAAAGAATTATTGTACTCTGAAAATTAGCCCTTTTCTGTGCGATCCCTGATTTTACAAAGGAATAAAGAAGGAAATCTTTGAAAATCTTCTTCTCCCAAACCATAAGGCCTAGAGCTTTGGTATTTTGTACATATCATCAACTATTGCCCCTCTACCAAATTACTTAAAAAAATAGCCCTTTTCTGTGCAATCCTAATTTTAGTTAGGAATAAATAATGATATCTTTGAAAACCTTCTTCTCCTAAACCATTAGGCCTAGAGCTTTTATACTTGGTAAGTATTGATGTCTATACTTCAAAGCATTACCATATTCAGGAAATTAATGCTATATGGTGGGATCATCAATATACCTAGGATTAAAAGAGAAATCCTTAAACTTCTTCTCCAAAATAATTAGACAGAGGGCTTTGCTATTTTGTTTATATCATAAATCCATGAACCCTCATACTCAGGGGAGCAATTTAGGACCATCATGGTCCTCTTGTTTGAGTTATTGCCCTTTGTTTTTTTTCATAATTGGATCTTGTCTGGAGCATATCTCTAAAAGTATTCAAGCTATGACCATGAAACATCATGGGTAGATAGATTTCATCAAGGGGAAGTGCATTGCATTAAAACAATAACTCTACCTGGCTTATTTTTCGAGTTACTTCCCTTTGTTGTTTTTCATACTTGGATCTTGTCCAGAGTATATCTCTGAAAGTATATTAGCTATGATCTTGAAACTTAATAGGTAGATAGATATCACAAAGGAGAAGTGCAGTGTATAAGAACTATAACTCTTCCTAGCATATTTTAAGAGTTATTGCCCTTTGTTGCTTTTCAGATTTTGTGCATACTTGGATTTTGTCTGGATTATATCTCTGAAAGTGTAATAACTATGATCATGAAACTTCATGAGTGGGTAGATGTCACCAAGGGGAATTGCAGTGCACAAGAACCATAACTCTACCTGGCTTATTTTTAGAATTATTCCCCTTTGTTGTTTTTCACATTTGATTTTGTTTCAAATCTCCTATAGTGTGACAGCCTAAGGTTTTCAAAACCTCGTGATAACAAAAAAAAAAAAAAACCACCAGGACCATAAGGTATCATTGTGAATTGTTACTCTTTCTTTAAATTAAGACTTAAATTTTAATCCCCTTCCCCAGTCAACAACCAATAGTGATACGGGCATATTTTGTGACAATTTGACACCTTGTTTGTTACATGTTACATACTATAAATTTTACAATATAATACACAGTGGGAGGATAATCGTAAACCTAAGTGAGCAGGGTTTTCCCTGACCCCCTCATTCTTTGAATTTGGACCCCCATTTTTCAGAAATGGCCCCCAAAATAGCTAGACATCCTTCTTTATCTTATTGATAGGGGGCATAATGTTGCAAATTGACCCCCTGTTTGAAAGTCGAGGGAAAACCCTGGTGAGATAGCAGCTGGAGGCTAGGAAAGGTGGTAATGGTGGTACTGGTGCGAATATAATAGGAAACCATTGTTAGATGTTCCAGCCACTGCGATATTACTGAAAAATTGTTAGAAGCGACGTTAAAACCCATTCAGACAATAACAAAATAACATTGTTAAATTTCAAAATGGAACTTGTCGTCGGACCAATGGAGTAAGAGGGTGGAGTCAATTACATGGTTTTACATGCATTGTAAAGTTTATGAAAATTTAGATTTTTTCAACTAACTTGGTAGAAAACATCGTGCGTCGTCCATCAACAATTTCTTTAAACGACATCTCCTCCCAAACCGCTGGGCCAATTTGAACCAAATTTGGCAGAAATGTTCCTTAGGTGGTCCCCTTCAAAAATAGTTCAAAGAATTGAAATCTGTTAAAAACTCTGGTTGCAATGGCAACAAAAGTAGAATTTTAAGATAATCTTTCAAAATCTTCTCCTCCTGACCAAGAAGGCGTAGAGCCTTTATATTTTGCAATTTTGCATGAAGCATCAGTATATTGACCTCTTTCAAAAAAGCTAAAATCATGATCCTTGGGTCCCAAGGGGCTGATCCGGGGGGGGGGGGTTATATAGAAATAAAGAACGATTTTTTAAATGGCATCTCCTCCCAAATCACTGGGCCAATTTGAATCAAATTTGGCAGAAATGTTGCTTAGATGGTCCCCCTTAAAATTACCTAAATGTTGCTTAGGTGCAATGGCAATGGCAACAAAAGTAAAATTTTAAGATAACCTTAAAAAATCTTCTCCTCCTGACCCAGAAGGCGTAGAAAAAGCTAAAATCATGATCCTCGGGTCCCCAGGGGCGGAGCCCCAGGGGGGGGGGGGGTATATGGAAATAAAGAACGATTTTTTAAATGACATCTCCTCCCAAACAACTGGGTCAATTTGAACCAAATTTGGCAGAAATGTTCCTTAGGTAGTCCCCCTTAAAATTAGCTAAAAGAATTGAAATCTGTTTAAAACTCTGGTTGCCATGGCAACAAAAGTGAAATTTCAAAATAATCTGGCGGCAGCTTGAGCACCTAACAATTGATTCCTGGTATTTCTCACACCAGGATATGTGCCGCCTCCAGGGATCGAACCCATAACATCCTATTATGTAACCACTGTTGGACCATAGTTCAGTCTTTCAAAGAAGAAGGATAATCTTCAAACTGGTGATCAAGATTGATATAATTTTTGTTATCTTTTTACTTAATTGAAAGTCTTTTTACTTAACCCTTTCCTGTTTTGCAAAATTTTAGACCTGTCCAAATTAAAAGGTTTTGCAGACGAAAATTTAAAGTTGATTTTATTTGAAAAATAACCATTTAGTAGGATAGAAAATGTTGTGAAACAAAGGAGAAATTGCTTGTTACAAGCAATTTCTTCTTTTCCCACAATGTTTTCTCGGGTATAAAATCACAGGGACGTAAAAACCAGTGATTGTACAGAAAAAGGGTTAACTCAAAGTCTAGAAAATATTCTTTATAAGCCTACTAGTAATGTTTTCTTCATTAATCTATTTTTTCAGAGAGCTTGACAAGGGTGTTAGACGTTTTCGAGATTTACTCAGCACTGTTGAATCAAGATACACACAGCATTTGCGTCTTGTAAGTACCAATCTTGGTCTATTGATCTTTGTTTGTTATATCTATTCCTTCTTTATTATACCCCCACAACAAATTTGAGGGGAGAGTACTGGAATCACAATCGCTGTCTGTCTGTCTGTCTGTTTGTCTGCGGACACATTTTTGCTCGGAGCTTTTCTCCTACACTGTTGCAGCTACATCTCTGAAATTTACAAATAATGTTTACTCCACAATAAGTTCAAGCCCCCTACTCTGATTGGTTATTGAATTATCTCCCCTTGAACACATAAGTTTTATTAAATTACTGTTGTATGGAGCATTTCTCCTTTACTATTGCATGCACTGAACTCAAACAATCTAACTTGTAGTGTTAATTTGTACATGTGAACTTAGCATGTATTTGGTTGCTGAATTATATCCCCTTGAAAACATAAAATTAACTAAATAACAGTTGTCCAGAGCACTTTTACTTCAGTATTACATACACTGGATTGAAATTAACTCTTGTCATGCTGAACCCAGAATATTCCGGTTTCGGCAGGAGGTGTAGACCAAGATCAGCCTGCACATAAGTGCAGACTGATCTTGGTCTACACCTCCTGCTTGTACTTTTCCTGTCAGAGTTGTTTATGAAGTTGATTTCGAAAAAAAAAATTGATTTAGATCAGCAAGTTTTATCAGTTGTTGTCCTTTGCAATACACCTGCAGTTTTGTATGCACTGAACTCAACTCGACAATAAGGGTTGTTTTTACTAGAAAACTTTGCTTGTACAGTTTACATGAAAATAATGGTTTGATGAATTATCTTTCCCTTAAATTGATTTATTGTTGCCTGTGGCAATACTACAGTAGTTTTGTGAGGTTTTAAATCCAATTTAAATGTGCTTTTATGTTTGTTTCTCTTTTTATCTCCTCTTGAAATTGTGATAAATACTGGATCATTGTTGTTCATAGCATTACTACCCCAATATGGTAGGCACTGCTCAAAAATTTTTGTATGTATGAAATTTGCATTACCAGTTTTGATGATCTTATTATCATCTTGCCTAATTTTTTCCCCTTGATCTTATGTAATTTGTACTGAACTATTGTTTTCTAAAGCATTAATCCAGCAGTATTGCATCTACTGAACTCATACTAACTCTTTATGAGCTTGTATTACTTTATAATCAACTTTTATACTGAACTTTTTTGCTTTGTGTGATAAGGATTTTTTGACAATGTGCTGTTGGGGGGTATAATCATGTTTAGTGATAGCTCTAGTTGATGCTGAAGCTATCTGAATGTTTCCCTTGTCTTTGTTTAGTGATTTAACCTAGTACCAGAAGCCAGAAACTTAGACTGGTCCAATTTGAAAGGAATTGCAGACATATGCTTAAAGGTTGGGAAATTTTAGATTTTTTCAACTTTCTAAGTAGAAAACATGTAAAATGAAGAAATTGTTTGCAACATGCAATTTCTTTAACTTACACAATGCTTTCCCTTTTGTTTTTCTTGAGGGGTGTCAAAAAATGTCATTGTTTTGGGGTGGGTTAAAATTTATTAGCTCGGCTGTTTTTAGAGTCAAACCGAGGTATTGCTATGGCCTTGGTGGCGTTGTTGTTTTACCATTGTCCATCTGTCCGTCTGTCTGTCCGTCTGTCTGTCTGCAAAACTTAACCAAAAAACTTGACATTGCGGATTATTACCAGCCTATTCAAGATACAATTCTCATATTTTGCATGATGATACATCTTCATAATACACATCTCCTCATGTCAAGGTCATGTGATAAGGTCAAGGTCACATACCAAGGTCAGACGTTTAGTCCTGTTGCAGGGGCAATGTGTTACACAAACGCATCTTGTTTTTCTTTTTATTCTTCTAAAACATACAATTTCATTCATTTCTCAAGAAACTTATGACAGTTAGCTCAACTGGCTGAAAGCCAGAGAGCTATTGTCATGGCATTTTGTCCCTCGTGCGTCCATAATGAATCCATCCGCCCGGTTGTCCATCCATGTCTGTCTGTAAACAATCTTCTCCTCAGAAAGTATTGAATAGATTTCAATCAAATTTCACAGAAATGATCCTTTGGTGACCCTCTATTAGATTCCTTCAAAGAATTTTGATCGGATGAAAAACATGGCTTTAATGGGCGGGGCTTATTTCCGTATATGGTAAATGCTTTGAAAATCTTCTTCTCAGAAACCGGTGAATGGATTTCAAGCAAATTTCACAAAAAAGATCCTTGGGTGACCCTGTATCAGATTCCTTCAAAGACTTTTGATCTGATGAAAAACATGGCTTTTCTCGGCGGAGCTAATTTCCAAATATGGTGAAAGCTTTGAAATTCTTCTTCTCAGAAATGGGTGAATGGATTTCAACCAAATTTCACAGGAATGATCCTTGGGTGAACTTCTTTCGGATTCCTTCAAAGAATTTTGATTGGATGAAAAAGATTACTTTAATGGGCGGGGCTAATTTCCATATATGGTAAAAACTTTGAAAATCTTCTTCTCAGAAACCAATGGAAGGATTTAAGCGAAATTTCAAAGGAATGATCCTTGGGTGAACTTTTATCAGATTCCTTCAAAAAAATTTGATCGGATGAAAAGATTGCTTTAATGGGTGGGACTATTACCATATATGGTAAAAGCTTTGAAAATCTTCTTCTCAGAACCAGTGGATGGATTTCAACCAAATTTTACCGGATTGATCCTTTGGTGACTTTTTATCAGATTATAAAAAAGAATTTTGATTGAATGAAAAATATGGCTTTAATGGGCGAGGTTATTTCCATATATGGTTTATACTGAAAAACTTTGTAAATTTCTCAGAAACCTGTTGATTGATTTCAACCAAATTTCACAGGAATGATAACCATATGACTGTTTGTCAGATTCCTTCAAATAATTTTGATTGGTTGAAAAACATTGCTATTATGATGCTGAGTCAGTCCATATATGGTATACAGTGAAAACTTTACTAAATGAATTATACATAACTTGACTTGACTTTTGTAAAACAATGAAAAGTTTGAAATGGTTCTCTAGAACTATTTCAATGATTTAGATTTATTTTCATTATATCAGTTTATTTTAGAGTAATGAAAAAAAATTCTGAAACAGTATGTTCATGCCTGTGGAGCAATACAGACTCTCAAGCCCCTCTAGTTGTAAGGCCAGAAAGATGAACCCTTATGAAATTGCGAAAAAGCTGTTGTAGAATTATAATAAAAAGAGGCTCTTAATGGATTTTTATGCCCCCACATCAAAAGATCGGGAGCATATTGTTTTACTGTTGTCTGTCTGTCTGTCTGTCTGTATGCAAAACTTAATCCAAAAACTTAACATTGCCAATTACTACCAGCCTATTCAAGATGCATTGCTCATATTTGGCATGATGATACATCTCCTTAATATGCATCTCCTCATGTCAAGGTCATGTGATAAGGTCAAGGTCAAGTGGGGGGGGAGGCATTGTTTCACAAACACATTTTTTTTTTCATTTTTGTGTGTAGGGGGGGATGAATTCAATGTTTTTGATTTTTATGAAAGCTCATAGGATTTTTTATATATCCATGAGGATGATCTCTATAAAGAATGACAAGATTCTGTTAGACAACACAAGAAAGTGGGTAAATGGATTATTTTGTTTTGATAGGAAACTATGTGATTGTTGGAAACATTTCTGTATTTGAACTCAGAATTAATCAAGTTTGACATAACTTAAAATTATTGAACTTTCACAAAAACTATAGGGAGAATGAGACCATTCAGCTCATTACCACACAATCCAATTTGTATGCCCCAAAGAAATACAGCTTTGGAAAACATTATAAGAAAAAAAGAAATTGCTTGTAACTTGCAATTTCTTCTTTTCTCACTATGTCACTATCTCAATGACCCTCATTTTTCAATTTAAACTGTGTTGTTTTATCCTCTGCATCCTCTTTCAATTTGGACCATACTAAAATTTTGTCGTTTATGGATTGGGTAAAGGAAAATGCAGATGCATGTATGTAATTTGACACATTTACATTCAAGTTCCTTGCTTGTTACAAGTAATATCTTTATTATCCACAATATTTCCCCACCCTTCCACCCCCAAAAGAAAAAAAATAGAGTTATTTTCAGCTTAACCCATTCCAACACAGCAAAATTTTAGACTGGTACAAATTGAAAGAAGCTGCAGACGACAATTTCAAGTTGATGGAATTTTGAATTATTTTGTCTTTTTGGATAGAAAACATTGTGGATAATGAAGAAATTGCTTGATACAAGCAATTTCTTCATTTTCCACAATGTTTTCCAAAGCTTTTTTCTCGAGGGGCGTAAAAAGGAGGGATTGAGTTGGAATGGGTTAAAGTTGTCGTCAGCAACTTCTTTGAAATTGGACTAGTCATCTGATAGTGGAGTAACTCTTTGTTTTTTCACAATTGTAGACTATAGCAAGACAACTTGCAGAAGTGTTATTGAGAGGTGTCTGTGAGAGCTCATACATTCCATTTATGGTACCAACAAGTCCCACCAACAGTAAAGGCAGCAGCGCAGAGCTCACACCTAGAAAATACTCAAGTGACAGGTAAGTGTAGACTAGTGTTGATCCTTATTTTCTATTAGTTCAAAAGATACCTAGAGATTTTTACTATGAGCTGAAGAGCAATGTCTCTCTTTTGGACCATGAAGATCTTTTGTGACTATTAATAACTATTGCTATGGATCTTTTACTCTTTTGTTAGAGGGAATTTCTATATAAAATTTTATTGCTGCCACAGCTAATTGTCAGAGAGATTTGCTACCCCCCCTCCTACCCCTCCCCCCATAAAAATACAAAAATATGAAAGGAAGTATAGTGGAATTATCATGGCCGTATGTCCATATTTCTGTCTGTAGACAGAGATTTGTCTGGAGCTACAGTGTTGCAGGTGCTGGTATGTAATGATCCATTACCACACAACAAAATTTTAGATAGATCGAAATTCAAAGATGTTTCAGATTACAATCTTAAGTTGCTGAAATTTCAAAAATCTCTATAATTTGGGGTAGAAAACATTGTGGATAATGAGGAAAATACTTGTAAAAAGCAATTCCTTCATTTTCCTCTATTTTTACAAAAGGTTTAATTCTATGGCATCAGAAAGCAACATTATGTCGGAATGGATGCACTTAAGTTTACATACAATATTGTGATTTGAAGATATATCATGCATACATGTGCAATTTTCATAATTCTACTATCTTTGGTTTTTCTTTTCACTTTAACTTGTAATTATATTTAAATATTGTTGTTTGAAGCAAATAAATCGGCTAGAAATCAAATTTGATCTCAATGCTCCTCTTGATACAAAGTTATATATGTGGAGTTGTAATAAATCATTGACTCAGTTCTAAAATTATCTACCCTTGAACTTTGGAACTTTCGCTGAATTACTGATCAATTTCTTTATGATAAAGGCTGTTTGATTTAGGGCCCTGATATTAATACATTTTGTTTCTATACATAGGAATTATACATATTTAGTTTTCATGACACTCGGTCAAGAATTATTTGCCATTGAACTTTACAGTTTTTTCTATATACCTGATGAATTGCAGTTACTAAGTTATCATATAATGAGGGATCCTGATTTCACAAATTATTTCTATACATAAGAAATTGTTGATTACGCTCATGTGAAGCATTCAAGAATTATCTTCCCTCTATATTTCTTTTGTATTGTATCTCAGTTGCCATTTGATATAAGAACATTGATCTATAACATCTACATTATAAGTGCCCCGTAGATATAGGGTCACAAAGTTGAAGGTCATGACCACAGGCAAATCTGTTGTGAAAACATTTTTGTGCATGTACTTTATATCTGTTATACCAAGGATCCTACATCTTTACTCAAGTATTTCTGATAATCCAAGGAAATAACTCATATTTTATGCAAGCATGATTTCCTATATTCTATTTTATCAACTATTTGATGCTTAACCCATTCCGACACATTGGTGCTTATGAATGCCCCTCAAGAATAACAATTGGGAAAACATAGTGTAAAATGAAGAAATTGTTTGTAACAAGCAATTTCTTCATTTTCCACCATGTTTTCTATACAGAAAAAATCTAAAAATTCATCAACTTTAAACTGTAGTCTGCAACTCATTTCAATTTAGACCAGTCTAAAATTTTTCTGTCTGGTAATAGGTTAACTGTACAATGATTGGGTTATGGTATAATCTTGTCTAGTGATTGCTCCAGACCCACTGTGATTTTAGGATGACTGAAGACTTGCAGATCTTCTATGGATAATTTTAGAAATGAATTTTTATGCCCCCGCATGGATAGATCGAGGGCATATTGTTTCACTGGTGTCCGTCGGTCTGTCCATCTGTCTGCAAAACTTAACCTGCCAACTAAATATTTTCCTATAACTTCAACCCTGATTAAGTTACAATGCTAATATTTGGTATGTAGATAGGTCTCAACAAGGGGCAACTGGGAAAGGTCATTTCATCAAGGTCAAGGTCAAAATTTTAACCCTTTTCCCTAAAACAAAGAAAAAAAATAATAAAAATTGTCCGTTTCTAAAGAATTCCTGTTATTGGGGCATGGTGTTTCACAAACACATCTTGTTCTTGATACAACTTCAAAGGACATTAGAAATTACCCCTTTATCAATTTAACAACCTTAAATCTGCATGAATTGAAAGGACAAAAAGCCAAGTAATTTGTTGACCTATTTTCCAGTGTTCTGAGATGCTTAGGAAAAAAGTTATAATTAAGGGAAAAGGGGGAAGTAAGCCTGTTTTCATCATTTCTCAATTTGTCACAAAATTTTCTTACCTAGTTTGCTGATTCGACAAGTAAATATGAAAGAAGGAGCTAATAAAGGTGAAAAGAAATATGACAATGAAAAAAAAACAATTTCCCCTTTTGTCACAATGTTTTCTTTGATATGATGTATGAAGAGCAAAAAGAAATAAAGTGGCATTGTGAGGGATTGGTCTTACCAATTACCAGATGACAAAATTTTTGACTGGTCCCAATTGAAAGGAGTTGCAGATGACAATTGATGAAATTTTCGATTTTTTTCAACTTTCTGGGTAGAAAACATTGTTGAATATGAAAGTGTCATTGTGTTGGATTGGGTTAAAAAGTAATATGAATGTTGACTGATTTCAGGGTGTATGTACCCTCCAATGAGAGTGAAGAAGCCCTGTTATTGTTACTCATTGCTGAAGCTGTTGTAAGTGATAGAATTTTTTAAACCGAATCCTTTAATCCTGTACCTTATTGCAAAATTTTGGACTTGTCCAAATTCAAAGGCTAGCAGACAACATTATAAAGTGAATATAATTAAAAAACGAACCAATCCTATATGGTATTGAATATACTGTTGAAAAAATAAGAACTTGCTTGATACAACCAATTCCTTCTTTTCCACAATGTTTTCTGAAGTATAACAACGTAAAAACCAGGGATTGAACATGAAAAAGTTAAGTAATGGTTTTATAGTCTAGTACTATTCCATCACAAAACAAAAAATTCTAGAGTTGTCCAAATTGAAAGATGTTTCAGAGGAAAATTTTTAAGTTATCTAAATTCAAAAAAGAAATTTTTCTTCTAAAATTAAGTATGTGACAAAGTTGATATTTGGCATATTAGTTCCTTGTGTTAGAGATATTGAAAAGAGTATTTTATGTAAAGTCCAGAGCAGTTTCTTCTTTTATACATTGTTTTCCAAATTTTTTTTCCAGGGGGGGGGGTCCCTCAAGAAAAAGAATTGAGGAAACATTGTGTAAAATGAAGAAACTGCTTGAATCAAGCAATTTCTTTATTTTTCACAATGTTTTCTACCCAGAAAGATGAAAAAATCTAGAATTTCATTACCTTTAAATTGTTGTCTGCACCTTCTTTAAATTTGGACCAGTCTTAATTTCCACTGTGTTTGAATTGGTTAATGTTGCAGGCTACAAGAGAAGCAATTCTGAACAGAACTACTGAACACCAACAAGGGAGAAAACACACATTCCAGAATGCATCTGCTATATATGATCTACTGGCTATAGCACTTGTAAAAAGGGCCCAGTTTCATAGACTGGTTGATGTAAGTTACATACAAATATTTACTTTTTAACCCAACCCCGTACAATCCTGCTTTTTTACACTACTCTAGACAAAAAAAAAAAAATGAGGAAAATAATGAAATTGCTTGTTACAATGTAATGGTCGAAATATCTCTATGTAGGGGAAATGCCTCCCCTCCCCCAAAAAATATCTGCTGGCAATGGTGATGGCCACAGTTTCAAAATAGTCTCTTGGGCTGTTTTACTTCTGCAGTCATAGACTCGGGTGTACACTTTAGGGCCATTATCATCTTTTGGCGATTGAAATTTGAACATTTTTTAAATGGAATAAAAGTCACTACCCCTTAAGTTTGATGGCTATAAATCTGGTTTGATAGATATTCTAGAAAATGACTGAAGTGTCATGCATGTGTTACTTCTCTGTTTGCTTTTCAGTCATTTGAGAGAGCTTTGAAGTTTTCCTTTGAAGAATGGCATATCTGGCACCAGTTTGCTAACTCATTGATTTGTGATAGACAGGTAGGTGTAGATGATTATAGTTTTATTGAATTGATTTATCTTTAATTGGCTCGTTCTTTTGGAGAAAACCCGAGGTATTGTGATCACCTTGGTGTAGAACGCATTGGTATTGGCGTTGGCATGACAAACTTTAACCTTGATCATATCTCTGTTGTTATTGAAGATATCCTCATGAAACTAAGCATGTGTATTGACCATCACAAGAGCTATATAGACTATCAAGGGGGGTAACTCTAAAAGCATTTTGGTAAGTTATGCCCCTTTTCAACTTAGAATTTTTGCATTATCAAGCACCTGCAGCCAAGTGTTGGCACCCGTCTGTGGTGCTCTTGTACTATTGTCCTGTATGTATCAATGTATAAAAAGAAGGAATGTATGTATCAATGTATAAAAAGAAGGAATTTTTGTAATCTATCATGCAAAAAAGAACCTGGACATGGCAATAATTATCAACACTTGTCAGGCTGCATAGATTGTGCAGATGGATCAGGGTCAAGAATCATTGCTTATGGATGGTTTTCTGAATATAAAATGAACTTTCTAGATGTTTATATATTCATTTTTGTAATGCAATTTATAGTTGACCTCTGCTGGATCCTATGCATTTCCAAACTATGTGTTTGAGGTCCTTTTCCGTTTAACCCGTTACCAGATGGCAAAATTTTAGACTGGTCCGAATTGATGGAAGTTGCAGACAAAAGTTTATGAAATTTTGGATGTTTTCAACTTTTCTGGGTAGAAAACATTGTGTTAAATGAAGAAATTGCTTGTAAAAAGCAATTTCTTCATTTTTCACAATGTTTTCTAAAGCAATTTCTTTCAAAGGCGTCCTAAAGTGTCATTGTGGGGGAATGGGTTGAAGGTTCACATATTGTACTATAGTGAATGAAATCTTGAAAATTTCTAAAACACCTAATTTGATTTCAGTTACTTACAGTTACTATGTTTCTTTATTGGACTTTTCTTAGATTTCTTTAACTCTTTCTTGTACAAAGCCGGAATTTTACGTCACTGTGATTTTATAATGGAGAAAACTTTGTGAAAAAAGAAGAAATTGCTTGTAATAAGCAATTTCTCCTTTTCCATAATATTTTCTACCACAAAGGATGGTTTTATTTCGAATTGCATCCAATTTTCATTATTTTCTGCAACCTCTTTCAATTTGGTGAAGTCTAAAATTTTCAAAAACAGGAAAGGGTTAAGACAATATTGATATTATGAAAAAATTCCTTTCTAGGGCAGGGTTTATTGCGTGGTTTATTATGTGTATAATATAATTAAGTTTTAAAAGAAACTTGGAAAGTGCACTTTAATTAGAAACATTTTTTGTCCTTTTTGTTGACAATAAAATATTAGACTGGTCCAAATTCAAAGATGTTACAGACAACAAATATTAGTTAGTGAAATTTTGGATTTTTGTTTACTTTTTATGTAGAAATCATCGTGGATAACGTAGAAAGGGCTTGTAGCAAGTAATATCCTCATTTTCCCCTATGATTTCCACTATGACGCCCCTCAAGAAAAATGCGAAGGAAAATATTGTGGAAAATGAAGAAAGCTTTTGACAAGCAATTTCTTCATTTTCAACAATGTTCACTACCTCAAACGTTTAAAAAAATCTATATAAGCACAAACTTTAAATTGTTGGCTGCAATTTGGACCAGTCCAGTCAAAAATTTTGCTGTGAAGGAATCGGTTAATTGATAAAAAGGTAGGCGTGTTAACTTTATTAGGATGAAAATAAATTATGGTATAATTATACTTGCCATGTTTCTTTTTTCAGTATGAAAGGGCCCTCTCAGTCATAAAAGAATGTAACAGATTAAGACCAAAGCAAGTGATACCAGTCTTACAAGCAGCCAAAATATGTTATGAACATTTACACAAGGTATTTAACCATTTTTGTGTACCAAATTTTAGTCTTGTCTAATTTATTGAAGTTGCAGAAAACAATTTAAAAGTGAGTGCAGTTTGTAAAAGGAACCAAACTACATGGAAAAAATATTATTAGAATAGAAGAAATTTCATCTTTTTTCCTCAATATTTTCTCAAGTATAATTCATAAGGTCATAAAAACAATGGGATTGTGCAGGTAAGAGCTATACAGATTTTTTTTCTATCTTTTATTGTAATAATAAACAGGAGGAGAATGTTCAATTTTAGATATTGGTTGCAGAAAACCAGCTCAGGGACATATCATTGGCATTTTTGAATAATTTTCCCATTTAGTAAAACCTCTTTCAGCTTTTGAAAAAATAATATAAAAGAATGTTTGAAATAAAAGTTTATTACTCTGAAATACTGACATCGGACAACATTTTATCCTCAATCTTTTCCCAAACAGTCCCACTTTTTTACCATCCTGAAGAAAAAAAAAAACATTGAAATTTATTGTGGAAAAAGAAGATATTGCTTGTCACAAACAATTTTCTTATTTCCAACATTGTTTTTATTGAAGATTCCATGAAGACGAAAAGAATATAAACTCTATCAACCCTGTCATTTGCTACTATAGCAGTTAAAATTTTGTTGTATGGTAATGGGTTAAGACTTATTCAAATATCATAACTGATTATTTGTTACACTATATTTCCTTCAAACTTTTGCTTAACCCATTCCCACACAATCACCCTTTTACGCACCTCAACAAAAAAGCATTGGATAACTTTGTAGAAAATGAAGAAATTATGTCACAAGCAATTTCTTCATTATCCACCATGTTTTCTTTCCTAAAAGACAAAGATTTTTGATATTTGGCAGCTTGAAATTGACGTCTGCAACTTCTTTCATTTGGATAAGTTTATAAAATTCATTGTAGGTTTAATTATAAGACCAATATCAAGCTAACTTTTTTGTCATCTATTCTATTTCAGTACGATGAAGGCATAAATTTTTCTCGATTAGCACTAGACCCAGGGGATGACCACCCAATGGCATCTAGAGCATATGTTGCCCTTGGTATTGGGTACAGTCTTAAGGCCATGGAGATGAAACTGAAGGCTGACAGACAAGATTTACATAGTAAAGCATTAAAAGCATTCCAAAAGTAAGTGATGAAAAATCATCCAACCAATTAACGCTTTCCTGTTTCGTAAAATTTTAGACCTGTCAAAATTCAAAGGTTTTGCAGACAAAAATTTAACATGGATTTAATATGAAAAATAGCCATTCAGAAGGGTAGAAAATTTTGTGTAAAAAGATGAAATTGCTTGTTACAAGCAATTCCTTCTTTTTATGCCCTCGCATCGAAAGGTCAGGGGCATATTGTTTTACTGTTGTCAGACTGTCTGTCCGTCTTTCTGTCTGGCAGTCTGTCTGTCTGCAAAACTTATCCAAAAAATTTAACATTGCCAATGACTACAAGCCTATTCAAGATAAAATGCTCATATTTGGCATGATGATACATCTCCATAATATGCATCTCCTCATGTCAAGGTCATGTGATAAGGTGAAGGTCACATACCAAGGACAAATGCCCAAAAAATTTCCTTATTGCTTTCACTAAAATACTCTACTATAACTCATGTACAAGTCAACAACACTTTTCATAGTTGAGTCCTGATGCATGGGAATTCTGTTTCACAAACATCTTTTTCTACAATGTATTCTCAATGATATTATCACAAGGAAATAAAAACCAAGGTTTTGACATTTAAAGCTTTACCCATTCTTACACAATGGCGCTTTTTGATGCTTCTCAAGAAAACCTTTTTGGAACGCAACGTGTAAAATGAAGAAATTGCTTGTAACAAGCAATTTTTTCATGTTACACAATGATTTCTTTCCAGAAAGTTGAAAACATCTATAATTTCATAAACTTTGAATTGTCTCCTGCAACTTCTTGCAATTTGAATCAGCCTAAAATTTTGCCATCTGGTAATGAGTTAAAATGCAGGTCAATGACAAATTTAGGGAGCATGATTTTATACCCCATCCCCCACTCTGAGAGATCAGTGCCATATTATTTTGCTGTTGTTAATCTCTGTAAACTTAGTGAAAGGATCAACATTTTGCATTGCTTCCATTTAGATACCTGTCAATGATTTGTATCTAGTGAGGGTAATTTGTCTATTCTCAAGATCTAAATCTTACCCATTTACCTCATATCTCTTATTGAAATGCATCTGCTGATTAACAGGTCAAAGTCATCTATCAAGGTCAAACTTCTGATTAAAAAAAAATAATACTTTTTAGGGGTCATTAGTGTTTCTTGAAATACATCTTGTTTTAGTTAACCCATTTGCATGCAATGATGCTTTTCGACGCCCCTCAAGAAAAAATATAAACATTGTTTAGAATAAAGAATTGCTTGCAACAAGAAATTACTTTATTTACACAATATCTTCTACTCAGAAAGTTGAAAAATTCCAAAAATTCCATACACTCTGTTTTATGTCGACTTTAACTCCTTCCAATTTGGACCAGCCTAAAATTTTGCCATCTTGTAATGTTTTGAAAAGCCACCTTTGGCTGAAATGCTTTTAGCTTCTTGAAGTACAACAAGCTTCTGTTGTGCTTTTGTGAACCCTGAATGTCTTTCATCTGTCCACTGTTGTTTGATGTCAACATTTATACATTAGAAACTTTAATATTGCCTTTATCCTTTTGGGACCTAGTCTTTTCTGATATTAAAAGAAATTTCTTTTTAACGTCATATTAACCTTTGTCATGATGAACCCGGAATATTCCGGTTTTGGCAGGAGGTGTAGACCAAGATCAGACTGCACTTATGTGCAGGCTGATCTTAGTCTTTACCTCCTGCTTGTACTTTTCCTGTCAGAGTTGTTTATGGAGTTGATTTAAAAAAAAAAGATTTTTGAACAACAAGTTCCATCAGTGCTTTCAGCCCTTCACTGTCAGTCTACCCATTGATCAGTCTGTCCACCTTTCTATTAACAAATGAATAAAAACCCTTCTCCTAGCAAGCTGGCATAATTTAGCCAAATTTGTAGAAATAATCCTTCAATCATGCTTTTAGGAAAAATCCTATTGCTTGTAACAAGCCATTTCTCCTTTTCTTACAGAATTTTCATCAGCAATAATTTTTGTGGCTTCAAGAGAATGGCTGTTTGTTTTAAAGGGTTATTTAATTCTTGTCATTTCAGAGCTCACGTGTTGGATCCCAGTGACTACCTATCTCTGTTCCATCTTGCCCTGCAGTTAGCTATTCTCAGACAGGTGGGATATTGTTTAATAGTTAGGCCTTTAACCCTTGTCCTACTGAATATTTTCCTCTTTTCACTATATTTGAAAACTTAGACATAATTTGTCAATCTTGCAATCAAACAATTTTTTCTCAAAACAACAATGAGCTGGTAGTGTAGGCTAAGATCAAACTGCACATTTATGCAGGCTGATCTAAGTCTATTCACCTGCCAAAGCCATTGTCAAAGCAGGAAAATTCCAGGATCAACATGACAAGGGTAACAATAAACCAATGATAAAACATCAGGGAAACTTGCAATAAAAACCTTACATTCTTCATTCAAAGACTAAATAATTGTAACTGCATTAATCAAATGTTTTTGGGTTTTTTTTAATCACTTCCTTTTTGGCTCAGGGAAAACCTGAGGTATTGCCATAGCCTTGGTGTCTTACGCAGCGTGCAAAACATTTGACATTTTGTGATATCTCTGGTTCTACTAAAGGCATTCACTTGAAACTTGTCACACTTGTTCACTATCAAAAGAGCAATCTATACTATCATGTGGGGTGACTCTAAATGCATTTTGTCCATCATCCAGCACCCAACAGTCGAGCGTAGGCACCCATAGGTGGTGCTCTTGTTCAATTAAAACATTTAGGTCTTGACAAGCATGAAAACAAAGTCAGAATTTGAATATAACTTTTTTGAATTTCAAAGAATAGTACATTTCCAGCTCACCTGAGCACTAAGTGCTCTAGGTGAGCTATTGTGATTGGTCATTGTCCGGTGTTTGTCCGTCTGTCTGTCCATTCAAATTTACAGAAAATTCTTTTCCTCCAAAACTAACCATGGGATTTCAACCAAACTTCACAGAAATAGGTCATGCTCTTTCAAAATACTTCAATGAATTGTAATCCATGAAGAACTTTGGTTGCCATGACAACAAAGTGAAAAACTTATTAATCATCTCCTCCCAAACCAGAAGGCTTAGAGCTTTGATATTTGGTATAAATGATCATCTGTTGACCCTTTACCAAAATACTTCAAAGAATTACAGTATATTGAAAATGAGCCCTTTTCTGTGATCCCTGATTTTACATAGAAATAAAGAAGGAAATCTTTGAAATTCTTCTACTCCCAAACCATAAGGCCTAGAGCTTTGATACTTGGTAAAAATCATCATCAATTGACCCCCAACCAAAAATACTTCAAAGAAATACCATATTCTGAAAGCTAGCCCTTTTTTCAATTACTGTACTCTGAAAATTAGCCCTTTTTCTGTGTGATTCCTGTTTTTACAAAGAATCAAATAAGAATACATATGAAATTATTCTTCTCCTAAAACCATAAGGCCTAGAGATTTGATATTTGGTATGTATCAATGTCTATTGATCCTTTACCAAAATACTTCAAAGAATTACTGTACTCTGAAAATTAGCCCATTTCTGTGTGATCCCTGATTTTGCATATGAATAAAGAAAGAAATCTTTGAAAATCTTCTTCTCCCAAACCATAAGTCCTTGAGCTTTAATATTTGGTGTGTAGTAATAACTATTGACCCTTTACCAAATTACATCATATTCTGAAAATTAGCTATTTTCTGTGCAATCCAAGATTTTAAAAGGAATGAAGAAGAATATCTTTGAATATCTTCTCCTTCTAAACCATTAGGCCTAGAGCTTTGATATTTGGTATAAATCATCCATTGGTCCTCTACCAAAATACTTCAAAGAATTACCTTAATCTGGAAATTAGCTCTATATGATAGGATCTTCATTAGGTGAAGGGATTTGATATTTTGTTTATATTGTAAAGCCTTGAGCTATTATATTTAGGGGAGCAATATTGGACCATCATGGTCCTCTTGTTTGTATTTAGCAGAAGGGAAAAAAGATTGAGTCAATATATTCAATGTTCACTATTACTTAGTTTACATTTACTTTTAAGTATTTTTGAATGTGAAGTAAAGAGCAGATAGATAGCTGCTGTCATGTATACTAAACCAGCCCTCTAATCCAGAGATCATATCCACATCTAGTAATGCTATTGCTTACTTTATTTTGATTACTTTCAGATTGAAGATGCTGTCAAGTATACCAAACTAGCCCTCAAATCCTACAGTGATCATATCCATTCATTACATCTCTTGGTGCTATTGCTCACTGCCCAGAAACAATATCATGATGCCATGGATCTTATCAATGCTGCCCTAGAGGAATATCCAGATAATATCAGGTGAGAACAGGATCTTTAACCTTTGTCATGCTGAACTCGGAAAATTCCTGTTTTTGGCAGGAGATATATTATATCGGCCTTCACATATGTGCAAGCTGATCTTTTGTCTACACCTCCTGCTTGTCCCTTTTGAGCCAGAGTTATTTACACGATAAAATTTCAAAATGAATATTAACTCACAATTGGTAATCCAGTTCTTCCAGCCCTTTGAACTAATGGAGTACTATAGATGAAGTATAATTAAGTTTGACGAGGTGTTAACAGTAAAATTTTAAACTGGTCAAAATTGAAAAGATTTGCAGACGACAATTTAAAGTTTATGGAATACAAGCAATTTCTTCATTTTACACAATGTTTTCCCATTTTTTTTTCTCGAGAGGCATCCACAAGCATCATTGTGGCAATGGGTTAATTAAAAACAAAATACAAGATGATGAAATTTTAGAGTGGTTTTAAATCATAGAAATTCAAGATGATATCTCAAAGTGTATGTTTTAAGATAGAATATATTGTGGGAAACAACTGCCTGTAACAAGCTAATTCCCTTAATCCTGCAATTCTTTTCTAATTTCCTTCTACTAAAACTGGATATTATGAAAATATGTTGTATTTGGTTAAATGAGGATGTGTATATAATATATACCAGGATTTTGTTGTGGCATCTGGAGATAGGTGAAACAATTGGTGTTTGTGGTTGAGAGGTAGAGTGTTGGCTTCCTGATCAAGAGGTCCTAAGTTTGATTCCCTGGAGAGGCTATCAATCTTGGTTCTGTCATTGGTCCACATAATGTACGCGAGTACTGGTTTATTCTCCAGGAAGAAGAATCGAGAGGGATTATCCGAAGTTTGAAGAACTTGTTTACCAATTGATGTAAAATAGATAGGTTCAAACTGAAGTGCAACACTATAAGTGAATACAATTGGGGGAAAATTAATTTGGAAAAGAATTTGGGTGATTCTTCTACCTCCTTAAGGTGCTGACCAAGCATTTTAATCCATTTCAAATCCTGTTTTTTATGTGTCGTAAGAAAATGGGGTTTGTAAAAACATGGTTGACAATGAAGAAATTGCTTGTCACAAGCAATTTCTTCAATGTCCACATTGTTTTCTACCCTTTAAAGCCAAATATTTTTCAAATTTCACCAAATAGAAATTATCGTGGCAACATCTTTCAAATTTGACCGGTCTAAAATTTCCTTTATGGGAATGGAATGGATGGTGCTTTTGGTAATTTCGAGTTAAAGATAAGTAGTCTTTACTCTTCAAACTAATTCATATGAGTCCAAATGATCCCCTTTGGCTCAACTTTTGTAATGAATTGATTAACCTGTGCTGTCAATCAAAAATTTGAAAGACCAATCAAATTGTTCATTTAGACAGGAAATGAAATTTGACCTCCCACATTTAGTTCAAACATTTTAACTTGTGGACTGTTTCAACAGTGTTCAATTCTTATTAAATTTGAGACTAAGATTGTCATAGATGTCTAGCACTTTGTTGACCTCTAACTCGTGTCTATGTTCATATTTGTTATGTAAGTAGATTTTGTCAATATGCAATGATCCAATTACTCTACTTTGAAAGGAGTTGCAGACAACAATTCAAAGTTTATGAAATTTTAGATTTTCTAACCTCCTTGGTAGAAAACAAGGTTGAAAGCAAAGAAATTGTTTGTTAAAAGCAATTTCTTCATTTCCATAATGTTTTCTACCTGATAAGACAAAAAGTTTAAGAATTCCATCAACTTAAAATTGTTATCTGCAACTTCTTTCAATTTGCACCAGTCTAAATTTTTGTCATCTGGTAATGGGCTAAGTATTTCTAGGCAGCATGGACAAATTTAAAGATCAGCCTGCACATTATTTGTTGTCTTATCTTATGACCTTCATCTCTACCATCAGCTGTTCAGTTGACAGTTTGCCTCTGTCAATCAAAAATACAATTGGCTAATCAAAATATTTATTTAGAATGGGAGTTAGTGGGGACCTCCAACTTTTGTTTGTTTGTTTGTTTGGCGACCAGCTTAACCCATTCCCACACCATATTGCTTTCTGCTGCCCCTCAATACAAAAATCTTTGGAAAATGTAGTGGGAAATTGAGAAACTGCTTGTGACAAGCAACTCCTTCATTGTCCACAATGTTTTTTGAATGCTAAATCACAACAACTTTTGAAATTTCACCAGCTTTAAATTGTTGTCTGCAGCTTCTTTCTAATCCTAGTAGTCTGAAATTGTATTGTGTGGTAATGGTTACTACTTTTTATTTGTATATTTACCATACCATTAACCCATTCCCACACAGTGACACTTTTAAACACCCCTCTATAAAAAAGCTATGGAAAACATTGTGGATAATGAAGAAATTGCTTGTTAAAAGCAATTTCTTCATTATCCAAAATGTTTTCTACCCCAAAATAAAAAGATTTTTAAAATTTGATAAACTTTTAATTGTCAGCTGCAACTCCTTTGAATTTGGACCAGTCTAAAATTTTGTAGTGTGAAAATGGGTTAATAATGCAACATTGTTTGATATTGCAGTCAAACTGCCACTTCGGGGGTCAGTGGGTGTGGCCAGCAGTCCATCAGTTGCATCATGCATACAGGTTTCAATACCCAATCACTCCCCTAGGACTACATTTCATCACGAGGGGTTTCGAAACAAGACTTTCATTCCTTCTGTATAAAGTTTTCATGCACAGACTGTAACTAATAAACAGATAGTTTGTCATGCCCACTGACCTGTTGGCCGAGCCCACTGACCTGTTGGCCATACCCACTGACCTGTTGGCCAAGCCCACTGACCTGTTGGCCATGCCCAGTGACCTGTTGGCCAAGCCCACTGACCTGTTGGCAAAGCCATCTGACCTGTTGGCCAAGCCCACTAACCTGTTGGCCAAGCCATCTGACCTGTTGGCCAAGCCATCTGACCTGTTGGCCAAGCCATCTGACCTGTTGGCCAAGCCATCTGTTGGCCAAGCCATCTGACCTGTTGGCAAATCCCACTGACCTGTTGGCAAAGCCATCTGACCTGTTGGCCGAGCCCACAGACCTGTTGGTCAAGCCATATGACCTGTTGGCCAAGCCCACTGACCTGTTGGCCATGCCAACTGACCTGTTGGCCAAGCCCAATGACCTATTGGCAAAGCCATCAGACCTGTTGGCCAAGCCCACAGACCTGTTGGCCAAGCCCACAGACCTTTTGGCCAAGCCATCTGACCTGTTGGTCAAGCCATCTGACCTGTTAGCCAAGCCATCTGACCTGTTGGCCAAGCCCACTGACCTTTTGGCCAAGCCATCTGACCTGTTGGCCAAGTCATCTGACCTGTTGGCCAAGCCATCTGACCTGTTAGCCAAGCCATCTGACCTGTTGACCAAGCCCACTGACCTGTTAGCCATGCCATCTGACCTGTTGGCCAAGCCGTCTGACCTGTTGGCCAAGCCTCTGACCTGTTGGCCATGCCCACTGACCTGTTGGCCAAGCCATCTGACCTGTTGGCCATGCCCACTGACCTGTTAGCCAAGCCATCTGACCTGTTGGCCTAGCCATCTGACCTGTTGGCCAAGCCATCATACCTCGACCAAGCCATCTGACCTGTTGGCTGAGCCATCTGACCGGTTGGCCAAGCCATCTGACCTGTTGGCCAAACCTTCTGACCTGTTTGCCAAGCCCACTGACCTGTTGGCCAAGCCATCTAACCTATTGGCCGAGCCATCTGATCTGTTGGCCAAGCCATCTGACCTGTTGGCCAAGCCCACTGACCTGTTGGCCATGCCCAGTGACCTGTTGGCCAGGCCACTGACCTGTTGGCCAAGCCCACTGACCTGTTGGCCAAGCCATCTGACCTGTTGGCCATGCCCACTGACCTGTTAGCCAAGCCATCTGACCTGTTGGCCTAGCCATCTGACCTGTTGGCCAAGCCATCATACCTGTTGGCCAAGCCCACTGACCTGTTGGCTGAGCCATCTGACCTGTTGGCCAAGCCATCTGACCTGTTGGCCAAACCATCTGACCTGTTGGCCAAGCCCACTGACCTGTTGGCCAAGCCGTCTGACCTGTTCGGCAAACCATCTGACCTGTTGGCCAAGCCATCTTACCTATTGGCCGAGCCATCTGACCTGTTGGCCGTGCCCACTGACCTGTAGGCCAAGCCCACTGACCTGTTGGCCTTGCCCACTGACCTGTTTGCCAAGCCCACTGACCTGTTTGGCAAGCCCACTGACTAAAACTTGAAGTAATCTTCAAAATTAAATGTTTTTTTTTTTGCAAATTTATTGCCAGTTACATGTAACAAAAAAGTAAATTGTTGTTTAGTGACCTAGACGTATTAACTACAGCTTAAATCAGCTATAGTTACTGTGTTTTAGTCACCAAAACAATAACAATGCTTTGCAAAATTGTTAGCCAATGTGGAAGTTCAAAGATCACGTCCAGTCCAAATGATTTGATTGCTCAATTGATTGACAATTGCGTTTGGTGAACTACCCGCTGAGAGGTACTTTCCATCTCTGTAATACAATATCATGCAGATGCACTTTCCTATTGTAACATAGTAGAGGCTGTAACATAGTCCTCTGAAAGTGCATATGAGAAATTAGCTTAAAACCTCTCAAAATCTAGGGAATGAAATTTTATAGCTGATCCAGTATGAAATAATTCCTAATATTAAATATATATGTTTACAGTTTACTATTAACCAAATCTAAGATAGAGGAGGTGATATCTGGCCCTGAGGTTGCTCTCAACACATGTAAAAATATGATGAAAACTTGGAAAGAACTTCATGAAATTAACCTTGAAGAGTAAGTACTTTTTTCTCCATTTTAAATAAGTATGCAACTTTCCATGAAAGACCCCAAAATATGGGTGTGGGAGGGCATGGCAAAATTTTGATTTCCCCCCCCCCCCCCAACAAAAAATATGAGACTGGCAGGGCAGGGCAGTGTTTGACTTTGAAATCTTTAAACTTCTCCTCAGTCAACCAAATTTGGCATGAATGTTCCTTTGGTGATCCTTTCAAAAGTTGTTGGTGAAATTCTGTTGATCCCCAAATATGGGGGTGGCAGTTTTTGACTTTGAAATCTTTCAACATCTTCTTCTCAGTAACCACTGAGCCAATTTCAACAAAACTTGGCATGAATGTTCCTTGGGTGACCTTTCTCAAAAGCTGTTTTTTGAAATTTTGATTGACCCCAAATATAGGTGAGGCAGTTTTAGACTTGGAAATCTGTAAACATCTTCTCCTCAGTAACCATAGAGTCAATTTCAACCAAACTATGCATGAATGTTCCTGTGGTGACCCTTTTCAAAAGTTGTTTTTATTAACCCCCAAATTATGGGGGTGGCAGTTTTTGTATTTGAAATCTTTAGATATCTTCTCTTCAATAGCTTTTTGTCCAATTTCAACCAATCTTGGCATGAATGATCCTTGGTGACTCTTCTTGAAAGCTGTTCGCAAAATTTTGATTGACCCCCCCAAATATGGGTGTGGCAGGGTGGGCTAATTTTGACTTTGATATCTTTAAACATCTTTTTCTCAGTAACCTCTTGGCCAATTTAAACCGAACTTGGCATGAATTTTCCTTTGGTCACCCTTCTTGGAGTTTGTTTGTGAAATTTTGATTGACCCCCAAATATGGGTCAGGCAAGATGGGGCTTATTCTGATTTTGACATCTTTAAACATCTCCTCCCAAACCAGTGGGTCAATTACTTGTCAATCAAACTTGGCATGGATCTTACTGCCAATGGGGCTATTACTGTGGTGTACGACAGGGCTGCTGTTAGGAATGCTCCAGACACCTAATATTCAATAATAGGGTGTCCAGGGTTCCGACGCTATGGGGAAAGTGGGAGGAAGTCAGAAATTTTGTTGAAGTCTCTCCCGGTCGGGAAAAAGTCTTAATTTTTGTGATACCTTTAAAAAACCGGGAAAAACTAGGGAACTTGATTAAGAGACAAATTTTTGGGTGATACTTATTGGGCTTTTGATAGATGAAAAACGCAGATCCCAATTAAAGCCCATGTTCCAAACAGGTCACTTTGTCCCCCCGCCTCGGCCAGTAGGTTTTATCACAGTGTAAATTACACAAGGATGCATTATTACGTCACTATGTCTGCCGAGAAAGAGAAATTGGGTTTTTTACACCGAAAAATAGAAGCATGGTTTCAAATACTTAATTTTCTGCTAAGATGGGAAGTAAGTGTCCATTTTTACAAAATATATGATTGGATCACATAATACAAATATTTTAGAGAAAATCCAATATCTTAAGTGTACCATTAAAGGTCATAAATTGAATTTGGATTCAAAAGTAATAAAAGGCCTCCAATTCAATTCAATGAAATTGTGAACTCTGGGTAAATAGACATTGAAATTTATTATCATTAACATGATATTGACAATCTACATGTCTAGAAGCAAACAAATTTATCCATCATTTTACATTATTGTAGTTTTCTGGACAGAGTTCAGGGTTTTAGTTTGACATCAAGAAAATGGGGTCTCAGGGACTCAACAATCAGTGTCATAATAATCCTTGCCTTAACTATGTAATGTTGTCTATTGCATACCAGAGCAAGTGTTTGCTGAACTGTATAGGTACTGTTGTTCCTCCACTAAAGGAGCAACCACATTTTCATAAGAATAACAGATGCATGATAAAACTAGCTTTTGAGAAAATCTTTTGAGGTATTTCGTGTATTTTTGGCAATGAAAAGATTCTTGAATTTTGGAAAATATTCTGGAAAAAGTCTGGAAAAGGTCTTGAATTTTGCAAGCAGAAAATTGTGGGTTTGAATCTCAGTGGCAGCACATATCCTTTATTGCAAGGTGACTCCCCAATGGGTAGATGATCCTAAACCTAAATGAGATGGCAGCTGGAGGCTAGGAAAAGATGTAATCTTGGTGAAATAAATACCAGGAATCCACTATTAAATGCTCTGCAATATGACTGAAAAATTGTTAAAACTACTTAGTCAACTTTCATCGGACATTTGGCACAATCATTGTGACAGTTACCTTTGGTCTCCCACCAATGGGCAAAAGACAAGTCGAATGCACAAGTGAGATGGGCAACTAGTGAGAAACAACAACTGATCTCCAGTGTTTAGTAAACAGGACATCTTTTAAGATTGTAATTAATTTCTTTTTGTCAAGCCTACTTGTAGTGAGCAAGACAAAGTTATCATTATGACAAGTCGGTGTATGTGCCATAGTCCATATGTGTGGAGACCATTTTTGGTTGCTAAAAGTAAAATGTCACAATTAATCTCAATCGTGAGTAGATGTGCCATTTGAAAGAAATTTTCAGATAACCTCAGTGTCACAGCCCAAGGTCAAACATGCCTGTGTTCTAGCATGTTTTTTTCAATTATCATAAATTAGTCAGGTGAGCAATTTTAGGGCCATTCTGGGCCTCTTGTTTCAAAGTGTTTTCTGTTGTACTTAGCACTTATTTGTTAATTTAAGTGCGATTTGAAATGCTATTTGCAACTTATTTCGATTTGGACCGATCAAAAATTCTATGATGTGGTAATGAGGTAAACATACATTTGGAGCTTACATTTTATACACAAATAACCAAGGAAAAGTATTTGGCCTTATTTCTTTATTTTTGTGAGCAGCTGTTATGCACCTCAATTAGTGGGAATGTCATTTTATTCAGCAAATTATGCCAATCAGGCCTCTTGTTTGTATAAACCTTGTACATTATAGTATTCACTATGGCCATCTGTCAGTCCACCCACCTGTCTGCCTGACATTGCATACCCTGTTTATTTCTTGACAGATTTCCTTCAAATTGTTGGTATAGCTTCCTCTTATCAGCATCTCGGAAAAGTTCTATTTAAAATACCTGTGATAGCTCATTTCCAAGATGGCCAACAAAATGGCCCAAGTTAACAAATCATTTGACATGCAGTATGATAAATTGCAACTCTCAATCAAATAGTCAGTCGACCAATTAAATTGCTCACTTAGACCAGAAGCAAGTTTTTATTAGCTCAGCTGTTTTCGTAGAACACCCCAAATATTGTGATAGCCTTGGTGTCGTTGTCATTGTCATCTTTGTTGTTGTCGTCGTGCGAAAACTTTGACATTTTGTGATATCTCTGGTTCTACTAAAGGTATTCACTTGAATCTTGGCACACTTGTTCACTATCAAAAGAGCAACCTATACTATCAAGGGGGATATCTCTAGATGCGTTACTTCCACTATCCAGCATCCAATAGTAGGCACCCGTAAGCTCTGCTCTTGTTGATAATCTTTATACTTAGTTTGGCAACTTAACCCATTTGCACTCAGTGACGCTTTTAGCAATTTCTTCATTTTCCACAATGGTTTCTTTTTAATAAGACAAAAAAATCTGAAATTTCATAAACTTTAAATTGTCATCTGCGACATCTTTCAATTTGGACCAGTCTAGAATTTTCTTATGTGGTAATGGGTTAAATGTCGTAATTACAGCTTATTCAAACTGTAATTACAATGTTATTACAATGTAAAAGGTTACCAACCAACCATTTTACTTCTTTCTTACATGCTACTGGCTATAAATTTTGCAAAATAATACCAGTTGGAACTTCCTGTCAGAGTCATTTGGCGGAGCCTATGGAGTCAGTGGGCTAGGCCAGCAATTGGTCAATTTCCATATTACTGCATGGATATTTTTTTTTCAAAATTTTATACATGAATTCCTCTCATCAATAACTTTACCACTTTTGCAAATGCTTGTTTCCAAGATGGTTGAAAAAATGACTACCATTTGACAATTATTTGATACTCAATATCTTCATCATGAGTCTCCTACTGGTGACTTATTTACCAACTTTTTTCCTAAGAGCTTGATGGTATTAAGCTATATTTGGTGTGTGAGTCCAGTTTACGTAAATTCATGCTCAGATTTTGATGTTTTAGGTTTTTCTTTGTTAAACCATTCCCATATAGTCCTGCCTTGATATGGCGGTCATGAAAAAAGCTTTAGAAAATGTATTTGAAAACGAAAAAAACACTTGTAACCAGCAATTTCCCACAATGTTTTCTACCCTGAAGGACAAAGATTTTTAAGATTTAATCAACTTGAAATTGTCATCTGAAACTTCTCTCCATTTGGACCAGTCTAAATGTTGTCAATTGCAAATAGGTGAATATTTTAGGAGGCTACTGGTAAGGTAGGGTGTGTTTGTGTTTATTAGGAGAAATATGGTAATCCCAGTATTTCCCCATATTTTTTAGCTCACCTGAGCACAATGTGCTCATAGTGATCTTTTGTGATCGTTGAATGTCTGTCGTGCGGCATCAACTATTGAAGTGTTGCCACAGTTTTGACCCAATCTTCATGAAACTTGGTCAGAATAATTGTCAGGTCATGAGGATGTACCCTATTGATTATGGGAGGGCTCTATTGGAAAACACAGGAAAGGGGCCTTAATGACAATTTCTTTGTTAACACTCTAGAGGTCTATCTTCATGAAACTTTGCCAGATAATTATTAGGTCATAGAGATGAACCCTATTGATTATTAGAAGGATCTTTCTGAAAACACAGGAAAAGGGGCCTTAATGACAATTTCTTTGTTTACACTCTAGAGGCCACAATTTTGACCCAATCCTCACAAAACTTTGTCAGAATAATTGTTTGATCATGAGGATGTACCCTATTGATTATTGGAGGATTCTATTGGAAGTCACAGGAAAAGGAGCCTTAATAACAATTTCTTTGTTAACACTCTAGAGGCCACAATTTTGGCTCAATCTTCATGAAACTTGGCAAGAATAATTGTTAGGTCATAACGATTAACCCTATTGATTATGGAAAGGTTTTATTTGAAAACACAGGAAAAGGGGCTTTAATGACGATTTCTTTGTTTAAAGTCTAGAGGCCACAATTTTGGCTCAATATTCATGAAACCAGGCCAGAATAATTATTAGGGCATGACGATTAAGCTTATTGATTATTGGAGGATTCTATTGGAAGTCACAGGAAAAGGAGCCTTAATGACAATTTCTTTGTTAACACTTTAGAGGCCACAATTTTGGCTCAATTTTCATGAAACTTGGTCAGAATAATTGTTAGGTCATAAGGATGAACCCTATTTATTATAGGAAGGTACTTTTGGAAAGCACAGGAAAGGGGCTTTAATGACGATTTCTTTGTTTAAAGTCTAGAGGCCACAATTTTGGCTCAATATTCATGAAACTAGGCCAGAAAAATTATTAGGGCATGACGATGAAGCTTATTGATTATGGGAAGGTTCTTTTGTAAAACACAGGAAAAGGTGCCTTAATGACAATTTCTTAGTTTACACTCTAGAGACCACAATTTTGGCTCAATTTTCATGAAAATTGGCCAGAATGATTATTTAGTCACAAGGATGAACCCTATTTATTGTAGGAAGGTACTTTTGGAAAACACAGGAAAGGGGCCTTAATGACAATTTCTTTGTTAATGCTCTAGAGGTTATCATTTTGGCTCAATTGTCATGTTACTTGGTGAGGATACTTGTAAGGTCATAAAGATGAACCTTATAGATTATTGGAAGCTTCTATTGGATAACACAGGAAAAGGGGCCATAATGACAATTTCTTTGTTTACAATATAGAAGTCACAGTTTTGCCTCTATCATGAAACTGATTATAGTTATTTGTCTCTAATTGCATTTTTTAACAGCAAACAGTTCAGGTGAGCGATCTAAGACCATCATGGTCCTCTTGTTTTGAATTGGATTTACCAGGCTTATAAATTGAAGGTTGAGAATGGTTTGTGTGCAGAGGGAAAAAATCCTAGAGTGTAGAAAATATATTTGAAAAGGAGACAATAACCAATTTCCCAATTTTTTTCTGTTGTATCCCTGTATGTATATTTGATTAAAGTTTAGATTATGCAGAAAAGGTATAAACTTGAATTGAGAGGTTGATCAAAGTTCATTAGCCCATTACATCGTAATGCTTTTTGACACCCTGAAGAATTACGATTATGCAATTTATCCTTTTCTCACAATGTTTTCTGTCCTATTTTGCACTTATTTTCCAATTAACCAATTCCCACTCAAGCCCTCCTTTTTATGAAACATTGTGAAAAAGCAATTTCTTTCATTACTCACAATGTTTTCTATCCAAACAGGCAAAAAAATTCAAAATTTTATCATCTAGAAATTTTTGTCAGCAGCTACTTTAAATTTGGACAGGTCTAAAATTTTGTTGTGGGAATTGGTTAAGGCGTAGTATTAAAATGATGTCTATAACTTTTTCAGTTTGAAGGAGTCTAAAATCGTTGTCGTCTGGTAATGACTTAATTTGAAGAAAAGGTAGGGACTTAATTTATGAGGTTGGTTTACGAACTATATAGGTCTATATATGCTGATGCTTACTGGTTGATGAAAGAAAATTGCTTTTACATAGAAAGATTAGTAGAGTGGGTGATTTTTACAGAGACATTTCATGTAATTAAGGAAACTTTTACTTCGAAGAGTGGGATCCTTCAATGGGTTTTATTCATATCAAAACCCAGTTTTTATTGAATTTGTCTGTGAATAGTACATGAAAATAAAGTTAACATTTGGATGTCTGACCACACTTGTCCTTCACCTTGAAAAATATGTTGTTACCATTGACCTTTGTTAATTGTACATGATATTTTTATACTAATATTCAATGGCAACAACACTTTAACCCATTCCAACACAATCCAACATTTTTACGCACCTCAAGAAAATTTTTTGGAAAATATTGTGGAAAATGAGGAAAAAAGCTTGTTACAAGCAGTTTCTTCATTTTTAACATGTTTTCTCATCAAAAAAGCATTTGTTTTCTAAATTTCATCAAATTGAAATTGCCATCTGCAACTTTCAATTTGGACCAGTTTAAGAAGTTCTCAGGAATGATTTAAGCAATTGTTTTCATTGTTGAAAAGTAAGGCTAGACTATATCAACTGATTTTTTTACTTTTTTCACCTCTTTTTGCATTTTCCAAAATAGTTTGCTTTCTGAAAAAAGTTCAATATCATCACTCATATATGAGAAATAAAAATAGCATGGTAAATGTATGAAGTCTTGGGACACCATTTCCTTTTTTTTTCAAAATTCAATTGTTGTTGTTGTTTTGTTGTTTTTTTTTTAGGTCAACTGACCTAAGGTCATGGTGACGTATTGCAATCGTGTTTTGTCCGTCGTCTTGCATTGTGTATCATGCGTTAACTTTTTACATTTTCGACTTCTTCTTAAGAACCCTTGGATTGATTTGAACCAAACTTTGCAGGAATCAGGAAGGCACTTCAGATTTGTACACGTAATGGAGTTATCTCCCCTTCGGGCTCCAAAAGTGACCAAAAAGGGTACATATTTAAAAATCTTCTTGTCATGAACCGGCTGTCAGATTAGATTCACATTAGGTATTAAGAGTCTTTAGGCCAAGGACTATCAAGTTTTGGCAATGCTGGGGGGGGGGGGGGGCAAAGGAGGGAGGGGTACATAAGCTTACATAGTGACAACTTCGAAAATCTTTTTCTACCAAACCAAAAGACCTACAGCTCTGATATTTGGTATGTGGTATCATCTAGTGGACCTCTATCAATGTTGTATAAATTTTAACCCCAGGGTCAAAATTAACCTGTTCCTGGACATCACAAGTTTAACATAGGCCTATATAGTGAAAAATCTTCTTCTCCCAAACTAGAGGGCCTAGAGCTTTTATATTTAGTATGTAGTATCATCTGGTGAATTTCTATCAAGATTGCATAAATCATGGCCCAAGAGACAGGATTAGCCCATTCCCGGACGTTAAAAGTTTCACAAAGGGCTTATATAGTAAAATTTGTAAAAATCTTCTTCTCCCAAACAGGAGGACCTAGAACTTTGATATTTGGTATACAGTATTGTCTTTGGGACCTCTATCAAGATTGTACAAATTATTGCCTCAGGATTAAAATTAGCCCATTCCCGGATGTCACAAATTTAACATAGTTACGCTTATATAGTGAAATTTGTAAAAATCTTCTTCTCCCAAATAGGAGGGCCAAGAACCTTGATATTTTGTATACAGTATCGTCTTGCGGGACCTCTATCAAGATTGTACAAATTATTGCCTGAGGATTAAAATTAGCCCATTCCCTGATGTCACAAATTTAACAAAGGCATAATATAGTGAAATTTGTAAAAATCTTCTTCTCCCAAACAGGAGGGCCTAGAACTTTGGTATACAGAATGGTCTTGAGGACCTCTATCAAGATTTTAAAAGTTATTGCCTCAGTATTAAAATCAGCCCATTTCCGGATGCCACAAATTTAACATTGGCTTATATAGTGAAAACTTTAAAAATCTTCTCTCAAACAGATAGGCCTAGAGCTTTGATATTTGGTTTGTAGCATCATCTGATGGATCTCTATCAATATGGTATGAATTATGGCCCTAGGGTCATAGTTAGCCCATTCCTGGACATCACAAATTTTACAAATAAATGGCTTATATAATGAAAATTTAAAACTCTTCTTCTCCCAAACTAAAAGGCTTAAAGCTTTGATATTCAGTATGTAGCATAATCTGGTAGACTTCTATTTGTTTTTGTGCTCTTTGGACTCAGGTGATCGATTTTCTTTGTTTTGCTAATTTTCACTTGGTTAATGCAACTTCATCAAGTTGTAATCTATCAAAAGAAGTTACAAATTGAAATATTGAAATGTAAGGAAGACATTCAGTTAACAACATTAACCTTATGTCTCTAGTGTTCCTGAGGGGGGTAGAAAAGGTGGTATTGAGTTGTAATTGTTAAATTCATTTGAATTTATACTGTAATATATATGATCTGAATGATCTAATTATCTCTATATATGACTCAGAAAAGCTCCTTGGGAATTTTCAGTTAGAGTGAAAAAAGATACTAATAGTAAAAGTAAATGAAAACACACAAAATTGCTTGTTCAAAAAAGGTTTTCACCAATACAGATTAAGTCAAGGGAAGCAATCTTGTTGAGTCAGTAGGTATAACAGTTGCATCCCTTAAAAATGTTGTAATTTGATCAAGGCCTACCCTCTACAGTGATTTCCCCAGGGACTATATAATTTTCTTTATAAAACAGCTTTACAGAGCCATGTGGGATAATATGTATTGTTATTCAACCCATTATAAATTACAAAATGTATTGACTTTGTTCAGGACCTATTTGTCTGTAGTTAACCTTTATCCTACTCAATCCAACTATTGGTTCCTTTAATCCATTCCCACGTGATAGAGTTTTAGACCAGTCCAAATTCAAAGAAGTTGCAGACTACAATTTAAAGTTGATGAAATCTTTAAATGTTTTGTCTATTGGAGTAGAAAACATTGTGGATAACATTGTTTGATACAAGCAATTTCTTCATTATCCACAATGTTTTCCAAAGCTTTCATATTGAGGGGCGTTCAAAAGCGTCATTGTGTGGAATGGGTGAACCATTGTCATGCTGATCCTGTAATATTCCTGTTTCGGCAGGAGGTGTAGATAAAGATCAGCTTGCACATATGTGCAGTGTGTAAACAGAATTTTGTAGATTCACTGTACCTTTCCATATTTACTGTAATTGCTTCCTTTCAAAATTTACTGAAAAGAACTGAAAAAAATCTTGTTGACATGGCAACAATTTGGAAAAAAATTAGAAAAGAAACAATCACCTGACATAGGCCTTGATATTCTGTATGAAGCATCAGCATGGACCTCTATAAAAATTAAAAAAAACATGTCCTTCAAGTCCCCAGGGGCAAAGCTACAGTCAATTGGGAGTCAGGCCTTTATGTGTATGCCAATTTTGTGAAATAATCCTAAACTTTAACCAGACTACTTAACCCTTTTCCACACAACAAAATTTTAGACTGGTCAAAATTGAAAGAAGCTGCAGACAAAATTTCAAGCAGAAGGAATTTTAATCTTTTTCGTCTTTTGGGGTAGAAAACATTGTGGAAAAGGAAGGTAACTAGCAATTTCTTCATTTTCCACTATGTTTTTCAAGGTTTTCATTCCTTGGGGGCGTTTGAAAGCATCACAGAGTGGAAATAGGTTAAAGGAAAAAGATCCTTCTCTCAGGTGTTTGCTTATTGATTGCCCTTACTCCTGTTTATGGATAGATTTCAATATGAATTAGTGGACCTTTTTCATTAGTTACACTCCAAAGAAAATATGTCAAAATCTGTTGTAGACCTGTCACTTATTCACAAACATTCCTACTTTTTATGCCCCTGAAGAAAAAAAAGATTTGGAAGACGTATGAATATGAAGAAATTGCTTGTTAAAAATCAGTTTTCTTTATTATGCATAATGTTTTTCACTCCAAAGATAAAGAATTTTAAAAATCTATCAACCAAAAATTGTCATCCGCAACTTCTTTGAATTTGAACCAGTCTTAAGTTTTGTTGTCTGGTATACTTAATGGCCTAAAATTCCTAGAAACTCAGACAATGTTATTATCTGCATTTGTATGATACAACCCAGGGTAACTAGCATTCAGTTTAACCTTTATCTTGCTGAACCTGGAATATTCAGGTTTGGGTAGGAGTTATAGACAAAGATCAGCCTGCACATAAGTGCACGCTGATCTTGGTGTACACATCCTGCTTGTTCCTTTCCTGCCAGAGAAATAATGAAATTGATTTTAAAAGAAATATTGATTATTGAGCAACAAGTACTTTCAGTGTTGTCAGCCCTTTGATTTTAATGCAATTCCTTAAGGGATTTTATTCATTGTGACAAGGGTTAATCTTTCAAATGGAACTGCTGTCAAGAGACAAGATTAAGACTCATAACTGACAATAATCTAAGATAATTGCAAACTTTCATTCCTCAATTACAATTCTCTTGTCTGCCTTGTGACTTCCAACCTATTTCCACACAATCCTAGTGTTTATGATTATCAAGAATAATCTTTTGAAAACGTTGGGATTAATGTAACAAGCAATTTTTCCATTGACAAAATATTTTCTACCATAAAAGACAAAGATTATTTACATTTCACCAAATTGAAATTGTTGTTTGCACACCCTTCCCTTTCGACTGATCCAAAATTTTTGTCATGTCGTAATGGGTTAAGCTTATAATCTAGATTGTAGAGAAGAACATGAGCAAAAGTAGGGATGGAAAAAACATTTAACAGGTTAAGAAACAATCTTGTTTAAGTGACCACCTCAGTTAAGCAACCTCTTTTATTAACTCATTCCCACACGGTGACGCTTTTAGATCCCCCCCCCCCCCCAAGAAAAAAGTGTTTGAAAACATTGTGGAAAATCAAGAAATTGCTTGTTTCAATCAATTTCTTAATTTTCCACAATGTTTTCTATCCCAAAGATAAAAAACGTCCAAAATTTCATAAACTTTAAATTTTCAACTGCAACTTCTTTTGTTTGGACCAGTCTAAAATTTTGCCATCTGGGAATGGGTTAAGAGATCATAATCAACCACAAATACTTATAAACTAAGAACTTTCTAACCTAAGAATTAGTACTCATAATTAACTTATTGAACAAGGTAGCTACTTTAGACCTCGGATTCCCCTTGAATGCTTGATCAAAGAGGCTGTGATGGCCTATATGCAATGAAGTACATTTGATGCTTTATTGTCAAACAATTCAATTTGACTACTGTGATTTGAAAACTATCTCTGACAGCTCATCTAGAATTTCCGTTCATGTAATGAACCCTGAAACTGTAGAAAAAACAAAACGTATTTGCGAGTTCATTAGAGCTTCTGTTACCTTAGATAATTTATAATGAGATCACAATTTCAATTAATTTCTATTCTATTACATATGTTTTGACATGCTTATTGGAGGTCACCCACTTTTGTTGTAATGGTTTTCTGAATAAAATATTTTTTCTAGTACTTTACACAATGAGAATAACAGGTCAGCAAGAAATATGCCTCTGAAACATGAAAATGGGGTTTTGTGAAAATTATTGACTAGAACGCCTTCTTTCAGTCTGACAATATATTTTAGCGAAGCTGTCCCATTGGGAACAATTAGTTGAAGATAACTACAGCTTGAAGATGGGAGGAGGGGCTTGTAGCAGACAATAATCACACTTAATAGTGAAACAAGGTTTTAAATTGGAACCTTTATCTCTGTCTAGTAGATGAATATACTGTGTCTGAGGACACTTTTAACCCTTTTCATGCTGCCAAAAGCCCTTTTCAAAATTTCATGAAATCGAAGGGCTGAGGTACTATGAATACCAGTTGTGGGTCAATATTTATTTGAAAATTGATTATTGTGAATAAATCTGACTAAATAGGGGCAAACAGGTGGTGCAGAATAAGATCAGAGTGCACTTATGTGCAGGATGATATTTGTCTATACCGCCTGACAAAACAGGAAATTTCCAAGACCGGCATGACAAGGATTAGAATTGTTACACTATAAACCCTTGTAAAAAGCTTTTTTTTTTTTCACACAATTTTTACCACATGGGATGATTTTATTTAAAATTGCTCCCAATTATTCTTGTCTTCAGCAATGTCTTTCAGATTGGACCAGTCTAGAACTTTGAAAAATGGGTTACACAAATTTTCTGTATGTATCACATATTTTCCATGTGACCGTCTATATACATCTATCCATCCGTCTTTCAGTATGTCATTCTGCAAATTAATTCCACTCATACCTTTGTACTTTGTTGCTCCCCTCCCACCTGACGGCCCTTTGCTGTCCCCCCCGGGTCTGAATCCAGGGCCTTCACCGGAAAACTTGGCTGGGGGTTCTTTACCTTCGCCTTTGACATTAGTCTATCGTTTTTTAACTCATACCTCCTTAAGGACAATGTATTTATATGACACATTGATGAAACTTTCCAATAAAAAAGAGTGTAATATATAATTCAAAATTCTTAACCCTTGTCATGCTAGACCTGCAATATTCCTGTTTTGGCATGAGGTGTAGACAAAGGTTACCTGATCATAGTCTGCAGTACTTGCTTGCCTTTTTAAGCCAGGGTTGTTTACAAGATAAAATTTCTAAATAAAACTAACCTTCAATTCGTGATCAAATTCTTCCAGCCATTTGATTCTACTACAATTCTGTAGAGGATTTTATTCAGCAAGACAAGGGATAAGGGATACTTACAGCATATCTCTTATACTTTAGTAAATCTGAGATTGGAATGTCTGTTCAACTCTAATTCTGGGAATGTGGGAAAATGCACTGAGAGTCTTTTAACTCATTATCAATGATTCCCACACCATCCCTCCTTTTTTTGTGCCTCAAGAAAATAGTTCAGGCAAACAATGTGGAAAATGAAGAAATTGCTTTTTACAAGCAATTTCTGCATTTTCCACATTGTTTTTATCCAAAGATATAATGATTGCAAAAAATTCTATAATTTGAAATTGTTGTCTGCAACTTCTTTTTATTTGGACCATTCTAGAATTTCATTGAGTAGGAATGGGTAGAACAATAGTGCATATTTGGATGCAACATAGGAATCAAGCTACAGAAAACATTGTGACAAAAGGAAAAATAGCTTGTAACAAGCAATTCCTCATTTCTCATGTTTTTTACTAGCTTTGATTCTTAATTGAAACCCACTTTTAATGTAGTTTGAATTATTTTTTTTCATTTGACCAGTCTCAAATTTTGGTATCTTGTAATAGGTGAAATATGCTATACAAGCAAGTCATTACTAGCAAGCTTGAAATTCATGAAAAGATTTTCAGAAACAAAATTAGCAACAAAGTTCAGCAGGCTGAAGATTGGTGAAGACATGACAGTAATAATTTCAGTGAAATTGTCTTATGCAAACATATCTCTTATATTTTAGTAAATCCGAGATTGGAATGTCTGCTCAACTCTGATTCTGGGAATGTGTGAAAGTGCACTGTGAGTCTTTTAACCCCTTCCTGTTTTCAAAATTTTAGACCTGTCCAAATTTAAAGGATTTGCAGACGACAACACAAAATTGATTTTATATGAAAAATAATGATTCAATATGGTAGAAAATATTGTTGAAAATTAAGAAATTGCTTGTGACAAGGAGTTTCAGCTTTTTCCACAATGCGTCCTCAAGTATAAAAACACAGGGACATAAAAACAGGGATAAGACGGGAGAGGGTTAACTAATTATTAATGATTCCCACACCATCTCTCCTTTTTTGTGCCTCAAGAAAATAGTTCAGGCAAACAATGTGGAAAAAGAAGAAATTGCTTTTTACAAGCAATTTCTGCATTTTCCACATTGTTTTTATCCATAAAAATGATTATAGAAATTTCTACAAATTGAAATTGTTGTCTGCAACTTCTTTTTATTTGGACCATTCTAGAATTTCATTGAGTAGGAATGGGTAGAACAATAGTGCATATTTGGATGCAACATAGGAATTAATCTACAGAAAACATTGTGACAAAAGGAAAAAAAGCTTGTAACAAGCAATTCCTCATTTCTCATGTTTTTTACTAGCTTTGATTCTTAATTGAAACCCAATTTTAATTGTTGTTTGATTTTTTTTTTTGCATTTGACCAGTCTCAAATTTTGGTATCTTGTAATAGGTGAAATATGCTATACAAGCAAGTCAATACTAGCGAGCTTAAAAATTCTTGAAAAGATTTTCAGAAACAAAATTAGCAGCTAAATTCAGCAGGCTGAAGATTGGTGAAGACATGACAGTAATTGTCAGTGAAATTGTCCCAAAGAGGATAATCATTTTAAAGTTTACGTTTGTACAGAGACAGTGGGAAGGGCTTGATACTGAAATAATTACATTTTCTTCTCTTGAATAAGGTTATTTTGTAAGGATTTTTCCAAATGCCAGTTTACTATATAGTTTGTTTGTTTGAATTGAGTTGAGTCATATCACGGACAATGGAGCACCTAACAATGGATTCCTGATATATCTCGCACCAGTACTACCATTTCATCCTTTCCTAGCCTCCAGCTGTTATCACACTTAGGTTTAAGATTAACCACTCATTGGTGAAAGACAAGTGTTGGAAAGGATATATGCTGCCGCCGGGATCAAACCCATGACATCCTTTGTTTGAAGATTGGGAGTCTGATGCGCTACCAACTGTGCTTGACTAGATAGTACACATGCTATATTCATCACACTGTTTAAACCATTCTCACACAATGGCGCTTTTAAACACCCCTAAATAAGAAAGCTTTGGAAAACATTGTGGAAAATGAAGAAATTGCTTG
This sequence comes from Fragum fragum, assembly GCA_946902895.1. Lineage (NCBI taxonomy): Eukaryota > Metazoa > Mollusca > Bivalvia > Cardiida > Cardiidae > Fragum > Fragum fragum. The sequence goes on from OX336366.1 coordinate 15,627,441, forward strand.
TTACAAACAATTTCTTCATTATCTACAATGTTTTCTACCCAAAAAAGATAAAGAATTTTAAAATTTCATCTAACAAGAATCATCATTTGTAATTTTGAATTAAGACCAGTCTAAAATTTTGTTGTGTGGGAATGGGTTAAATGTTGAAAAATGATATTGCTTTGGTTGTGAAAGCTTGGAGAATTAAGAGGTAGACAATGTTGAGCATGTTTCCCAGAAATACGTAAGAAACCAGGAATTCGACAGAAATATGAAACTAGGGGATTGTTGATCAATGGAAAATAAGAAAATGTTGGTCATTTTTTTGTCCGAAAACCACACTGCTTTAACCCATTCCCACACAATGACGCTTTTTGATGCCCATCTAGTTCGGGAAAACATTGTGTAAAATGGAGAAGTTGCTTATAACAAGCAATTTCTTCATTTTTCTCAATGTTTTCTTTCCAAAAAGTTGAAAAAAACTAAAATTTCATCAATTTTAAATTGTTGTCTGCAAGTCCTTTGAATGGGGAACAGTATAAAATTTTGCTATTTGGTAATGGGTTAAAGGGGGATCATAGTTAGCTCCACGGATTGAAAGCCAGCAAGCTATTGTCATGGTAATGTGTCAGAACAGAATTCAACCAAATTTCACAGAAATGATTCTCATTGCTGGGGCTAATTCCCATATTATCCTGAAACCTTTAAAAATCTTCTTCTCAGAAACCAGCGGATGGATTTCAACACAGTTTTTAGGAAATGATCCTTGGGTGACCCTTTATCAGATGCCTTCGATGAAAAAAAAATGGGCGGGGTTAATTTCCATATATGGTGAAACCTTTAAAGAATTTCTGAATTTTTTGAAAATCTTATTCTCAGAAACGAGATGATGAATTTCAACCAAATTTCACTGGAATGATCCTCTGGTGACTCTTTTACAGATTCAATCAATTAATTTTGATATGTTGAAAATAAAGCTTTCAAGGTTGAGGCTCATGTCCATTATGGCATCTAGTGATTTTTTTTTAAATTTGTGAATACCTTTTTCAGCTGACTTGGTAAATGAATTGACTTTTGTAAATTAATGAAAAGGTTGAGATGATAAAAGATTTCATTGACAAATTTCATTTGCCACATATGGTGAATAGGATTCCCAAAAACACCATTTGCATAATCAGTACAATCAGGCATGTGGAGCGTTATAGGTGCTTAAGTGCCTCTATTTTTTCATGTCATAGGTTTTAATTAATTTTATTCCCTCTCATATATTGTTTGAATGCAATATTCTAAGTATTTTTGTGAAAAACCAAAGATAATGTATCAAAATAAACTAGGGTATTTCCTTAAAAGCCTACATTGGCTGATAATCTGTTTTTTATCCCCCGCCATTTTGGCGAAGGGGATATAGTAAGGGTCTTGTTATTCCGTCATTCCGTCACGAAACTTGTCGGCATCATATCTCTGAAAGTATAATTGCTATCAACTTGAAGCTTCATAGGTCCATAGATCTCATTGAGGAGAAGTACACTTCACAAGAACCACAACTCTTGCTTGCATAATTTTGGAGTTATTGCCCTTTGTTGTTTTAAAGACTAAGATTTTGTCCGGGGTATATCTCTGAAAGTATAATAGCTATTAACTGGAAACTTCATAGGTGGATAGATCTCGTTGAGGAGAAGTGCAGTGCACAAGAACCACAACTCTTGCTAGCATAATTTTAGAGTTATTGCCCTTTGTTGTTTTTAAAGACTTAGATTGTGTCCTGAGCATATATTGGAAGAAAATAACTTACTTGCTGTATGCAAACAGCCTCCTTTTAGTCATGAATATCCAGGAAAATGGTTTAAAACTTATCCTTGGTAAATTTTCTAATGAATTGTCAAAATGAGAGAAATAAGTTCCTCACGTTTCAAGATAGGATCTAGGTCAGTGTTTGGTGGAGTTAGCGAATACATGTAAGCTGTCTGTTAGTGATTTGACCTGGCAGGGCTGGGCAAATTTACACCCCGTATACACAGTATATGTAACATGTTACAACCCTGTCATAAATGCGATTGAAACGCCTATTAACCCCAAACACCTTTTACCTCTCGAAATCAACTAAATTTTTGAAACGTACATGTAACTACTTCAATAGCGATAATAATATGCTAAACGAAAAAAGAATTGAATGTTAGCTTTGATTTCTTTACCTTTTATCATTTAACAGTTTACTACCCAACCACAAATTTTCACGCACTTAAGAAGAAAATGTTGCGATTAATTCAAAGTAGCGATTTCGGTAAACAGTAATGGGTCATGATTGATTGAATAGGCTTTAACACAACTTTAAACTTTTAATAGTATTTCAGTTATATCAGGGCGGCTGGAGCTCCTAACCATGGATTCCTGGTAGTTCAAACACCAATACTACCGCTACAGCCTATAGGTTGGGTACTTTTCAAATTGCACTCACTTTTAATTGTTGTCTGCATCTTCTTTGAAATCGGATAAGTCTAAAATTTTGAAAAACAGGAAAGGGTTAAACATGTACATTTGTATTTGATTTTTTATAGAACATGATTTATTTTCGAGAGCATAAAGATAGGATACCCTGTTTTGTAATATGCATGTTTCATAGATTCATGAAGCATCAGTAAGCAAGACAAAAAGTCAGAAAAGAGAAGGAAACAAAACAATCTTTTTGAAGAGTTCCCTAAAGACTCTTTCCTACGTTAATCTGTCTGTAGGATGAACAACATTTGTATATTTACTGAAGGAAAAGTACATGTGATTTGTCAATCAGAAACATTTACTACACTGACTGGCAATGATTTTTAGCTCAACTAACCAAGGCTGATGCTATTGGTTGTATCCGTTATATATGTTCTGCATCCTTTGATAACCTTTTTTCTTTAAAAAATCAGAAACTAAAATCAGAAACTAAAATATAGAAAATTCATTTGAAATAAAATTCAAGGAAACATCATGCTCAGTTGGTTAAAGGGATCATGACTTTTAAGACTGGCTTATCATTTGACAAAAGTCATGGTGATGTGTTATTTGTTTTGAATGGGTGACTAATAAGTCATGTACTTAACCCATTCCAACACAGTGATGCCTTTTAATGCCTCTCAAGAAAACCCATTGAGAAAACATTGTTTGAAATGAAGATATTGCATTTCAAAAGCAATTTCTTCATTTTTAGCTCTACTGGCTGAAGGCCACTAGAGCTATAGCGATGGCTTTTTCCAGTCCTGCGTCCATGCGTCCGTCGTCCGTACGTAAAACTTTTCCTTGTTTACGCGATAGAGTCCACAGTTTTCATCGGATTCTCTTCAAACTTTCACAGAATGATTGTACAATCATAAGGATCGTTCCTTTCGAAATTGGGTATGATCCGTCAAGAATCATGGGAAAAGGGGCCTTATGAAAATTCAATTAAAAACTCCATTAAAAAACATAGTTTACGCGATAGAGTCCACAGTTTTCATTGGATTCTTTTCAAACTTTCTCAGAATGATTGTACCATCATAAGGATTGTTCCTTTCGAAAATGGGTCTGATCTATCAAGAAACATTGGAAAAGGGGCCTTTTAAAAAATTTATTAAAAAAAATCCTCGTTAACACTCTAGAGTCCATAGTTTTCATCAGATTGTATTAAAATTTTCACAGAATGATTGTACCATCATAAGGATTGTTCCTTTGGGAATTTGGTCAGATCCATCAGGAAACAGGGGAAAAGGGGCCTTATGAAAATTTAATTGAAAAATCTTTTAAGAAAAACTCTTTAACACTCTGGAGTCAATAGTTTTCATAGGATTCCCTTCAAACTTTCACAGAATAATTGTACTATTATAAGGATTGTTCCTTTGGAATTTTGGTATGATCCGTCAAGAAACACAGGAAAAAGGGGCCTCATGAAAATTTTGATAAAAAATTCTCATTAATAATCTAGAGCCAACAATTTTCAACGGATTCTCTTCAAACTTTCACAGAATGATTGTACCATCATAAGGATTGTTCCTTTCGGAATCGGATATGATTCCTCAAGAAACATAGGAAAAGGGGCCTTATTAAAATTTAATTCAAAGATCTTTGTTAAGACTCTAGAATCCACAGTTTTCATCTGATTGACTACAAACTTTCACAGAATGATTGTACCATCATTAGAATTGTTCCTTTCAAAATTTGGTATGATCAGTCAAGGACCACTGGAAAAAGGGGCCCGATAAAAACTGGATTGAAAAAGTCCTCGTAAACACAATAGAGTCCATAGTTTTCAACAAATTCTCTTCAAACATACCCAGAATGATTATTACATTAAATGGATTGTTCCTTTCGGAAGTAGGTTTGATCCATCAAGTTTCATGGGAAAAGGGGCTCTATGAAAATTTATTAAAAAAATCTTAGTTAACACATAATGGCCCTAGATTTCACCTGATTGACTTCAAACTTTCACATAAAGATTGTACCATCATAAGTATTGTTCCTTTCAAATTGGGTCTGATCCATTGAGAAACATAGGAAAAGGGGCCTTAGGAAAATTCAATTAAAAAAATCTTAATTAATGCTTGTAAGTCCACAGATGAGATGGGGTTGTCTTTATACTCAAACAGAATAATTATACTTTTGTAAGAAGAGTTCCCTTTGGAATTGGTTCAGATCCACCAAGTAACATGGGAAAAGGGGCTATATGAAAATTCAATTAATAAAACCCTATTAACACAATGAAGCCCACAACTTTGATTGGATTTTGTTGAAACTTTCACAGAATGATTGGAAGGTCATAACTATCATTCTTTTCATAACAGGGTTTGAACTGTCAAGAAACACAGGAAAAGGGGCCTTATGAAAATTTCATTTATTTAAGAGATGAAGAGAATATTTTTTGTTTTCATGGAGGTATGAACCGTAAAACCTAATCACACTGTATGAATACGCGAAGCGGATTCATACTTTGTGTGATTAGGTTTTTCGGTTCATACCTCCATGAAAACAAAAAATATTCTCTTCATTTCTTATAATTTAATAGCATCGACCGAAAAATACAAGGACTTTACAATTTTTTATACCTTTTTGTATGGAACTATTTTATGCGGAAGCATACAAAATGGCTGCGTGATCAAAATTTTGTTCATGGAGGTATGAATTTAATTTTTCGACCAATCAGATCGCTCCTTTTTGATAGAAGAAACTAACAATTAAATTATAAATTCTTGTTACCAAGTCCAGAGCTTTCATCGGATTTTCTTCAAACATTCACAGAATAATTGTACAATAATAATGATTGTTGATGTTTTTTGCATTAGACCTGATCCGTCAAGTATCACAGGAAAAGGAGCATTATGAAATTGAATTTTAAAATCATTGTACCACAATAAAATCAACAGTTTTCATCAGATTCTGTTAAAACTTTCACAGAATGATTATTCCATCATGAGTATTCTTTCTTTTCAAATTAGGCGTGATCTGTCTAGTATCATGGGAATAGGGGCCTTTTGAGAATTTAATATATAATCCTTGTAACCAAGTCCAGAGCTTTCATTGGATTTTATTCAAACCTTCACAGAATCATTGTACAATAATTGTTGATGCTGACATGAGACCTGATCCTTCAAGTATCACAGGAGAAGGAGCCTTATGAAAATTTTATTTTAAAAATTTTACACCAAGATAAAGTCTGCAGTTTTCATCAGATTCTGGTCAAACTTTCACAGAATGTTTGTACCATCATAAGGATTGTTTCTTTCCAAATTGGGCCTGATCTGTCTAGTATCATAGGAAAAGGGGCTGTATGAAAAATTATTACCAAATCCTCATAAACACAACAATGCCCTCAGTCTTTATCAGAATCTCTTAATTCTATTCTAAAATAGAATGATTGTACCATCATTTGGATTGTTCCTTTGTAAATTAGGTCTGATTGCTTAAGTGACACAAGAAAAGGGACCTTATAAAAATTTTATTACAAAACATCATTATTACAATAAAGTCCTCAGTATTTATTATTTTCTTCAAACTATCATTAGGATTGTTCCTTTGTACATTGGGTCTGATTTGTTAAGTTTCACGGAAAAAGGGGCCTTATGAAAATTTTGTTACAAAAATTCTTGACACAATTCAGTCCACTGTTTTCATTGATTCTCTTTAACTTTTAAAGAATGATTATACCTTCATTAGAATTGTTCCTTTTGAAATTTGGTTTGTTCTTTAAAGTATCATGAGAAAAGGGGCCCTCTGAAGATTTCATTATAAACTCATTAACACAATAAATTCCACAGATTAAACAGAATGATTGTACCATCATTCCAATTGTTGATTTTGACAGTGGATCTGACTATGGCAAGTGTCACATAAAAAGGGGCCTTATGAAAAACTCTCTTAAATATTCTGGTTAACACAATGATGTCCCTTGATTTCACCGGATTCACTTCAAAATTTCACAGAATGATTGTACAAATACTTAAATGGTTCTTTTCAGAACTGGGTACAATCCATCAGGTATCATGTAGAAAGGGGACATATGATTTTTTTTTTAAATATTCTAGTAAACATAATGAATTCCCAATATTTCATCGGATTCACTTTTAACTTTCACAGAATGATAAAACCAACAGTAAGATATCAAAGGAAAAGGGGCCTTATGAGAACTTGAATTTAATATCTTTGTTAACACAATAAAGTCAACAGTTTTATTGGATTCTCTTCAAAGATGCATGGAATAATTGTGGCATTCGAAACATAGGAAAAGGGGCCTTACAGATTATCATTCAAAACATTCTTGTGTATGTGATGAAGATCACAATCATTATCAAATTGTCTTTTAAATTTAATAGGACAATTGTCAGGTTGTAAGGAAAGTTCCTTTTGGAATGAAATTGATCCATCAGAAAACACAGGAAAAGGGGCCTTATTGATTTTCATTCAAAACAATCCTGTTTATGTGATAAAGTCCACAATTATTCTCAGATTCTGATGAAATATTCACAGAATGATTGTAGGGTCATAAGGTAACTTTCTTTTGGAAATGGAGTGGATCCGTCATGAAACATGGGAAAATGGGCTTTGAGGATTGTTGCTTAAAATGATAAAGGGGATAAAGCCCTTTTATTTTTTTCTTTATGCATTCTTCTTTGAGCAATTAACTTGGTAATATATCAGATTTCTTTAACGGAAAACTTGATAACCAGTAGAGCGTCTCAGGCCCTCATGGGCCTCTTGTTTTACAATCTTTTCTATACAGAAAGTTGAAAAAACCTAAACTTTCATGAACTTTGAATTGTTGTCTGCAAATTCTTTGAATATGGAACAGTGTAAAATTTTGCTATTTGACAATGGGTAAAAGGGGGGGGGGGGGGTCATTGTTTGCTCTAAAATTTCATTAACATTAAATTGTCATCTGCAACTCCTTTGAATTTGGACCAGTCCAAAATTGTATTGTGTGGTAATGGGTTAAGTGAGATGAGCAGCTTTAAGTGGCTTTGATCAAATGTTGTAGTTATACTAGTATGAGAAATGCTAGACAACATGGTTAGGTACAACAGTCACCACATTATAACTGAAATACATGTACTGCTGAATGCGGTGTAATCCAAAAAATCCCCAAAAGTTGCGGTATTTTCTTCACGGCGGCACCCTCAATATGGTATAGGTAATTGCATATATAGTCTTATTGGAAACTGACAAACTTTAACTTTATGCATATCACTAATATTGTTAAAGATAGTTGCTTGAAACTTGGTATGTATCATGAGCAAGAAGTATAACTCTATACAGATTTTTCTAAAAATTGTGTGCCTCTTTCAACTATCCAGCTCCTGTGGCTGTACTTGATATTTGCTTGCTATGCTCTTGTTATACAAATGCTTAACCCACAAAAGAAGATTTTAAACTGGTCTAAATTCAAAAAAATTGTGTATGACAATTTGAAGTTGTAGGAGTTTTCAAATTCTTTGCTGTTTAAGGTACTAGTAACATGGACATTGAAAAAATTACTTGTTGCATAATGTTTACCAAAGCTTTTTCCTTGAGTGTCATCAAAATACAGGATTGTGTAGGAATGGGGAAAATAAGTTTTGAGATATATTGGTTAAATAAGCTTGGAAGTATATATATTTCTATAGTTGTCCATCAGTCAGTCTTCTTTGAAAACTTAACCTTGAACTGTTGCTATCACGGGGAAACTGCTTCAAGTTTAAGGTTCAAAGTACAAATCATGTTGTTTGATCATCAATTCTTCTTTTGAAAACAACTACTGTTTGAAAAGGATAGGCAGGAGGTGTGGACTAAGATCAGACTGCACTCATGTCTATACCTCCTGCCAAAATGGGAATATTAGAGGTTCAGCATGACAAAGTCTTGTTTATGTACCAGACTTATATTCAGTCAACAGACTGGTTATCTTATATTCAGTCAATAGACTGGTTATTTTATATTCAGTCACCAGATTGGAATTTTTAGACTTTAAATTTTCTGGGTAGAAAACAGTGTTGAAATTGCAAGCAATTTCATCATAATTCCATAGTGTTTTCTCAATAGCTTTTCAGGTGGGGATGGGGGAGGGGGGTCCTATACAAACCCTGGTTTTTACATCACTGTGATATAATACTTGAGAAAACATTGTGAAAAAAGAAGAAATTGCTCATAAACAAACAAAAGGAATTCAAGGATCTGGTTAACCCATAACCGGGTGGCAAGATTTGAGACTTGTCCAAATTTAAAGGAGTAGCAGATAACAATTTAAAGTTTAAGAAATTTTGAACTTTATAATTTTGCACTTTTTCTACTTTCTGGTAAGAAAACATTGTGTAAAATGCAGAAATTGCTTGTTACAAGCAATTTCTTCTTTTTACACAATGTTTTCTTCCCAGAAATTTTTCTTGAGGGGCGTCAAAATGCATCATTAAGTGGGAATGGGTCAAGTGTGTAAAGGAGTGGTTGAGATTCATCTAAAATTCTATGAATTCAAATTCTGCAGTGTCATGTTTTACCGCAGAGAAAACAGAAATCTGAAATTGTTACAGGGAAGAGAAATTACTGTAATAAGCTGAATATGACCTGAGTAGGTGTTAAAATGCGTGATCAAGAATTAGGTGATAACCGTTCCCTTTTCAAAGAGTTAATATTTTTGCTTTTTAACAAATTAGTCTAGAATGTCAAATTTGATTGATAAAAGGGATAATGAATTCTTCTTTAATGTCATGATGGTATCTCAAATGTTAACTATCAGTAATCAGATTTTCCCCCCTTATCATGCAGATTATTTTAAACCTATCAAAGACAATGAAATATAAGACTGAGTGAAATTTAAGGCAGTTGCAGACAATATTTCAGAGAGCGCTTTAATTGGATGATAAATAGAAAATAAGGCAAAAAACATTGTGAGAAAAGAAGAAATTGCTTGTGAAAAAAGCAATTTCTTCTTTCCCACAAAGTTTTCAATAACCGTATTTGGTCAGGGTGTCATACAGAGGAATTATGTGGTACTCGGTTAATCCATTCCTACTCAGTGATGTTTTTAGCTGCCCGCAAGAAAAAAAGCTTTGGAAAACATTGCGGAAAATGAAGAAATTGCTTGTTACAAGCAAGAAGAAATTGAATGTAACAAGCAATTCCCCCTTTTCCATCAATGTTTTTTTCTGCATGGGATGGTCTCATTTCAAATTGCATCCAATTTTCATATTGGTCGGCAACCTCTTCCAATTCGGACCAGTGGGGAAAATGGGAAAGGGTTTATTGTAAGTAAAATTCATCTGTCGTACTATTGAAATTGAAGGATCTCTCCTGTCAATCAAAGAATCAATCAACCATCAATTCATTCATTTAGTCAGGAAGTAAATTTTAAACTCCAACATTGACTGACATTTATGTGAAGTATTTTTTTTGGTTTGACTTATTTAAGCTGTAGTTATGACGTTTAGGTTGCAAACTAATATGTTATATGTTTCTGGTCATGAGTTTTCCAAATTAAAACCATTTGATATCAAAATGGAACATTCTGTCGGAGCTCAGTGGGTGTGGCCAGTTATTCCTCAATGTTTTAATGTTTAACCCATTTCAATTCCATACAATTTTAGACCAGTCCAAATTCAAAGAAGTTCCAGACTACAATTTTAAGTTGATGAAATCTTCAAAATCTTTGACTTTTAGAGTAGAAAATATTGTGGATAATGAAGAAATTGCTTTTAACAAGCACCAGGGCTCTGCAGAGTGGGCGACTCAGGCGAAAAAGTCGCCTGGTTTCATAAAACTTCGCCTGATTTGCTGATCAAAGCGAAGTCGAAGTCGCCTGGAATTTTCGGGAAGTCGCCTGGATACGCTAGGTGATAACCAAATCTGGCCCAGTGGCTATAAAAGTATGGGACAGTGTGCAATTATACAACTGTCGGTCGGAAGCCCTTTGATTGTAAATCAAGCGTGTATCGATACTGTGGTCGCGAGACCAGCAGATTATCAGAAATAGGGGTATGTTCTGGCAGCCAATAGTCAACATGCTTGCTTCATTCACACCTACGCCGATTGGTTTCGGCAATGCTGTGTATACTCTCGGCACTAGAAATCTTTATTTAAAATCCTTTTCCTTCTTAAGTTTTAATTATTTCTGTAAATTAAGTTATCATCAGTCTACGAGATTTGTTGCTTACTTTCACATAATGAGAATAATGGCCGACATTTACGGACGCCGTGTCATTTACCAGAAGTCAAAATTTTGTTTAAAATTTGAAATCTTGATGAAAAATAATTCTGCCGAAAATCTACGTAGAGTAAATTCATTTTTCATTAGAATCTTTCAATTTGAGTTATCTGCTTTAATTGTAACAAGTGAAGAAAATTATGGTAAACAATTTAAAGGCTGCTACGATCTTTTCCTGAGATTCTTGTTATGATACATTCTATCCAAAAGCTAAATTTCACTTACTTGTGTTGGTAATAATTCCTTTAAATAACATGTAATACTATAAAATGGAGCAAATTATCCTGTGTTAACTTTAAACCTCTGCATGTACAGAGTCTGGTTTTGTGTACTGAGCAGTAACCCTTACCCTTTACACACTATAACTGACTTAATCACAGAGGACTTTTTTGACCAGTTAATGACAATTTTTATCCATTTATGTTATCAGGTAAAGTGCACAGACTTTAACTCATTACCACACAATCACCCATTTTGACATCTTGAAATGTTTTTTTGGGAAACTGTGGAAAAGGGAGGAAATGTTTGCAGCAAGCAATTTATCCTTTCCCCACATGTTTCTACCCTCTTTGGCACCTTCTTTCTTATTTAAGCTCACTGTAAAATGTCTTATTTAGCTTCTTTCAATTTGTACCAGTCTGAATTTTTTCTTCTGGTAATGGTTTGATTAAATACATGTTGTAACAATAAAATCTTTTCTCCTTTTCTGCTTCAAATAGAAACACTACTCATTTCATTCAGACTGCCTATACACTATTTGCATTTTTTTATTAGTTGACTTTTTTTAACATATATGAGTCTATTATGAAATATTAAAAAAAATAAATTCAGAATCAAACTCTTGAATTCTCAAACCTAAAAAAAGAAAACTACAAAAGTATTTGTTCACAGGAATAAGATCTTTATTGAGGACTGAAAGAAAAAGCAGTATTTTCTATGTTTATTGCATGATACATAATATAAAATGCAACTACTTGGTTATAAAGCTTTTTTATTTTCTTATAGAAATGAGGAATACGCGCAAAAACTTAATTTTTGACGCAATCCACTTCTCCTGAAAGTCTCACCACTTCTCCCCATTTTGAAAAACTTCTCCCAATTCTCAGACTAGTGAGAAGTGACTTCTCCCCAAATTCTGGGAGTCTGCAGAGCCCTGAGCACTTTTTTCATTATCCACAATGTTTTCTAAAGCTTTCATATTGAGGGGCGTTTAAAAGCGTCATTGGGTGGGAATGGGTTAAAGCTATATTTTGGCAAATCAAATTTTGAAAATCTATTATCACTTAATGTCATGTTGCGCAGTTTCTTATTATATTGAATATAACTACTGCTATTATTCCCAAGTTTTTGTGAACTAAGTAGGGTGACCCCCCTCTTTTGGCCAAATCATTTTTTACAGTACTCTCAAGTAGTCTGGTCAAACTATAGCTATTTAGCCCCTTCCCAAGCAATGACACAAGCAATAACTTTATTATCCACATTGTTTTCTACCCCAAAAGACAAAGAATTTCAAAATTTCACCATTTTAAATTATTGTCTGCAACTTTTTGACCAGTCTAAATTTTGCAATCAGGTATTGGGTTAAAACTATCGAAAGGTTTTAAGAGAAGCAGACGGTTTACAAGTTTTAGACACATAAATTGTTGTCAGGACTCTCAAAAGAATATAATGTGAGACCAATAGATCCTCAGGGACTCAATTTTAGAAAAAGATTTGAAGACTATTCAGTCTTCAATTCTTTTCTGAAGTTGAACCCCAGAGATTCACAGCTGACAAATACTTCGGTTATCTTGTCCTGCAATCTACTATGATCTAACTTCTGTGCCCTAAGTTTGCTAGACTGAAATTCAATATGATGCTATGGATGGAGTCCAAAAATGTACCAGAGGTGGAGTTATTTGCTATTATGCTGACCCCCCTCCACACACACACACCACTACCATCAACAACAATAACAACAGCAACCCCAACCTGCAAATCCCTCCGACCTGCCTTGACAAATAATGCCCCTGGATAGGAACAGACACAGGCTAAATCGTGATAAGGATCTCAAATTACCAAATATTTAGACTAACAGATTTTAGATCTACATTTCATCTCAGAGCAACATTTTACATGCCCAAATGACAATTTGTTTGAAACGTAAAATGATCACCCATTCCACCTCCCTAAATTTTGGGAACCAAGATCACCCTACGTTATAACAGAGTCAGTGTTGTATTGGTGAGCGTTATAATCAGAGTTGTAGTGATTTATATGAAAATTTGAAAAAAAACCAATATCAGGTACTCCCATACCTTCAGGAAGAATTGTTATGACTGAAACAGTCCCAGGCACCCCTAAATGTTAATGTTTGACTCAAACCCTGTATCAAATGTTTGAATTTATTTTATAACCCTTGTTATACTGAATATAACCCTGTTTAGAATTGTACTAAAATCAAATCTCAAGATGCACTAATTGCAGGTCAATAATTCATTTGATAACTGATTTTATGGACAATTCTAGCTTTAAAGGGGCAAGCAGTTGATGAAGACTAAGATCAGACTGCACATATGTGCCTATATACCTATACATCCTGCCAAAATAGGAATATTTAGAGTTCAGCATCACAAGGAATAACCCTTTCCTGTACAAACCAGAGGTTTTATGTCACTGTGATTTTATACTTGAGAACATTGTGGAAAAAGACGAAAATATTTGTGACATGCAATTTCTCCTTTTCCCACAACATTTTCCACCATATAGGATGGTTGCATTTCAAATTGCATCCAACTTACATTGTCGTCAGCAATGTCAGCTTGGTCCAGTCTTATATTTTTAAAAATACGGAAAGGATTAAAGGGCATTTGGATACAACTATGTTATTTTTTTCAGAAAATTCCACTTGGACCACAAAAAGCAGTCACTGACAACTACCGACAGATCTCAGTTTGATAGACGCAGCCATGCCTTTCTTCAACTCAATGAGGTTGCAGATCGAGACTCTGGTGAGTTCATTGGTATATAAGTTTTAGTTTTCTCTATCAAAATCGAGCTTTCTCATTTGCCGTAAAATATTAGCTATACCTCCGTGAACAAAATTTTCAGCATGCAGCTATTTTGTGTCCTTCCACACTAAATAGTTCCATACGCAAAGTATCAAAATTTGTAAATATTTGCTTTTTTATACGCCTGTCGAAAACGGGACGTATTATGGGATCACCTGTGATGTCCGGGCATCCGGGCGTCTGGGCGGTGTCCACTTCTTTGTCCGGAGCAAAACTCTGTCACCGTAAGTCCGATTGACTTTAAACTTGGCAGTTATATTCTTCTAATCAATACGGAGTGCAGTGTGCAATAACCATAACTCTACCTGGCCTATTTTTTGAGTTATTGCCCTTTGTTGTTTTTCATACATGAATCTTGTCCGGAGTATATCTCTAAAAGTATTATAGCTAGGATCATGAAACTTCATGGGTGTATAGATCTCACCAAGGGGGGAGTGCAGTGCACAAGAACCATAACTCTACCTGGCCTATTTTTTGAGTTATTGCCCTTTGCTGTTTTTCATACTTGAATCTTGTCTGGAGTATATCTCTAAAAGTATCATAGCTAGGATCATGAAACTTCAAGGGTGTATAGATCTCACCAAGGGGGAGTGCAGTGCACAAGAACTATAACTCTACCTGGCCTATTTTTTGAGTTATTGCCCTTTGTTGTTTTTCATTCTTGAATCTTGTCCAGAGTATATCTCTAAAAGTATTATAGCTAGGATCATGAAACTTCATCGGTGTATAGATCTCACCAAGGGGGAGTGCAGTGTACAAGAACCATAACTCTACCTAGCCAATTTTTTGAGTTATTGCCCTTTGCTGTTTTTCATTTTTGAATCTTGTCCGGAGTATATCTCTAAAAGTATAATAGCTAGAACAATGAAATTTCATGGATGGATAGAGCTCACCAAGTGGGAGTGCAGTGCACAAGAACCATAACTCTACCTAGCCTATTTTTTGAGTTATTGCCCTTTGTTGTTTTTCATACTTGAATCTTGTCCAGAGTATATCTCTAAAAGTATAATGGGTAGAATCATGAAACTTCATGGATGGATAGAGCTCACCAATTGGGAGTGCAGCGTACAAGAAACATAACTCTACCAAGACCTTTTTTATGAGTTATTGCCCTTTGTTGTTTTTCATACTTGAATCTTGTCCAGAGTATATCTCTAAGAGTATCATAGCTAGGATCATGAAACTTCATAGGTGTATAGATCTCACCAAGGGGGAGTGCAGTGCACAAGAACTATAACTCCACCTGGCCTAATTTTTGAGTTATTGCCCTTTGTTGTTTTTCATACTTGAATCTTGTCCGGAGTATATCTCTTAAAGTATTATAGCTAGAATCATGAAATATCATGGATGGATAGAGCTTTTTAAGTGGGAGTGCAGTGTACAAGAACCATAACTCTACCTAGCCTATTTTTTGAGTTATTGCGCTTTGTTGTTTTTCATACTTGAATTTTGTCCGGAGTATATCTCTAAAATAATAATAGCTAGAACCATGAAATTTCATGGATGGATAGAGCTCACCAAGTTGGAGTGCCGTGTACAAGAACCATAACTCTACCCAGCCTTTTTTTTTGAGTTATTGCCCTTTTTTTGTTTTTCATACTTGAAATTCCTGGAGTATATCTCTAAAAGTATTATAGCTATGATCATGAAAGTTCATGGGTGTATAGATCTTACCAAGGGGGAGTGCAGTGAACAAGAACCATAACTCTACCTGGCCTATTTTTTGAGTTATTGCCCTTTGTTTTTTTTCATACTTGAATCTTGTCCGGAGTATATCTCTAAAAATATAATAGCTAGAATCATGTGATTTCATGGATGGATAGAGCTCACCAAGTGGGAGTGCAGTGTACAAGAACCATAACTATACCTGGCCTATTTTTTGAGTTATTGCCCTTTGTTGTTTTTCATACTTGAATCTTGTCCGGAGTATATCTCTAAAAGTATTATAGCTAGAATCATGAAACTTCATGGATGGATAGACCTCACCAAGGAGGAGTGCAGTGCACAAGAACCAAAACTCTACCTAGCATATATTTTGAGTTATTGCCCTTTGTTGTTTTTCATACTTTGTTTGACAAAAAAAATTCATTCAAAATAACCTCAGTTCTATTCAAACCCCCAGTTAATATTAAGCAGTGTGACGGGCGTATCTTGTGACAATTTGACACCTTGTTTGCTGATGTTATTAGGTTTTAAGAAATGAAGAGAATCTGTTTAAAATTTGTTTTCTACTTATGTATTCATATAGTGTGATTAGTTCTTTCGTTTCATACCTCCACAAAAAGAATTCTTTTTATTTGTAAATGAATATGAAATTGTGGTAAAAGTGCTTCGGTTTGATTCAGATGAGGCAATTGACCAATCAAATCATTATTTAGACCTAGAGTGAAGTTTATACTCCAACATTTATATTTTGCATTCTAGATGGTTTGGTGACAAAACATTGCAACTAAAGCTTATTCAAGCTGCAGTTACGTGGTTTGGGTCTCTAACCAACCATTTTACTTTTGAGCTTACCTGAGCACAACATGCTCAAGGCGAGCTAATGTGCATCAACAGACTGTCCATCTTAAAACAATTACAAAAAATCATCTCCTGCTAGACTAATAAGCAGAATATAACCAATTCCACTGATACTATCCTGAGGTCGTACTGTTACTTCAAGGAATTAAACTCAATGGAGAACTTGTGTCGAAAAATAGGTCACTAGGTCACATTTAGATCCATCTAAATGTTAATTTTAGAATTAATAGGAAATCCTGAAAAAAAAACAATCCTGTAAAGGGAGCCATAAATACAAAAGCTGTATTTGAGTTCAGGTAAGCTGTTCAGGACCATCATGTTATGGCCGTTCTAATTTATGCAATAAATTCCACTTTGTCTTGATTCTCTATAAACCATTATGTGGATTAGTTGAAAAAAGTTTCCAAGTGTCTATACATTGTATAGTCACTTGTAACAGTATCCCAATTGACCCTCTTATAAAGTATTAATCTTAGGAAAGGGACCTAAATGAATTTCTACAATAGAACACCTCATGCCTATGAGAACACCTCATGCCTATGTGGTCCTATTGTTTATTGGATGAGCAATTCCTTATTTTAACCCATTCTCACACAAAGTGATCGGATGAGAAGCGTGGCTTTAATGTGTGGGGCTGATATCCATATATGGTGAAACCTTTAAAAATCATCTTCTCAGAATGATTCATAGATGACCCTTTATCAGATTCCTTTTAAGAATTTTGATTGGATGAAAATATGGCTTTAATGGGCGGGGCTAATTTCCATATTATGGTGAAACCTGATAAAATCTTCTTCTCAGAAACCAATTGATGGATTCCAACCTAATTTTATAGAAACTATCATTGGGTGATCCTATATCAGATTCCTTCAAAGAATTTTGATCTGGTGATAAACTTGGCTTAAATTTGTGGGACTAATTTCCATATGTGGTGAAATCTTTAAAAATCTTTTTCTCTGAAACCAGTTGATGGATTAAACCAGCTGATGGATTTCAGCCAAATTTCACAGAAATGATTCTTAGATGACCCTTTATCAGATTTATTCAAAGAATTCTGATGGAATGAAAAACATGGCTTGAATAGGCAAGGCTATTTTCCATATATGGTGATAGCTTTGAAAATCTTTTTCTTAGAAACTAGGTGATGGATTTCAACCAAATTTAGATAATAGATGAATGATTTCAATCAAATTTAGTCGGAATGATCCTCTAGTGACTTTTTATAGATTCTTTGAAGGAATTTTGATCGGATGAAAATATTGCTTTTTTGTTGTTGTTGTTGCTTATGTCCATATATGGTATCCAGTAATTTTTTTAAGAAATTCTGACATTGTAAATGAATTG
Organism: Fragum fragum; assembly: GCA_946902895.1. Lineage (NCBI taxonomy): Eukaryota > Metazoa > Mollusca > Bivalvia > Cardiida > Cardiidae > Fragum > Fragum fragum. The sequence continues at coordinate 15,645,012 of OX336366.1, forward strand.
ACTTTTGTAAAACAACGAAAAGGTTGAAATATTAAAAGATTTTATTGACAAGATTTATTTGCTGTACATAGTGAATATGATTCCCGAAAACACCATTTGCTCAATCAGTACAATCAGGCCTGTGGTGCGATACAGGCACTGAAGCACCTCTAGTGTATTCCTACTTTGCCATGTGATGTAAGTCCAAATTTAATGTTTCAGGATCTGTGAGGGCAGAATCCTTGGCTGTTTCCCGCATCGAGAAAACCTTGTCAGATCTTGCTTCCACTACTAATAGTCGAGAAAATGGGCCCCTTGCTCCAGGGACCAGAACTTATAAATTACAAAGTCATATATGGATGAGTCTTTGTAAGTTTGTATATTAAAAAACCCTTTATTTTCTTGTTTTCTATGCTGTTATTGGGGAAATATCTAAGGTACTAGTATCATATTGTTGTTTTCAATTCATATCAAGTGTTATAACTCTTTAATTACGCATTGATCAGATAAAAGGTGCTAAATAGTGTAGTAAGTTTTTTTACCAATAACTAGATGATAAAGTTTGAGACTGGTCCAAATTATAAATAGTTGCAAATAATTTTGATGGAGAATTTGTCTTCCTTGGATGTAAACATAATAAGAATCAAAATAAATTTCTACTTACAAGCAATTTCTTTATTTCAACAATGTATTCCAAAACTTTTTTCTTGAGGGGCGTCAAAAAGCGGCATAATATGGGAATGGGTTCAGTGAATATTGGGATTAAAGATATGCGTATGTCATTATATTTATTTTCATATTAGTCTCAACCTCAGTCTGAATTCAGCCAGTACTTAAAGTTACTATGAAATCCCTCTAACATGCTATCTCAATTTATTTTTTTGCACTAGAGAAAGTAAACTGTTCCAGTGTTAACCCTTGTTATGCTGAACCTTGAATATTCCAGTTTAAGCAGGAGGTATAGACCAAGATCTGACTGCACATAAGTGCAGTCTGATCTTAGTCTAAACCGCCTGTGTGTCCTTTTGAAACCAGAGCATACCTTCTACTTTAATTGACGAATTTCAAAACAATAGGGGCCACTGCCATAGTGCAGTTAGTAGACTCTCAATCACTAGGTCCGGGTTTGAACCCCAGTTGCAGCAAATATCCTTTCCTACTTTTGTTTCCCATCAAACGGTAGATAATCGTTAACCTAAGTTGGATGAGCAGCTGGAGGCTTGGAAAGGATGTAATTGTAGTACTAGTGTGAGAAATAACAGGAATCTATAGTAAGGTGCTCCAGCTGCTGTGATATGACTGAAATACTATTTAAAGTGCTATTTAACCCCACTCAATCAATCAATCAACTATTTTGACTTAGAAATTTTGTTATGGATTTATATGCAAGTCTCAAATATCTGTTTCTACCAACACTTTTGCTCTGAAACTTTGCAAATGCCCTTGTTGCCATCATTTCATATCCTAAATAAAGATTAATTACTCTGACATTCACTTTAGGAGAATTTTGACCCTTTTTCAAATAAGCAATTTCTTCATTTTACACAATGTTTTCTCAATTGTTTTCTATGGGGGCATAAAAACATCATTGTGTGGGAATGGGTTAACCCTTTCCTGTTTTTTGAAATTTTAGACTGGTCCAAATTCAAAGATTTTGCAGACGACAATTCAAAGTTGAATTCATTTTATAAATAATCATTCAGTAGGGTAGAAAATATTGTGGAAAAAGAAGAAATTGCTTGTTAAAAGCAATTTCTTCTTTTTCCACAATGTTTTCCCAATATAAAAACACAGACACGTAAAAACCAGTGATTGTACGGGAAAGTGTTAATTAATAGATATGGCCCTTTCTCAGTTGAGTGCTTTTACTAAATAAAAGCTGCCCTTTAACAGAGGTGGTTGCTTAGGCAAGATTGACTGTATATGACTGTATATGACTGTATATGACTTTCATGCTTTGGGCAGAGAGTTTTACCCTTTTCTGACCAATCCCTTTTTCTACATCCCTGTGATTTTATACTTGCGAAAACAATCTGGGGAGAGAAAAATTGTTACAAGCCTACAATATTTTCTATCCTGTATATGGTTATCTTTCAAATTGCGCTCACTTTCAGTTGTCATCAGCTACTTCTTTCAAATGGGACAAGTCTAAAATTTTGAAAAACGGGAAAGGGTTAAATTAGACAAAAAAGGCTATAAGCACTTAAACAGTAATAGTCCTCCATGGTAATAATTTTGACATTGAAATTAAATTAGTCAGACAGGTTATGTGAAAGAGCGTGTATCTAAATGAAGTTATACATCTTTTTTTCATTTCCCAGGTGAACTGTATTTGTCGTTAGATAAAACTGAGGAGGCTGAGTTATGCATACGGGAGATGACGGCTCTCTTTCCACTTTCCCACCAAGTGGCATTCATGGTAATTATTTTGCGTCACTTTTTACAATTTATTTCATTCCCACACAACCCATCCTGTTTTTTGCCTCACAAGAACAAAACTTTTTGGAAATTAAAGAAATTTGCTTCTCAAGCAATTTCTTTAACTTACACAATGGTTTCTACCCCAAAAGATAAAGATTTTAATTCCATCAGCTTGAAATTGCAACTTCTTTGAATTTGGACCAGTTTGAAATGTTGTGGTCTAGTAATTGGTTAACAACAAAGGTGTGACTGCCAACATAGAAATTAGAAACACAATTATTTTGTTGACGTCAATCCCTGTTTGTTGACCCTGTTGAGGTTGGATATTAGCTCTATTCGGGGATGACCAACAAAGTTATTTGCTTGTCATAATTGTTGTATTCTACCATTCTTCATCATGATTATAGCTTCTCACTGAACCAATTAATCCATTTGTAGATGACAAAATTTAGACTAGTCCAAATTGAAAGGTGTTATAGACAACAATTTAAAGCTTATGAATTTTTTTTTTTCAACTTTATTGGCAGAAAACATTGTGTAAAATTAAGAAATTGCTTTTTTAAAAGCAATTTCTTAATTTTACACAAAGTTTTCCCAATTGCCCCCTTTGTCATTGTGTGGGTATGGGTTAGGCCATTACCAGATGACAAAATTTAGACTGGTCTAAATTCAAAGAAGTTGCAGGCGACAATTTGTAGTTGATGGAATTTTGAAAATCTTTATCTTTTAGGGTAGAAAACATTGTGAGAAGAAAGAAGTTGCTTGTAACAATCAACTTCTTCATTTTCCACAATATTTTACAAAGCTTTTTTTCTTGAGCAGCATAAAAAGAAGGGCTTGTGTGGGAGTGGGTTAACCAATTTTTATCCCCCGCCATATCGGTGAAGGGGATATAGTAATGGTCTCTGTCTGTCCTTCCGTCATTCTGTCCTTCCGTCACTAAACTTGTCCGGAGCATATCTCTGAAAGTAAAATTGCTATTAACTTGAAACTTCATAGGTAGATGGATCTCATTGAGGAGAAGTGCAGTGCACAAGAACCACAACTCTTGCTTGCATAATTTTGGAGTTGGAATGGGTTAATAGACAACAAAGCATTCAGACCAGTTCTCAAAATTCAAAGATCTTTTAGATTATATTTTGAAATATTTATAATTTGAAAAAGATATCCGTCATTAACCGTAGAAAACTTGGTGGGAAAAGAAAAAATTAATATTAACAAGCAATTTCTTCTTACCTTTTTTGAAAAATGATATATGAGGGATTCAAAAAATGGGGATTGTATGGAAATTGGTTGAACAACTTTTCTAGATTTTTGAGTTGCGGCAAACCGAAGGATTGAAGCTACTCATTGTCATCGCACGATTTAACTGTCTTATGTATTCCTCCGATGGCCCGGGACAAATGACCTCCCTGACATTGTTGTTTCTTAATTAGGCTCATTCAGTGTTATCAGCCCAAATTATAAATTTTTGAACAGTCTTTTAAAAGATGGCATCATTTTAAAGGTTTCATTACAAAATTATCCTAATTTTTTCGAAACTTTTGATTTTACAAGCGAACTACATTCAACGCGTAAATAACCTCAATACATTCAAATAATTAGATCGTCAGTTTTGATTAAAAGACCATAAATTCGAAAGGACAGCGTGTATCTTCACGTCGTTTTATATTTCTTAGAAATATATTTGCCTGCAAATGCAATACAAATCTCATATCGGTTACCTCTGATGAAACAAATTATCAACGAAATTGAGCACAAATACATACGATACTTGAAACACGCCGTATAAGTGATAAGGGCCGTTCAGCTTCGTATATCGAGGGGTTAGAGCAAAAACATAGTATGGCTCTATACATTGTATAGAGCCATACTATGTTTTTGCTCTAAGCCCTCGATATATTAAATGGGTCCGTAGGGAATTGCATAGACGATATCAACATATTTTGGTATTTTTAAGGATAAAATGCTAAAATCTGTCATTAATACCAACATCAATGTATTAAAATTAATATTGATTTTGTGAAGTTATTTGTGATTTCAAATATACTGGGGCAAACCTAACCTACTGAATGTACATTATTATCAACACTATTTGGAGTATGACGCATGCGCGTGCACTTGTTTATATCCTGCCCTGATGTTGATTCCTGATTTAAATCCGAGTTGTTGTTTGATTTTGTGACAATCGATAAAAGATTATTTACTGACGAGTAAAGGCATTCACCCTCGAGATGATGGTTATATCCGAGATTAATGTCATATCTTCGATAGGCTGAATTGACTTACCTACCAGATGGATGGAAACGCCAAATTAGGTCATGGTTTCCTCAAGACGTCTACCGCAATTTCTGTGCTTCCTGTTAAAGGTTATAATTTGATTGCATGTCAAATATGATTTGTCTTGAACAAAATTGTGTTTGTACCGCCCTGGCCCGGGCTTTCCCCGATTTAGTAAAATAATTTTTCGAACCGATTTTCTGTCATTCTGGCACCTAACCTTCTCGCATTGAATGCGATATAAGGAAATATACGTTTGAAATATTTTCAGCTTTGAAGCCCAGGCGAATTAAGGCATATATTTTCTAAAGATACCTGAAGATCTCTTAGTTACATACCCATATGAAGCAGAGAAAAGATTATTTTCATTACATAATGCGTACTCAAAATTGTTCGACCTAAACCCTATATATTTTTTTCCTAGATGATATGTACGAACTTTTTATTTTATGGATTGAGGTTTATTTATTTTAGTATTCATTTAAAATTTCAGCTGGGTTTTGAAGTTCAATAATTTGTATAATCAAAGCACTGAAAGTACCTCTGATGAGAAACAGAAACCAGATTTATACAACTAGAAGTTACTTTCTACCCAATTAACTCTGTCTTCTGAATTTGCTATGGTGATTAAAAAACTGCTTTCCAGAGCTAGTTGTGCAACACTGAGAAGAAATATTCTCTGATGTCTATAAATATTGGGAAAATGTTCATATTTCAAAACACAATTTACCTCAGATAATTTAATCCATGATTCTTTTAAGTAACCTGTGATATATGAAGTCAATTGTAAGAAAATATTACCTAAATGCAAGATCCAATCACACTAGGCTTTAAAAATAGAACTCACTAACACAGAATTAAATAAACAAAAATACACCCACAGAATTTACTTTTAAGTGGATCAATCTCATTTGATCAGTCAAGGGCCAACTGACTTCAGTTTATGTTTAGTAATGAATTCCAGACAGTCTGTCTGTTGTCGCAACTCTCAGGCCCTTCAGGGCTTTGATTATGCTTTAGCTTTTCGTTTAATCCATTTCCATATAATCCCTCCTTTTTACGCCCCTCTTGAAAAAATGTGGAAAATGAATAAATTGCTTGTTTCTGCATTTTCCACATTCTTTTCTGCTTTGTACTACAAAGATTTTAAGGATTTCATCTATTTTAAATTGTCATCTGCAATTTCTTTAAATTTGGGCGGGTCTAAAATTTCACTGTGTGAAAATTGTGGTTAAACTCATACCAGGTTTTTTAAATTATGAAAAGGAAAAAAAATTTACATAGGTTTAGAGGACTTGTATTTGGTACAAATGTAAACTTTAATAAATTCAATTTTTGAATTTAACCCATTCCCACACTGTAACACTTTTTGACGCCCCTCAAGAAAAAAATTTGGGAAAACATTGTGGAAAATGAAAAAATTACTTTTAACAAGCAATTTCTTCAATTCCCACAATGTTTTCTACAGAGAAAGTTGAAAAATCTAAAAATTCTTAAACATTAATTTGTCATCTGCATCTCCTTTCAATTTGGACCAGTCTAAAAAAAATTCCATCTGATAATGGGTGCTGTTGGATCTCATCACAGAAGTCACAGAATTTAAGTAAATTTGGTTGGCTATTGATGGACATCTGTCCAATTAACTCTAGAAAAACTTATCATATGAAAATATGGAAATGTTAGATTTCTTCATAGAACTAAAAATTCACCTGCATTTAGTAATGATACATAAATCATATTTTGTTGGGTCCATAATTTGACTTTGAATTTAAAAAATATTCATTTGAAGATTTGGCCCCAAATTTGTTTTACATCTTTTTCAACAATTGATCCATTACAGCAAAATCCAGCTAATTATGCTAATTATGATTTTTGCCAAATATGACATATAACATTTAACTATAGAAAGACTTTAATTCATTATCTGTGACCCCTTTAACCCATTCCCACTCCATGAAATTTTAGACCCATATTCAAAGAAGTTGCAGACAACGGTTTTTAGTTTACAAAATTGTAAAAAAATGTTGTTTTGGAAAGAAATTATTGAGAATAATGCCAAGCAATTTCTTCATTTTTCACAATTCTCTTAAGATTTTTTCTCTAGGTGTGTAAAAAAAGAAACATTGAGTAGGAATGGGTCAACAATGGCAAAAAGCATTGTGGAAAATGCAGAAATTGCTTGCTTCAATTTGTTCATTTCCACAATGTTTTCCCAAGTTTTTTTCTGGAAGGGCATTAAAAAACGATTTTGTGGGAATTTATTTAAAGAATTGTATTTGCAATGTGTTTCCTTTTGTCTCACCAATACATTAGGCTACCTACTTGTTTGGCTAAGGACTTCCATGGTTTTCTTTAATTTCAGAGAGGTCGACTGTATGAACACAAACTCAAATTTAAGGAAGCCAAAGCTAGTTTTGAAGATGCCATCTCCATTAATCCATCACACACCAAAAGTTTGCAACATCTGGTGAGAATAACAGAATAAGCTTTTTGTTCTTAGCTTTGCTGTTATGGAGAATGCCTAAGATATTTTGTTAGATGTCAGTTCTCTTAATGTGCAAAAAACTTTGGCATTCTGTACAATCCCTGATATGAATGAAATATTTATTTGAAACTCAAATTGTATTTGTTTAATGTTAAAAAAATCAATCTGTACTGTCATGGGAAATAACATTAAATGCATTTTCCATTTTTGTCCACTTAGAATCATCATCTACTATCCAAAACCCTTTGACCCATTACCAGATTGCAATATTTTGGACTTGTCCAAATTCAAAGATTTTGGAAAAGTTGATGAAATTTAAAAACTATTGTTTTTTTGATTTTTTTTCCATACCTTCATATTTTGTATTTTAGTTTAGTCAAGTGTTTTGATTGGCTGAAATTTTCTTTAGATAGTTCCATGAGTTGCTTTCATAGCGCAGTCATAGAAGATCAGGCTCCCAATCTTCAATCATGGGATGTCATGAATTCGATCCGGGGGGGGGGGGGGGGGGGGCACATGGGGGGGGGGCACATGTCCTTTCTGACATTTGTCTCTCACCAATAGGTGGGTAATTGTAAACTTAAGTGGGATAGAAGCTGGAGGCTAGGAAAGGATGTAGTGGTAATACTGGAGTGAGAAATACCAGGAATCCATTGTTAGGTGCTCCAGTTGCTGAAATATAACTGAAATACTGTTAAAAGTGGCGTTAAACCCCATTCATTCAATTAATCAGATAGTTCCATGAACAAAAGTTTGAGCATGCTCATATTTTGTATGTTTGCGCTTGAAATAGATCTATGAAATTTTACTTATAACTTCTGTTATATTTTTGCTCTTTTTTTTCTTGATGGCATTAACCCTTTCCCGTTTTTGGAAATTTTAGACCTGTCCAAATTCAAAGGTTTTGCAGACGATATTTTAAAGTTGATTTAATTTGAATAATAACCATTCAATAGGGTAGAAAACATTGTGGAAAAAGAAGAAATTGCTTGTTACAAGCAATTTCTTCTTTTACCACAATGTTTTCTCAAGTATAAAATAACAGCAACGTAAAATCCCGTGTTTGTACAGGAAAGGGTTAAAGTATAGAAACTGTAGAGATTTTTTTTTCATTGAGGTATGGACCTAAAAACTTAATGCCACTATATCAATGGTTCATAACACAAAACAGTTGTAACTGTCTATAAACATATAGGCAGTAACAACTGTTTTGCTCTGAACAAATGATATGAATCTGCTTCCAGTATACATATTTATACAGTATGATTAAGTTTTTAGGCTCATACTTCAATAAAAGGAAAAAATATATTCATTTCTTAACCAATTACCACATTGATGGTTCAGCGCAAAACAGTTGTAATTGCTTATAAACATATAGGCAGATACAACTGTTTCATGCTGAGCCATCGACATGACAAAAGTTTGGACTTGTTCAAATTCAAAGAAGTTGCAGACGACAACATGAAGATGATGAAATCTTAAGAATCTTTGTCTTTTGGGGTAGAAAACATTGTGGATAATGAAGAAATGGCTTGTCACAAGCAATTTCTTCATTTCCCACAATGTTTTCCAAAGCATTCATATTGAGGGGTGTTTAAAAGCAACATTGTTTGGGAATGGGTTAAATGAAAATAAGGTATTCTCTTGAATGCTTGTATCAAACACAAGACTCTTGCACTGGCAATATGATTTGGTTGGATTTATATTTTGACAGGGTATGGTGCTCCACTGTAGTGATAACAACACATTAGCAGAGAAAGTCCTACGAGATGCTGTAAATAATGATCCTACCTCAAACAAATCATGGTAAGCTCTTTAGCTCAACTGAGTTAAAACTTTAAAATCTTCTCCCCAACTTTGAGACCTAAGAGCTTTGATATTTGGCATGTAGTATCACCTATCGGCCAAAATACTTCAAGTTATTGCTCTACCATATAATTAAACTTTTTCTATTTGTAACATTGTATTTCTCTATACTCTAATTATCTTTACTTGATATTACATTTCATAGCCAGAATCCTTTACTCATCATTATTTGAGCCTTTCTTCTCTAAAAGGTACTTATTTTTCCATTTGCCGTCTCGAATTATCATCTGCAACTTTTGTCGATTCAGATCAGTCTTAAATTTTGTTGTCTAGTAATGGGTAAAGCATAGTGGAGTTCAAATTGTATAACTGTATTATATCTACTACAAATGTGAGTATGTGTGTCTGTTTGTGTGTGTGTGTTTGTATGTGTCCAATTCTTGTCCAGAACATATTCTACATTAATTGATCATTTTCAAATAATTTGAAACAGTTATTCCCCTTGAAGATTACTACTGTTATGTGTATGTTCATGTTGGATACTCCCAAGTTCTAGGTTGGATTTGAAGGTAATGTGACCTTTGTAGATGGATTTCAAAATAACTTGGCACATCTGTTCTTGATCTTGGTAAACTTAAAGAAAATTGCGATTATGTGAGGGCATCAGTGTCAAAAAGACAAAAACAAAAAGTAATTATATGAGGGCACCTCTTGTCTAATTTTTTTGCCACATTTTAATGATCCCCATAGCGTGAACTTAAAGCCGCTGCTTCTTTTGTCCGTCATTCTGTCCGTTTGTCCATCTGGATACCTCGTCAACCCTTGGGCCAAATTGAATGAAAGTTCACATGTGAATTCCTTATGATAATGTGCCAACACATTTTTCCAGGTTTTGGATAGCTCAGAGGTCAAGGCTACATTTCAAGGTCAAACATTAAAATTGACCCAGTCTAGACAATAGCTCCTTCAATAATTGATGAATTTCAATACAATTTTGCACAGTTGTTCTCTATCATAAGTAGATGTACCATTTGAATTATTTTTAGCTCATCTGGGCAGGAAGTGCTCTGGGCAAGCTATTGTGATCGGTCATTGTCTGTCATCCGTCCGTCTGTCTGTCCGTTCACAATTACAAAAAAAATCTTCTCCTTCTAAACTAACCATGGAATTTCAGCAAAACTTCACATAAATGATCCATAGGTCATGCTCTTTCAATATACTTCAAAGAATTGAAATCCATGAAGAACTCTGGTGGCCATGGCACAGAGTGAAAAAAATAAAAAAAATCTGCTCCTCCCACGCCATAAGGCCTAGAGCTTTGGTACAAATCATCATCTATTGACCCTCTACCAGAATACTTCAAAGAATTACCATATTCTGAAAATTAGCCCTTTTCTGTGCGATCCCTGATTTTACATAGAAATAAAGAAGGAAAACTTTAAAAATCTTCTTCTCCAAAACCATAAGGCCTAGAGCTTTGATATTTGGTATGCACAATCATCTATTGACCCTCTCCCAAAATACTTCAAAGAATTACCGTATTCTAAAAATTTGCCCTTTTTTGTGCAATCCCAGATTTTACATAGAAAAAAGGCAAGAAAACTTTAAAAATCTTTTTCTCTAAAACCATAAGGCCTAGAGCTTTGATATTTGGTATGCATCATCATCTATTGACCCTCTACCAAAATACTTCAAAAAACACCGTATTCTGAAAATTAGCCATTTATTGGGCAATCTCTGATATTAGATAGAATTAAAGAAGGAAATCTTTAGAAGAAAATACTTCATAGAATTACCATATTCAATAATTAGCCCTTTTCTATGCGAGCTGTGATTTTACTTAGAAATAAAGAAGGAAAACTTCAAAAATATGTTTCTCCCTAACCATAAGGCCTAGAGCTTTGATATTTAGTACAAATCATCATCTATTTGCCCTCTACCAAAATACTTCAAAGAATTACTTGTATTCTAAAATTAGCCCTTTTCTGTGCTATCCCTGATTTACCTGAAAATAAGAAGGAAAACTTTAAAAATCTTCTTCTCCCAAACCATATGTCCTAGAGCTTTGATATTTTGTATAAATCGTCATGTATTGACCATCCACAAAATACTTCATAGAACAAACTGTATTTTGAAAACTATCCCTTTTCTTTGGGATCCCTGATTTAACTTAGAAATAAAGAAGGAAAACTTTAAAAGTCTTCTCCTCCCAAACCATAAGGCCATGGGCTTTAATATTTACTTTGTAATAATATCTATTGAGCCTGTACTAAAATACTTCATAGAATTACTGTATTTTGAAAATAAGACCTTTTTTGTGCAATCCTAGAAAGGAGTAATGAAGGATATCATAGAAAATACCATTAGGCCTATAGCTTTGATATTTGGTATTTATTAATGCCTACTGACCCTCTACTTAAATACTTCAAAGAATTACCGTACTCTTGAAATTAGCTCAATATGGTTGGATCTTCACTATACCTTAGGATTAAAGGAGAAAATCTTTAAAAAATCTTCTTCTCGAAAGGATTAGGTGTAGGGCTTTGATATTTTGTTTATTATCTCATATAGCCTTGAGCCATTTTACTCAGGGGAGCGATATAGGACCACCATGGTCCTCTTGTTTTCAGATAGCTCCAAGGTCAAGATCACAGATTAGGTCATATATTAAAATTAAGCATGTCCAGAGCATAGCTCCTATAGCTCCTTGGTTTTTTCTCCGAAAACAGCTTGTCAGTGATGGAGAATCATTGTAACAAATTTCAATATATTGTGGCACATTTCAAGTAACTCCTATTAATACTATTAGAGGATTACTGTATAGTGATTTTTTTTCAATTCAAGAGCAGATAATTCAAGATAATTCTAGAGTGACTTGAGTGCTTTGATTTTCAAATGTCTTATAGACAACAAGACATCATAGGAATACATTGTGGCACATTTCTGTTCATTCCTATTGATAAAATGTAGGAGGATTTGTGCACACAAAAAATTGCTATTGGACAACCAGAAAGACAGATGGACAGATGGATGGATGACCAGGGACATAACATAATAGAACCTTGGGTGTATTATAAATACTGAAAAGGGTTTGGACGGACCAACAGACAAAAATGCAGCTATATGCTCATCCTATTTCAGACATGCTAAATTCGAGCTTACAGCCTTGAAATGTGACCTTGACATCAGAGCCATCTGAATTTTTTTTTCAAATGGCTTTAGCCTTCCTGTCCTTGTTATTGTTGTTGTCATCATTGTGTGAAAACTTTTACATTTCGTGATATCTCTGGTTCTACTTAAGGCATTCACTTGAAACTTGGCACACTCGTTCACTATCAAAAGAGAAACCTATACTATCAAGGGGGATATCTCAGATGCATTTTGTCCACTATCCTGTACTCAACAGCCAAGCATAGGCACCTGTAGGCAGTTCACTTGTTCCACTTTCTGGGTAGAAAATATTATGGAAAATGATGAAATTGCTCTTTGCCAGCAATTTCATCATTTTAGACAATAGTTTCCCAATTGTTTTTCTTTGGGGGCTTTAAAAAGCATCATGGTGTGGAAATGGATTTGCTTAATTTGAGATTTTGTTATAGATATTAATAATTATTTTTTGAAAAACTGTTTTTACTTGAAATATCCTCTTTTTTTAATTTCCAGCTCCAAGAGTGTTTTAATTTTTAGGGACATTAGAAGTTGATAATTAGATGGCTTAGTACTAAACTTGTTACAAGCAATTTCTCCTTTTTCTACAATGTTTTCCCAAGTATAATAATTTAGGGACTTAAAAACCAGTTAATAAACAGGAAAGGGTTAAGATCTGTACATCATTAACCCTCAAATATTCGTGAAGTGATTTTGACTGAACCCAGCTTCTATAAATTTCCTTCTGTCTTTCAGGCACTACCTTGGTATTGTGTTAGAAGCCCTAGGGAATTCCGAGGCAGCATCCAACTGTCAGCTGACAGCACTTGATCTAGAGGCCACAAGTCCTATAGTCCCTTTTACTGTGATTCCTAGACTCATGCAATAATAGTACAGTTATTGTAGTTAAACAGGTTCAAATAATATGACTGAAGTATTACTACAGCCAGGTCATTGTTAGTAAAGATTTTTTACAACCATCCAGAAAAAAAGGAAAACAATGAGGAAAACATAGAAATTGAACAATCAATTTCTTCATTTTACCCAAAATGATTTTTTTTTTCCTTGGGGGGGGGGGGGTAGCTCACCTGACCACAGAGATAGAGATAGTTTATTTGACGTAAACTTTACAGTTTCTTGTCATATACAAATATACATATACAATTTAACAGAACAAAACACAACACGTGACATTTACACGAACAATCTACTATTTCTTTTCTTGTTTATCCTGGAAGAGATGCAGGTAAAAAATGAAAAAGAAAATAAATAAAAATGAAAAAATATAAGCAACAAATATTACCAAATTAAGTATTGAATGCTATACCATTTCTACGTAAAAAGCCTTCTTTTAAAAATTTACAAAGGTTTAGGAGAGTAGATTTATCATTAGATTTCATCAATTTAATAAAGTTCACCATATTTGGGCGAGAGTAAAATTGTTTTTTCAGAAATGCTTTTCTAATATCAGAAAAATATGGACATTGTAATAAAAAGTGAAACTCGTCCTCAATTTCGTTCATGTTGCAGGCTAAGCACAATCGCTGATTCCTTTCGACCCTGTTATGACCGTATCTACCAGATTCTATCCGCAGTGTATGAGACGACAATCTAAATTTGGACAAGTATAATCTCCACTTTCGTGGTAGCGCGTTTAAATAACATGATAAATCATAGTCGGTCTTTATATATTTATATGTACATAATACAGAACTGCGATTAATGTCGTTATACAGACTTTGTCTGAACTCGTCTATTAATTGTTGTTTGAATATTTTGTAAAACGAATTGTGATCAACACATAACGGATCGTCCCACACGTAACTAAATCCATGATCATTTAATAGTTTTTTAACGTTGTTACACCAGTTACTTCCGTTACCACTACAGGCCAATAAAGCTTCATACGATGATTTTATTATAATATTATTTGATGATAAGATTTTACCCCAGTATTTGATTATTCTACACTGTTTGTTAATATACAAGGGATATCTTCCAAGTTCGTGATAAACAGCTGCATTAGAGGTTGAACTTTTCACGTCTAGCAATTTTTTACAATATTTAAGATGAATTCTCTCAAGGTTCATCGATTTATAGAATCACACATAGTGGTAGTGGTGAGCTATTGTGATCATGCAAAGTTTGGTGTCCATCATCAACTTTTACATCTTTTATATCTTGAAACTTGGTTTGAATGTTTGTCTACATGATATCTTGGAGAAGCTTGAAAAAGGGTAATGTGGGGTCAACAGGTCAAATCTTATGTGCACAATTTTTGGCTTGAAACTTGGTCAGAATGTTTTCAAAGATGGGTCATGTGTGGTTAAAATAAGGTCACTAGCTCAAATCTTTGGAAAACCTCACATTCACTCCAGAAGTAACATTTTATGCTCTAATGCCTTGAAACTTTGTCACAATGATTTTCTACATAAGATCTTGTTCAAGTTGAAAATGAGTCACATTAGGTAAAGACTAAGTCACTAGGTCAAATTTTAAAAAAAAAAAACTGTATGAACTCTAGAGGTCACATTTAGGGCTCAAATGTCTTAATATTTTATCAAAATTGTCAAATTATTTGATTAAAATTGTCATCTACAACACAAAATTTTGTAATCTGATAATGGATTATAAGGATTGGGGTGGGGAAATTTGGGACAACAAACAGTAAAAGCTAGAAATAATTACATTTTGAAGAAATGGATTTTGTTTTGATGCAAAATGATAATGCTTCGAGTTGTGAAAATATCATTTATTGGTTCAACAGTAGGAACTCTATGGCAATTGGTTATAAGTAAACTGCTTTATTGATTATGTTTTGTAATTTACTTGGAATCTTAACATGGCAGATATTCACAAATAAAATAAAAAAAAATATATTAATTTCTGCCAAACAGGAGGAAAAAAAACCACATCAAGACTAGAGCATATATCTCTCAAAGATTAACCCATTCCCGCACAGTGATGCTTTTGGGCGCCCCTAAAGAAAAGCAGTAGGGGAAAAATTGTGTAAGATAAAGAAATTGCATGTAACAAGAAATTTCTTCATTTTACACAATGTTTTCTAACCTGAAAATTGAAAAAAATCTAAATCTTCAACAACTTTAAATTGTCGTCTGCAACTCCTTTGAATTTGGACTAGTCTAAAATTTTGCTGTGGGGTAATGTATTAAGCATAATTTGTGCACTAGTTTAATCACTAAAATCTTCTTGGGAATATGAGGAAGTGCGATCCAACTGTCTTTAGATTTTACCATTTATCATGCAGTCGAATGTGCCAACCTATTTTCAGAGGCCTTCTTTCTTTGTAGGAAACAATGCATTTGATGCCTCACAAGGAAAAAACAACTTCGAAATCATTTTTAAAATGAAGAAATTGCTTGTCAATGGTTATTTCTTCAATTTCCATGATGTTTTCTATGCAGAAAGTTAAGAAAATTAGGAAATTTAACAAACTTTAAATTGTCATCTGCAACTCCTTTCGATTTGGACAAGTCAAAAAATTTGTTTGGTAATGAGTTAACCCTTTCCTGTTCAAACCCGGTATTTTATGTCCCTGTGATTTTATACTTGAGAAAACATTGTGGGAAAAGAAGAAATTGCTGGTAACAAGCAATTTCTTCATTTCCCACAATATTTTCTTCCTTAAATGATGGTTTTGTTTCAAATTGCATCCAATTTTCGTTGTCGTCTGCAACCTCTTTCAATTTGGACCAGTCTGAAATTTCAAAAAAAGGGAAAGGGTTAAGCACTTATAAACTAAGGTTGGTTTTAAGGAAAGATGGGTTGAACAAATATTTTATAACCTCCGTAACCAAATGGAGGGTTATACTGGTAGTGTCTTGGCTGTCCGTCTATCTGTCTGTCTGTTAACACAATTTTGTCCAGAGCTTTTCACCTGCAGTTTTGCAAGTGCTGCACTAAGCCTTACACAGGATTTTAATGTCTTTATGAAGTTTTGCATGTATGATTTTCATAGCCCTACCATCATTAATTATTCCCCTTGAGCTTGTAATTTTTCACTTTATTACTGTTGTCTGGAGAAATACCCATACGGTTTTACTTCACTTAAATTAATATCTACTGTTCCTGTACGTATGATAATGTGCATTTTGATTTTTGTGCCCTTGATGTAATGTACTGAATAATCTTCCAAAATAACCCATTTCTACACAGTGATGCTTTTGGATGCCTCTCAAGAAAAGGTTTTGGAAAAACATTATGTAAAATGGAGAAATTGCTTGTAACAAGCAATTTCTCCATTTTAAGGAATAATTTCTACCCAGAAAGTTGAAAAAATTAAACAGAATTCTTAAACTTTAAATTATCGTCTACAACTCCTCTCAATTTGGACCAGTATAAAATTTTGTTGTCTGGTAGTGGGTTATTTGGTGATTTTAAGCTTGCTTGTTTTCAGAGAAAAACTCGGGTATTAGTATGACCAGGTTGTCATCTGCGTCAGCATCTGGGCTGTCCAATAACTTTCATATTTTTGTAATATCTCTGGTACTACTCTAAACATTCACTAGAAATTCAGCATACATGTTCACTATCAAAAGAGCAATTTATACTAGTAAGGAGGATAACTCTAAATACATTTTTTAATGAATTATGCCCCTTTTTAGCTCACCTGAGCACGAAGTGCTCAAGTGAGCTATTGTGATCCCCTTTTGTCCAGCGCCTGTCCGTCGTCATCGTGCGTTGTGTGTCGTCGTCATGCGTGATCCGTCAACAATTTCTTTAAACGACATCTCCTCCCAAACCACTGGGCCAATTTGAACCAAATTTGGCAGAAATGTTCCTTAGGTGGTAAACTTCAAAAATAGCTAAAGAATTAAAAACCGTAGACTTTGTTGATTCAGCCTTTCATGTGCTAGAACAGTGCTTTCTTTTGGACTAGTCTGCCAACAAGTTTCTGGCATGAAGGCTGTGTTTTCATTTAGACCAGTCTTGTGAGTTATTTCTGCGTTTTAATTTCGTATCTTCCAATGATTCAGCACTTTCTGACAGGACATCGTCTTCCTCTTCTTCAGCATACACATTGTATTCAGCCTCGGCTACTGCAAGTTCCTTTTGTGCATCCAGCAGTTCTCTTTTCGCCCTCAAGTTCAAATTTTCCTTCTCCATCTCCGCCTGTTTCTCCTTGACAGTTTTCTCTTTTTGAGCATATTCAAATTTCACTCTGGCTGCTTCAACCTTTGCTTTTTGTCTTGCCAAACTAGAAGCTTCTGATGGGGCCATACTTGATCTTCTACTGTGTTTTGACCTTACACTATGCTTTGACGTAACACTTTGCTTTGATTTTACACTTTGCTTTGACCTTACACTAGCATTGTCTGACCGTTCAACTTCAGGGTTCTCACTTTCTTCAGCTTTCTGCTCTTCAGAATTCAACCTTTGACTCACACTAGTGGTTTGATTTTTGTTAATTTGATTTTCCGGTTGTATGTTTTGTGCTATTTCTTCAATTTGAGAAGTAAGATCTTCGAAGATTTTCCTGACTTTGATTTGCATGGTAGCCTTTTCGTCTTCACATAGTGGGCACTGGTTACGTTCTAAAAATTCTATTCTATTCTAAGCTGTGTAAACGTCTTTACAGTCTTCTCCTAAATTTAGGAGTCTCTGCCTGAGCTTTATTAAGTCCCTTTCATGCTTAATATTAACCGTTTCTTTGTTTATATTATCTTCGATAGCAGTTAGTTTGTTATTGTACCAACTAAACTAAGATAAATGATAGTCTCTTCCCTTTTCACTGAGCTGCCTCTCTCTTCTCGAATCAGTAGTCTTCTCCGTCCAAGAACCTAGGGCCTCGCCCGTATCTTCCCCAGGGACTGTAGACATAGCTTGAAGGTGGCAGGATTTTTTACTGTTCTGCCTCACAAGGCGTTTATTTGTAGACAGTCAGATAACGATACAAAACCGTAAAAACTGAAAATACAAAACAAAACTTAGAATCCTATACTCTGTAACTAATTGATTTACGTTGGTTCAATAACTGACATTTTATAGCACAGGTAGAATGTAACAGGTAGAAAAACACCATTAAAGTGACTAGATAAACACGACTTCTTTTCCTACGATGTTATGCATACTATCAATTCAAGAAATAACTCTCTTTATGGTCTTAATTCTAACTTGACGATACTGATATATATAGGAGAAGCTTGTAACATTAATAATATAAGTCCATAAACTCTACCAAAACGATTGGAATCCTATTCTGTCTTATTTCTGAGTATTATAAAAAGAGCAAAAATGATCTGGTGCGAACGGCCATTTCTGCTATAAACAAAACCGGGTGCAGTTACTCTTAAATTCCCATGCTCTTTCAAGGAAAGATACTTGAAATATCAAAGGGAAGACAGTTTACTTACATCCTGGTGCTTGGAGATGAGAAAAGGTGACATAAGAGTTGCGAAATTTCATACGATTCAACATGGCGTCCATGAAGCGTGCATGCATTCAATTCTATTCTGTTCTCAGAGGGTAAAAACGGCCCTTCTGACAAATATTCAAAAAAAGGGTGGCAGAACAGGTACCTATGTCAGTAAATATCTTTTCCGACAATCTTTTTTGGTGATGGACGCAAAAATTTACACAAAAGCGTGTAATGATCCAAGAAAGTGACTTGTAGGTTTAGGATTACATATGCCAGTGGTAAAGGTCACTGAATTACTCTTTTTTAAACTATTTACTTTCTCTAAATCAACAACTATTCAACACAGAACTATCAAAATTACTGCAGCGTTAAACTTAGCCTTTAGGTTCTCCAGTTGTCTTTGTACAAACTCTTTCATACTGAGCTTATCTGTTTTGTGTGATAAATTCCCTTTTTGTGACAAGGCACTGGTGGTTATAAATCATGTTAAGTGATATCTTGAGCTGTGACGGGTAGATATTTTGTACCTTGGTACGTGTGGTCTTATTACCCAGGGATGCTTGAGTACCCGATATGAACCATTTCTATGTAAAATCACCAATAGTTATCTAGCTTTTATGTGTCTGGGTACTTACTTGATAGATAAAATGACTTTAAGTGCCAAAGCCTTGTTCATAGCAAAAAGTTTGATGATTCTTTAGTCCTCTACAGGTCAAAGAGAGTAACAAAAGTAACTTAAGTGACTTACAACTTAGATACAGAGGGATGGCAATGTAAGTCTAAATAATAAGTTTCTGTATAGTCAGCAGTTAACAGTAATGATTTAGCGAGCGTGGACCAACAATACCCTACCTGATCCCAGGTACTCAAGTACTCGTCCCAATTCTAGTGATAGCTCGCGCGTTATTTAGAAAGTAATGCAATAGTAAATCTTACTACAGTACTGGATGCTTTTTGCTCTTCTCATATGGCCCTGTTTTGTGGGAAAAGTTGTATTTTCTTGAAATATGAGATGTTACCTAATTGATGGATTGCTGGTCACACCCACTAATCACTGACAGGAAGTTCGGCTTGGATATTAACTCTTGTCATGCTGTATAAATTGCCATAATGAATTGCTAGAAAATCAAAGGACTGAAAGCACTGATAGAACTTGTTTAAAAATCAATATTTTTTTAAAAAATCAATTTCATAAACAACTCTGATAGGAAAGTACAAGCAGGTGGTGTAGACCAAGAACAGTCTGCACTTAGGCGCAGGCTGATCCTGGTCTTCACCTCCTGCAAAAACCAGAATATTCCGGGTTCAGCACGACAAGTGTTAAACCTTATCATGCTGAACCAGGAATATTCCTGTTTGGACAGGAGGTATAGACAAAGATCAGCCTTCACACATGTTCAGTCTGATCTTAGTCTACACCACCAGAATCTCCCTTTCAAGCCAGAATTCTCTATAGAATGAGTTTTTAAATGAAATATTGACCTGCAACTAGTGCTTCCAGTGATTTTAGTCCTTTGATTTTGGTGTAATTCTAAACAGAATTTTGATTCAGCATGACAAGGGTAAAATAAGATAAACTGCATAATTTATTATCAGAAATATAAAAAATGGAAAATTGTTGGTAGATGACCCAAAGGTCAAATCTACAGCTCGAATAACCTGTAGTTTTGATATTTAAGTTGCCAAACCAACAAAGAGACTGCTTTACCCATTCCCTTCACAATGACTCTTTTTGACGCCCCATAAGAAAAACAATCAGGAAAACATTGTGAAAAATGAAGAAATTGCTTGCAACAAGCAATTTCTTTATTTTCTGCAATGTTTTTACCCAGGAAGTTGACAGACTCTTAAACTGTTTATTTCATAGAGTTGATGTCTGCAACTCCTTTGGATTAATTTAAAATTTTACTGTCTGGTCATTGGTTAACATGAATATCAGAGTTCAAAGTTCACTTCCAGTCTAATTGAATGATTTAATTGGTCAAGTGATATCTTAATTAAGTGTAACAATCTGTCAATTAAAAAAGTTAATGAAGAGGTTAGCTTTATGCTGATATATCTTTTAAGTTTCAGCTCATGTGCAATATGTTTTTGTAAATAAACTTTGTTTAGAACAAATAACATAGCCTTTATATTTCAAATCAAATCGGAAAATGATATTTTATACTGTAACCTTTTTTCATGTAGTACATAATTATATATGATTTACAACAGTAGAAATTAATTCATTACCAGATCACATTATCTATACTGGTTCAAATTCAAAGATGTTGTAGATGACATTTCTAATTTGATGAAATTTTAGATTTTGTTTTCTTTTGAGGAAAATCTTTTTAGATAATGTAGAAATTGCTTGTTTCAAGTAATTTCTTCATTATCCACAATATTTTCTTCTTAAGTTGAGAAAGATTCTTAAAATTTTCAGTTTAAATTGTCGTCTACAACTTCTTTGAAATTGGATTAGTCTAAATTTTTGTCAAATGGTAATAGGTTAAACATTAAAAAGAAAAAAACAAACAAGTGCTCTCAGACACAGATGATTTACTTGCTCAATTTTCTGTTTCTCACTGTTTTCAATTTTAGCTCCACTTGCTGAAAGCCAGCAAGCTTTTGTCATGGCATTGTGTCAGTGGTGCATGCGTCTGTTTGTCCGAACGTCCATCAACTTATACTTTAAAAATATTCTCCTCAGAAAGCACTGAACAGAATTCAACAAAATTTCATAAAAATGATCCTCGGATGACCAATTAACAGATTCTTTCAAAGAATTTGGATTGGATGAAAAGCGTGTCTTTAAGGGATGGGGGCTAATTTCCATTTATGGTGAAAGCTTTAAAAACCTTACCAGAAACTTGTGAACGGATTTCATCCTAAATTTACAAGAATTATCATTAAATGACCCTTTATCAGATTCCTTCAAAGGATTTTGATTGCATGAAAAACATTGAAGGGAGGGGCTAATTTTCATACATGGTGAACCTTGAACAATCTTCATCTCAGAAATCAATGAATGGATTTCAACCAAATTTTACAGGAATGATCCATGGGTGATCCTTTATTGTGTTCCTTCAAAGAATTTTTATCAGATGAAAAACATGTCTTTAATGGTCAGGGCTAATTTCCTTATATGTTGAAAGCCTAATAAAATCATCTTCTCAGAAACAAGTGGATGGATTTCACCCTTAATTTACAGGAATGATCATTGGGTGACCCTTTATCAGATTCCTTCAAAGAATTTTGATCAGATGATAAATTTGACTTAAATGGGGGGGGCTAATTTCCATGCATGGTCAAAGCTTTAAAAATCTTTTTCTCAGAAACCAAATGATGGATTTCCACCAAATTTCACACAAATGATCCTTTGGTGACCCTTTGTCAGATTTCTTCAAAGAATTTTGATCGGATGTAAAACATGGCTTGAATGGGTGGGACTAATTTCAATATTTAGTGAAAGCTTCAAAAATCTTTTTCTTAAAAACCAGTTAATGGATTTCAACCAAATTTCACAGGAATGATCCTTTGGTAACTCTTTGTTAGATTCCATCAATTTATTTTATTCATTGAAAATATGTCTTTATGGTTGTGGCTTATGTCCATATATATGGTATCCAGGAAATTCTTTTAAAAAATTATGAATACCTTTTTCATCTGACTTGGTGCATGAATTGACTTTTGTAAAACAGTATAAGTTTGATATACTAAAAGATTTCATTTACAAGATATATTTGCCACACATGGTGAATATGATTCCTGAAAATATCATTTGCTTAATCAGTACAATCAGGCCTTTGGAGCAATACAGGCTCTCAAGCGCTCTAGTTTGTTGTTGTTTGTTCAAATTTTTTTTTGAAAAATGTACAAAAAGGAAAAGATGGCTCTAACTATGGGATAAAAGCTCAGATGTTTTTGTTAATAAAATGTTTACTATGTAAATGAATGGTAATTAGCTTATTCACAACTAGAACTTTCTGCATACACCCCAAGGAGGGAAATTTCATTTGCATATTCTCCTGTAGTATAAATAAGCATTTTGTTCAGCTTGAAATAATTTTGTTAAGAATGGCCCAGAGGCGAATCAATTTGATTCAAGATAGTCGAAACCCTTATTTTTTGTCTCTGTGCAAAAATGTTTCAACATAATTTTAGTCTTGTTCTGGTATATTTCCTGCATCTGCCTAAATATTACTTTATGAACAAATTATTGACCAATCATGGCTGTCAATCAAGGAATCAACTGACCAATCAAATCATTTACTCAGCCCGGACCTAAGCTTCCAACTTCGACATTTGCCCCCATTTTCGTTAACCTTTATTTGTTGGTTTGGAAACCTAAACGTCGTAACTGTAGCATATTCAAGCTGTAGTTATGCTGTTCAGACTGCCAACCACCTATTTTACTTTCTTCATACATGCTACTGGTCATGAATTTTGCAAAATAATGCAGTTTGATATTGAAACAGAGCTTCCTATTGGAGTAAATGGGTGGGACCAATTGAGTAAGTGGTCAGTGATTGGTCAATTATAACATATTGGCAAATCTATTGATTGGACCTTTATATCACACAGGTGTACTTCTTGCGACGAATCCTCTTTGATGATATACAAAGGTCGATCTTAATCCATTACCAAACAATAACATCTTAAAATGGTCTACATAGAAAGAATCTGCAGATGACAATTTTAGGTTGATAGGATTTTGAATATCTCTGATCTTCTGATTAAGAAAAATGTTGAAAAGGCAGAAATTACTTTTAAAAGTAAATTTTCCTTTTTTCCACATTCTTTTCCGAAAAAGAATCTTCTTGTGGGGCCTAAAATTGTGTGAGAATGGGATAAATATTTTTTTTTGGTTTAAGCACATGTGATGTGCTGTAGTCTTTCCCAAACTTCTCCGTCGATACCAAGATAGGGTCAGATGTCAGGGCCAGTTTTTTTTTGAAAGGAAGCAATTCGGATGGTTTTTTTTCAAACAAAAAGGCAAAATAAGTAAATATTGTCAAATTCAAATTTTTGGATATTGCTGCAACTAAAGTAAAACAACATTTTGATTTGTCAAACATTTGAAATGTCTGCAGGCAGATTTAACCAATTGATGTTGTTTTTGAACCCATTTCCATTTAGACTGGTCCAAATTGATAGATGTTGCAGACGACAATTTAAATCTTATAAAATTTTAAGATTTTTCAACTTTCCGAGTAGAAAATATTTGGAAAATGAAGAAGTTGCTTGTTGCAAGCAATTTCTTCATTTTCCAAAATGTTTTCCTAATTATTTTTCATGAGGGGTGTCCAAAAACGTTATTGTGTTTGGAAACTGCTTGTTTTATTGCCCTTTTTTTAAATATATGAAATGAAAAAATTACTTATGAAAAAAATGAAAAACAAATCAATCATATAACAACATTGCGATGCCAAATTGAATACTAAATAGCCTTTGTGTAGTTTACTAGGTTACTTTTTATTTCTCTATGTTAATATTGAATAAATTATAGTGAATTTTATGTTTAAAACATTTATCATAGATATTAATTATTCTTAGCATAATTCTGTTGGTTATTTATTTTTATGAAATAAATGTATTGAATGATAAATAACAATAAATATACAAATAACACCAAAAATTTCATATTATCATTTCAGCATTCAACCCTTTCCTATTCCGTTCCTAGTTATAAGAATTATTTTGAAATAAATAGATGGAAATCCTGAATGAAATGGTAGAAAACAGAAATTGCATTTCGCTAGCTTTTTTCTCTTTTCCAACATTATTTGCTTCTAGGAAAAAGAACTATGTTTTCATTTAAGAATATCTTTTGATTATTATCAGCAACTGCCAATAATTGACGAATGATAGCTGGCAATAGAAAATTGACCAATCAAATTCGTTTAAATTAATCATTATGACAAGCTTTTTTTTCATTTCACGGCGTTTTCTACCAAGATAGACAAAAACTAAATAATGGGGTATTGCCGAGCTAGAAAGTCCAAAGTCAAAGAAGTTGCAGACGTCAATTTGAAGTTGAACAATTCTTCAAATCTTTGTTTATTAGAGAAGAAAATATTGTGGAGAGTAAAGAAATTGCTTGTTACAAGCAATTTCTTCATTCTCCACAATGTTTTCCAAAGCTTTTATATTGAGGGGCGTAAAAAACGTCATTGTGTGGAAATGTGTTAAGTTTCTTTTCATAAATTTCATAAAATTCATGCATTCACTACACTTATAACGAGTCGCAGGTCGTAAAGTCGAGACAGTTGATTGGTCGCGGCTGTCAATCAAAAAATCAATTGACCAATCAAATCATTTATTTACACCGGAAGTAGATTTTGAATATTTATACAAAAAGCATCGTAACTACCGCTTATTCAAGCCGTATTTTACGATTTCACAACGCCAACCAACAATTATACTTTCTGTTACATGGTCCTAGCAATTAATTTTGCAAAATAACCATGCTTAATATTGAATTTGAGCTTCTCTTCGGAGCTCGGTAGGCGTTACTAGCGATCCGTCAATCACGAATCCGTCGGTCTTTTGATCATGTCATTTGTCACTTTCAGCTAGATTTCGGAAGCGGTGAGTATGATAATGAAGAGGAGTCGAGTTTCACCTTGACCCAACTGAAAATATGTTGAAACCGATATTCAACACTGTATAGAAGTTTGATTTAATCCTAATTATTTCACATCGATTGGGAAACAAGATCTTTCAGCTTAGATTAATTCCTCTCGTTTCTAAATCCTGGAGAATACACCAGTACTCGCGCCGAGGGCCAATCCCGAACCAAGATCGATATCCGCTCCCGGAAATTGAACTCGGGATCTCTTGATCGAGAAGCAGACGCTCTACCTCTCGAACTGGGACAGGGCCCAACTGTATAGTTTCCCTCTAATTTAACTCTTTACTAGACCACACATTTTTAGACTGGTCCAAATTCAAAGAGTCGCCGTCATAGCCAAGTTGGTAGCGCAT
This sequence comes from Fragum fragum, assembly GCA_946902895.1. Lineage (NCBI taxonomy): Eukaryota > Metazoa > Mollusca > Bivalvia > Cardiida > Cardiidae > Fragum > Fragum fragum. The sequence continues at coordinate 15,670,478 of OX336366.1, forward strand.
CAGACTCCCAATCTTCAATCATGGGGTGTCATGGGTTCCACCCTTGGCGACGGCACATATCCTTTCCGACATTTGTCTCTCACCAATGGGTGGATAATCATAAACCTAATTTGAATATCAGCTGGAGGCTGGGAGAAGATGTAATTGTCGTACTGATGCGAGATATAGGAATGCATTGTTAGGTGCTCCAGCCGTCGCGATATGACTGAAAATTTGTTAAAAGCGGTGTTAAAGCCAATTCAAACAAACAAACCTAATTCAAAGAAGTTGCAGACGGCATTTAAAGTTTATGCAATAGTTGCAACTAAATTGGTTGTCAAAAAGCGTCATTGTGTTGGAAAGAGTTAGCTCCAAGAATTCAAGACCAACAGTACTTTGAAATCGTTCTAGATGACAGATACATGTACTTTTTGACGAAGAACATAAATGCCAATTTAAGTTAATCGTCTTGACGAAAAGAAAGGCTATATCTTGATTTGGTATGAATCTCAGGTTACATGAAAGACGAATGCATCAGTTTTCGTTTATGACTTCGGGGTATTTAAAAAAAAGTAATTTGTCGCGTTTTTTTAATTGGTATATATAAAATGTGCTACGAATTTGATATTAATTTCTGTAAATTAACCTATTTACGATCGTCGGAACAGATAAATATAGTGTCTTCTAGAAAAATATAAATGTCAAATTTGTGATAAATAATTGTATAACTGAGTTTTAGAGACAGTATAAGTTGCCCGATATATTTTCGTAGACGGAGAGGAAATTGCAGCACGCCATGCAAAAGATTAGGACATATGGTTGATAAACTGGCACTAACGTCAACTTTAACAATGTGGGCGTGTAACACGCCGTGTGGTCAAGGAATAAACAACACTCAGGTTCTTTTAACCCTTTTTTGAAATTTTAGACTTGTCTAAATTGAAAGAGGTTGCAGACGACATTGAAAATTTGATGTAATTTGAATTGAAACCATCCTATTGGGAAGAAAATTTTGAGGAAAAGGGAGAAATTGCTTGTCACAGAGCAACGTAAAATCCCGGGTTTGAACAGGAAAGGGTTAATACAACAAGTGTTTTTATTCAGTGCAGTCAATACGTCTAACTTTAGACAGGCGGAAAAACCGTCTGGAGTGCTTCACCAAAATACAAGAGAAAACAAAGAATGTAACTATTCGGGAGCTCAAGTCATCACTGGTTCGCTGCATAAAACAGTTCGTTGTTAATACACCGGCTACTGCCGAAGGTATCTTTAAAAATACTGCATAGAATTGAAAACAACGAAGAACTCTGGTTTCCATGGCAATGAATTGAAAAAAAGTATTACTTTGATATTTGGGATAAACCTTTACCTTATGACTTTATACCTTCAAAGAATTACTCTACTCTAAAATTTAGCACTTTGTTGTGCGACCCTGAATTTTAAATAGGAATAAAGAAGGAAATCTCTAAGAATAATCTTACAAAAACCTCGAACTTTATAAACGCCTGGAGCTTTCACACTCAGAGGAGCGAAAAAGTCTATCATAGTCCTCTTGTCGTTTTATTTCACGAAGCCAAATGTTCAACGGTATAAATAAACAACTGGAAAACCACATCTACCTCCAAAGCCATTTGAATCAGTCATTCAGACCGTAAGTGAACTTTAAATTCCAACATAAGCCCACATTTATGTGAAGCATTTGTTTGGTTTGGCGACATAAACGTCGTAACTACAGCTTTTGCTTGAGCTGTAGTAACGACGCATAGGTCGCAAATCAACCGTATTACTTTTTTGTTACATATTACTGACCACAAATTACTAACCAGAAATGTGGTTTCAAACTAGTTAAGCTTGCACATTATTAACCAGATTAAGCATCCTCTGACTATCACCTTGTCACAAATGTGGAAAAATGACTCGGGGGCTGCTAATTTCGCAAAACAAACTGTTGATGCATTTTCTCGTTTCCAAGGGGTTACCTTCTACAAGAAAGACATCCAAATGCTTTCACACTGTTGGACAAAGTGTTCAAGCTTGCAAGGTGACGACGTTGGAAATATTTATTCGGTGAAAATACTTAGGTTTAACCGCTTCTATCTGTCTAAGACCATATGCATTTCAATAACCTCTCTTAACTATTTGAATATCTGAGCAACTGCATCAAACTCCCAATCTTCAATTTTGGGATGGCATGGGTTCGATCCCCGGCGGCGGCACATATTCTTTTCGACATTTGTCTCTCACCAATGAGAGGATAATCGTAAACCAAAGTGGGATGGCAGCTGGATGCTAGGAAAGGATGTAGTGGTAGTTCTGGTGTGAGAAATATCAGGAAATCCATTGTTGTGTTCTCCAGCCGCCGCGATATGACTGAAATACTGTTAAAAGTGACGTTAAACCTCATTCAATCAATCAATCAACATATAGGTCATTCTTTTATTTTACAGTAGCGAATTGTAGCAAAATTTAGAATGGCACCTATAAAATGGAAATAAAGACTCGCTAAAAGTTTCCCCATTGACCTTCAGAAAGACGGTAGAGCACATTTCTAGACTAATCCAATTATCTTGTAGCGACCTCAAGGGTACCGCGACCAATCCCAGAACGCCGGAACCTGATAAAGAAATGTGGTTATTGACAAATGCATGCTGAAGTGTCCGGTAATTAGATAAAACCCGTTGTATTCTTGCTTGTGGTAGAAAAAATCAGGAAAAATGCCATATTTGCAGTTTTCATTCTAAAATTGTCATACTTATCGCGATTTCGATTTGAACTGTTTGAGCCTAGGCTCACATCATTTACATGTACAATTGATGATTCGCTGTTGTTAATCAAAAACGCGATTGGATAATCAAACCATTACCTTAGATCTAAGCGAAATGCTTACATTAGTGTAAAACATTTTCGTTTGCGGGCGCCTTAACCCTCTCCTGTTTAAATCCGGGATTTTTCGTTGCTGGTATTTCATACTTGAGAAAACATTGTGGGAAAAGAAGAAATTGCTTGTAACAAGCAATTTCTTCTTTTTTTAACAATATTTTCTACCTCATAAGATGGTTTCATTTCTAATTTCATTGAATTTTCATTGTTGTCTGCAACCTCTTTCGATTTGGACAAGTCTAAAATTAAAAAAAAAAAAAAAAAAAAAAAAACAGGAAAGGGTTAAACATTGGTTACCTTAATTTATAAAAGCTTTAGTTACGACGTTGAGTCAACTCTGATTTTTTGTCCGTCACCATACGGTATGGTGTCTTATATTGTTTGATGCCGGAGTCAAAGTACGCTCTCACCAACGGATAGATAATAGTAAACCCAAGTGAGATAGCAGCTGGAGGCTAGGAAAAGTTGTAGTGGTAGTACTGGTGTGAGAAATACCAGGAATCCATTGTTAGGTGCTCCAGCCGCCGCGATATGACTGAGTTACTGTTAAAAGCGGCGTTAAACCCTGTTCAATCAATCAATAAACCGCAACGGAATTCGGTTGATGTGGTTAGAGATCAACCAGTTGACCAAACGCGGCTGTCAATCAATAACAATCCGACCTATGAAATAATTCATTTGGACCAGAAGTGAGTTTTGAACTCCGACATTGGCCGCAATTTTTGACTGGCATTTTTGCTGATTTGGTGACTTAAATGCCGTAACTACAGCGTATTGGATGGCTTACAACCTTTCTACTGTTTTGTTACATACAACTGGCCATAAATTTTGCAAATAACGCCGTTTACATGTAAAATCGACGGTGGGGCTTCCTGTTGGAGTCCATTGGCGAGGCAAACGTAGTAAGTAGTTTGGGCCATCCTGCAGGCAAGGAAA
>OX336366.1:18674472-18829942 GCA_946902895.1 Fragum fragum
TCTGCATACAAAACTCATTCTGTAAAATAAGCTTTAGAAACCAAAAGATAGTTAATCATATCATAATACTCTCATATAAAAATTTCATTCAAACAACTGAAATGACTCGAAACTTAACCTTTTCCTACAAAATCCCACTTTTTAACACCTTGAAGTAAAATACATTGAAGAAAACATTATGCAAAAAGGAGAAATTACTTGTTACAAGTAATTTATTCTTTTCTCAGGCTGTTTTCTACCCTATTTGACATATCTGCCCATTAAAACCAGAAATGGTTGTCTTATTTCAATGTGGACCAGTCTTAGAATTTTTTGTCTGTTAAGCGGTTTTAAGATAGATGTTATATAGGTCTCAGGATTTGTATTTCTTCAATACCTTTAGTGTTGTCTAAACGTTCAAAATATGGCGATTTTCAGGACCTTCAGGGGTACTATTCTGGGTCATGCCTAACATTGCTCGGATGAATTATGCCACTAGTCCAAGAATTTATGGAACACCCCTCATACTATTTGTTATTGTCTTGATTTCATTGAAGTACACATATTTCGACAAGTTCATGTACTGACAAAGGAGACAAAAAGTACAGCATTGTGGGAAAAGGACAAACAGTACAAGCAAGTTCTCTTTTTCTCACAATGTTTTCTACAAAGCAATTTCTAATTTTTCTCGCATTTTTTTAAAACTCACAACACTTTGAATGTTGCAATTTCTTTGAATTTGGACCAGTCTAAAATGTTGTTTGGTAATTGGTTGACACTAGTGAACATATTCAGATCTAGATGTAGCAGGCGAGCATGTATTGGAATACCGACATATACACAGTATTTTAGATTGTCTTTTTACATATTGACCCTTAACCCATTCCCACTCAGTGACGCTGAAAAAAAGCTTAGGAAAAAATTGTGGAAAATGAAGAAATTGCTTGTCACAAGCAATTTCTTCATTTTCCACAGTGTTTTCTACCCAGAAGGTTGGAAATAACCAAAATTCCATAAACTGTAAAATGTCGTCTGCAACTTCTGTCAATTTGGGCCAGTCTAAAATTTTGTCATCTGGTAATGGGTTAACAAGAAAACAAAAGTTTGGAATTGTCCTATTCGAAAGAAGTTGCAGAATACAATTTTTAGTTTTTCCCATCCAGCATCTGTTAATTTTTCCTTGTTAACACTCTTGAGTCAACAGTTTTCATCAGGTTCTCTTCACATTTTCTCAGAATGATTGCACTATCATAAGGATCGTTCCTTTCGAATTTTGGTATGTTCCGTCAAATACATGGGAAAATGGGCCATAATGAAAATTTAAAATTGAAAATCTATTAAAAGTCCTTGTTAACATGCTAGAGTCCACAGTTTTCATCAAAGTCTCTCCAAATATTCTCATAATGAATGTGAGCCGCCGTAATAGCGCAGTTGGTAGCGCGTCGGACTGTCAATCTAGAGGTCCTGGGTTCGATCCCCGAGGGCGGCACTCAACCTTTCAGACTATTTGTCTCCCACCAATGGGTCGATAATCGTAGACCTATGTGGGATAGCAGCTGGAGGCTAGGAAAGGATGTGATGGCGGTACTGGTGTGAGAAAAATCAGGAGTCCATTGTTAGGTGCTCCAGCCGCCGCGATATAACTGAAAGATTGTTGAAAGCGGCGTAAAACCCCATTCAAACAAACTCATAATGATTGTACCATCATAAGGGTAGCCAGTTCCTTTAGAAATTGGGTATGATCCTTCAAGAAACTCAGGAAAAGGGGCCTTATGTAAGTTTGATTAAAAAATCTTCGTTAACACTCTAGAGCCCACAGTTTTTATCAGATTCCCTTGAAACTTTCACATAATGTTTCTACCATTATTAGGATTGTTCCTTTCGAAAGCAGGTCTGATCCGACATTTATCATGTAGATAACATTGTGGATAATGAAGAATTTACTTATAACAAGCAATTTCTTTATTTTCCACAGCGTTTTCCAATACTTACATCCTTAAGGGGTTAAAGCTGTTCATAGACAAGCAGATTTCAAATGTGTTCAAATTGCATGGATGAAAGAATACAGACGTACTGTCCAAAGTTAAGGATTCATAAATGGATGATTTAATGTATTTTCCACTGGAAAATTTATCATTTCAGGGTCTTGAGAAAGAAGTACATGTGTTATTTTCATTTACCTTCGCCCGAAAGGTTTAAGTAGACATTTTTAACGAATGTGAAATGATTTCAAAGCATCTTAGAAGCATCGTAGAAAACATATTGGGAACAATAAAATGCAAGCATTTTCTCCTTTTTCCATAAAAATTTCCAGAATAAATCATGACAGACAGGAAAACCAATGAGTGTATTGAAACGGTTAATCATAAGCTTAGTGTTGAAAAGAATTGAAGGATTGCTTGCTCCTCCCACTGACTCTCCTGGCCATGCGCCCTGACTCTGCTGGCCACGCCCACTGACTCTGCTGGCCACACCCACTGACTCTCCTGGCCATGGCTACCAACTCCACTTCAATATTAACTCCACTACTATACTTCAATATTAACCCTTGTCATGCTGAATCTGGGATATTCCTGTTTTGGCAGGAGGTATAAAGATCTGATCTTTGACTACACAATCTGCTTGTCCCTGTTAAGTCAGGGTCGTGTATGAAATGAAATTTTCAAAATGAATATAGCCCTGCAACTAATACTTTCAGTGCCTTCAGTCCCTTTACTTTCATACTGTTTTGAAAAGGATTTTTCTTCAGCATTAAAAGGGTTAAACAGCGTTGCTTTGCAAAATTTATTGCCAGTTCTATTAAAAGAGTACAGTTGTTGGTTAACAATCTAATCATTGTAACTACCGCATGAACAAGCTATAATTATGGCGTTTCAGTCACCAAATCATCAAAAACACTTATCATAAATGAAGGCCAATGTGGGAGTTCAAAGTTCACTTCTACTTTAAAATTGATTTTGTAATTGGTCATTTGATCCTTTGATTGAAAGCTCTTATCCATCAGCTATCACTCCTTCCTAAGTGCCTTTCATGATCCTGTATTCTATCAAATACCTAGATATGACAAAATTTTAAGTTGGTCCAAATTGAAAGAAATTTCAGATAACAAAATTCATAACATTTTATCTTTTGTCTATCAAGAAAAACTACTTTGTGAAATATGAAGAAATTACTTTTAACAGTCAAAAGCTTTTTTCATAAGGATTGTCAAAAAAGGCAGTTTTGCGTAGGAATGGGTTGAGTTATGTCTTATCATGTGGTTAAAAGTTGACCTAATTGACTATCACCATTTGTGACTGATAGTCGTGTATCTAGATATTGACTGTGTCTTTGTTCTAAACCAGGGGTCTAGGTCAGCATGACTTTTGGCATACTTTCTTATCTTTTTCAAGACATCAATCTTTTTGCTTTTGTATAATTATGCTGAGAAATAAAGAAAAGAATCAAACTAAATCAAAAACTTTTATCAATTATAAGAGATTGTAAAGCAAAAACAATTTAAGTTTTAACCCATTCCCAGAGAAAAATCTTTTGACTCGTCCATATTGAAAGGATTTACAGATGACAACCTTAAGTTGATGAAATTATATATGTATAAATTTCTTTATCTTTCTTGGTAGAAAAAAACAGTGGGAAATGAAGAAATTGCTGGTAACAAGCAATTTGCTTATTTCCCACAGAATTTATCAAAATTCTTGAGAGGTGTTAAAAGGCAGGATTGTGTGGGAATGGGTCAATAGAAATTGGTTACAGACACTACCAAAAAACATGCTTTTTGTCCAAAATATGAGACATTATAAAGACAAATAAAACAAGAGCCATGTCGGACATGGCCATCCCCTGCTGTAAAGGCTTTATAGTAAACTGAAGCCAATTCAATTTAGGCTTCTTGTGCACTGCATTTCTTCTTAAACAATTTGATTATAGCTATCATACTTTCAGAGATATGCTCTTTACAAAATGTAAGTCTAAAAAACAACAAAGGGCAATAACTTTAAAATTATGCAAGCAACAGTTGTGGGTCTTGTGCACTGCACTTCTCCTTAATAAGATCTATCCACCTATGAATTTTGAAGTTAATAGCTATTATACTTTCAGAGATATGCTCCAGACAAAATCTTAGTCTTTAAAACAACAAAGGGCAATAACTCCAAAATTATGCAAGCAAGAGTTGTGGTTCTTGTGCACTACACTTCTCCTCAATCAGATCTATCCACCTATGTAGTTTCAAGTTGATAGCATTTATACTCTAGGAGATATGCTCTGGACAAGCTTAGTGACGGATTGACGGAATGACAGACGGAGATCATTACTATAATTATCCCCTCCGCCGAAACGGCAGGGGATAATAACCTGCAAGGTGAGTTTTGACCATTGCGATGTATGGACAAGGCCAGTTTGTTTTTCTACTTTGGGGGAAAAAATTTAGACTGGTCTAAACTGGAAGGAGATGCAGACTTTTTCAACTTTCTGGGTATAAATATTTTTGATTGATTGAATGGGGTTTAACACCGCTTTTAGCAGCATTTCAGTCATATTGTGGCGGCTGGAACACCTAACAATGGATTCCTGGTATTTCTCACACCATTACCACCACTACATTCTTTCCTAGCCTCCAGCTGCTATCCCACTTAGGTTTACGATTATCCACCCATTGGTGGGAGACATGTGGCTGAAAGAATATGTGCCGCTGGGGATCAAACCCATGACATCCAATGATTGAAGATTAGGAGTCTGATGCGCTACCAACTGCGCTATGACGGCCCCAGGAAATATTTTTGCTTGTTACAATCATTTTGGTTAGTGGGCATCAAAAAAGCTGCTTAACCCATTCCTGCACAAGCCCTCCTTTTTACGCCCCCACAGAAAAAACTATTGAAAACATTGTGAACAAGGTGCTAAATTGTCACAAGATATGCCTGTCACACTGCTTAATATTAACTAGGGGTTTGAATAGAACTGAGGTTATTTTGAATGAATATTTTTTGTCAAACAAAGTATGAAAAACAACAAAGGACAATAACTCAAAATATATGCTAGGTAGAGTTATGGTTCTTGTACAGTGCACTCCGACTTGGTGAGCTCTATCCATCCATGAAGTTTCATGATTCTAGCTGTTATACTTTTAGAGATATACTCCGGAGAAGATTCAAGTAAGAAAAACAACAAAGGGCAATAACTAAAAAAATAGGCTAGGTAGAGTTATGGTTCTTGTACACTGCACTCCCACTTGGTGAGCTCTATCCATCCATGAAATTTCATGATTCTATATATTATACTTTTAGAGATATACTCCGGACAAGATACAAGTATGAAAAACAACAAAGGGCAATAACTCAAAATATATGCTAGGTAGAGTTATGGTTCTTGTGCACTGTTTTCCCCCTTGGTGAGATCTATACACCCATGAAGTTTCATGATCCTAGCTATAACACTTTTAGAGATATACTCCGGACAAGATTCAAGTATGAAAAACAACAAAGGGCAATAACTAAAAAAATAGGCTAGGTAGAGTTATGGTTCTTGTACACTGCACTCACACTTCTTGAGCTCTATCCATCCATGAAATTTCATGATTCTAGCTATTATACTTTTAGAGATATACTCCGGAAAAGATTCAAGTATGAAAAACAACAAAGGGCAATAACTAAATAAATAGGCCAGGTAGAGTTATGGTTCTTGTGCACTGCACTCCCCCTTGGTGAGATCTATACACCCATGAAGTTTCATGATCCTAGCTATGATACTTTTAGAGATATACTCCGGACAAGATTCAAGTATGAAAAACAACAAAGGGCAAGGACAACCGGACACCATGGGTGATCCCATAATACGTCTCGTCTTCGACGGGCGTATAAAAATGAAGAAATTGCTTGTATCAAGCAATTTCTTTATTTTTCACGATGTTTTCTATCCAAAAAGAAGACAAAATTTAAAATTCCATCAACTTAATATTGTTGTCTGCAACTTCTTTCAATTTGGACCAGTCTAAACTTTTGCTGTGTGGGAATGGGTTAAGAAAAGGGCTTATCCCATTCCCACACAATGGCGCTTTGGGATGCCCCTCAAGAAAAACATTTGGGAAAAGCATTGTGTAAAATGAAGAAATTGCTTGTAACATTGAATAATAAAGGATTTTGTTTGTTTGAATGGAGTTTTACGCCGCTCAACAATCTTTCAGTTATATCGCGGTGGCTGGAGCACCTAACAATGGATTCCTGGTATTTCTCACACCAGTACCGCCATCACATCCTTTCCTAGCCTCCAGCTGCCATCCCACATAGGTCTACAATTATCGACCCATTGGTGGGAGACAAATAGTCGGAAAGGATGAGTGCTGCCGTCGGGGATTGAACCCTGGACCTGGAGATTGACAGTCCGACGAATTATGAAGGAGATATCTTCATTACCTGACAAATATTCTGACCAAGTTTCACCAAGATTGATACAGAATTGTTGCTTCAACAGTGTAACTAGTGAAGTTGTCATTATGAACCCTTTGCCTGTGTTTTCTAATGGACAGTCATTTTAACCCATTCCCACTCAATCCCTCGTTTTACGCCCCTCAACAAACAAGCTTTGCAAAACATTGTGGAAAATGAAGAAATTGCTTGGATCAAGCAATTTCTTCATTATCCACAATGTTTTATATCCAAAAAGGCGTAAAATTTAAAATTTCATCAACTTGATATTGTCGTCTGCAGATCCTTTCAATTTGGACGGGTCTAAAATTCCAATGTGTTGGAATGGATTAATTAGGGACCTTACGGAAAAACCATTTGTTTATTAGTTTCATTAAAATTGAGACAAAGTTGTTGCCTCTAGAGTGTAAAAAGTGTAACCCTCTTTAAAGCCCTTTTACCTTTGATTTCCATTAGAAGATTCCCACTTTCACATGGGTTCATCCTTATGACCTGCCAAACTTCTCTCCAAGTTTTATTAAGATTTAGTTAAAACTGCAGCCTTTAGAAAGTTAACAAATATATGTTAGTTGTTATTCAGATTGTTTTCCTGTGTTTTCCAACTAAATGCTTGCATTTTCTGTTCGTTTTATCTTTATGACCTGACAAATAATCTGAATGAGCCTCATAAAGATTTAGCTAAAATTGTCATTATAGCCATTCCGAAGTAAATGTCAGTGTTCAGTTTTGGGGAAAAAAAGCACAGTGATAAACAAACAGGACAAGCGCTTTGCAGAGCAGCACATACATGCCCTAAGGGGCTGTCTTTAAAAAAATAATATATATTTGCTGAGTCAAGGGCAGATTATTAACCCTTTCCTGTTTTTTTATTTAAAATTTTACAGTCAGACAGACAGGCAGTTTATCACATAATGGAACCTTTTTACATAATAATCTTAAACTTATAGTTTAACGTGAGATGAAGAAGTTGCAAGGTGATGAGAATGAGCTATTGTGATCAGCAAATGTCTATCATCTGTCCATCTGTTTGTTTGCTCGTTTACAATTAAAAAGGAATCTTCTCTTTCTGAATCAACCATCATAGTTCAACCAAATTTTACCAAAGATGATCCCCATGTCAAAAACTTTTAAGATAGGTATTTTAAGAATTCTAAATTGTTAAGTTTTCTTGATTTCACATTGTGAAAAAAAATCAGATAACCTTAATCAAAACGTACACACTAAAGCTTTCAAATTTTGTAAAAACTCTCCCAAGTGATCCTCTACCAAAATAATTCAGCTTAATGTTTCAAGATCAAAATCGGTCCTAAATTGTGAGATCTGGGATTTTATAGCAATGAAACCTTAGTATATCATCCTTGACCAATTACCACTCATTGATGCTTTAAGACGCCCAAGAAAAAAAAGCTTAGGAAAACATTGTGGAAAACGAAGAAATTGCTTGTTACAAGAAATTTCTTCATTATCCTCAATATTTCTACCCCAAAGGAAAAAAAAAATTCGTAAGATTTAGATGGTCGTCTTCAACTCCTTTCAATTTGGACTCATAAGTCTAAAATTTTGTTGTATTGGAATTTGTTAGTTCTAAGCTTTAAAGTTTTGCATGAAGCTTTGATCTCTAGCCTCTACCAAAAAAAGCTAAAAGTTATTGTTCTAAGATCAAAGTAAGCCCTTTGTTATTAGGTCCCAGAATTATAAAGAAAATCCTCCCTTCTCAATCAATTTGGATATTCTTGTAAAGATGTACAAACATTAGTTCATCCTTTAACCAATTACCAGACGGCAAAATTTTAGTCTGGTCTTCGTTTAAAGGATTTGCAGACAACAATTTAAAGCTTGTTAAAGTTTGGAATTTTTTATCTTTGGGGTAGAAAACATTGTGGATAACAAAGAAATTGATTGAAACAAGCAATTTCTTGATTTTCTGAAATGTTTTCCAAAGCTTTTTTTTCATACGGGCGTCTAAAATCCTTAACCCATTCCCACACAATGCCACTTTTTATGCTCCTCAAGAATAGGGCTTTAGAAAACATTTTGGATTATGAAGAAATTGCTTGTATCAAGCAATTTCTTCATTATGCACAATGTTTTCTAATGAAAAAGTTGAGAAAAATTAAAATTTCATCAACTTTAAATTAATGCCTGCATCTTCTTTTAATTTGGACCAGTCTAAAATTTTGTTGTGTTGGAAAGAGTTAATGAGTCAGAATGGGAAAGGGTTAAGCAAGTTATTGTTATTTTTTTCCAATTGAGTGCAGGATAATAAGGAATTTATCCTATTCAAACAATGTTACCTATCCCATGCAAGCTATATTTCGAAAAAACTTAGAGAAACAAAACATACTCACATAAAATATTCAAAATATTACTTTATTCTCTAATGGCAAAATATCTTAAAACAAAATTTGTCTTTAAAAGATAAATCAATATCTATACATTTGTCAGGAAAATATGGCCCTTTTTTATCAAAGTGTTTAACTCACATCCATATAATCCAATTCAAATTCACATATTTAATTGTTGTCTACAACTTCTTTCAATTTGAACCAATCTAATTTTTTTGTTTGGTAATCAGTTAACTCTAGTCGGCTTTATTCTAAAAGTGCTGAATAAAGTCCTTGTCCAAAATGGCATTAAAATCAAAGGCCTGAAAGCACTAAAATGTCATAATTGTTTTCCAATATTTCTTTTAATTAATTTTATAAACAACTCTGATTTAAAATGTCAAACAAGTGGTGTAGACTAAAATCAGACTGGTAGAAAACATTGTTTAAAATGAAGAAATTGCTTGCAACAAGCAATTTCTTCAATTTATACAATGTTTTCTGCAAGCCATCTCTTGATTTTTAATAATGCTTTCCAAATTGTGTTTTTTTGTGGGAGTGGGTGGGTGTCAAAAAGCATTCTTGGGTGGAATAGGTCAAAGAAACTGACATGAACAAATGTGAGTCACAGGCAGTATGGATGATTCATAATCTTCATCTTGACACAAATTCAATGCAGAAACAAATTTCTTCCATCTCACTGCTAGATTTGTACCTTTCAATCATTTCCTTACACCAAACACTGTGTACAGCAAAATCTGACTTTTCAAAATAATCTTACACAAATGCTACAGCACCACATTAGAAAGAAAATCCATTTTTTTTTCTCAAACAAAATAAGCTGAGGAAAAATTACAATGTCATACTTGTACTTTTGTTGTTGACAGAAAATAATTCATTCCAATAAACAGACAACAAAATAGGTTTAACTTATTGGAAAAATAACAAAATTTAATACTAGTCCAATTCGAAAGGAGTTGCAGACGGCATGTCAAAGTGCCCATGATTTGAAAAATTGCTATGAATATGGTAGAAAACATTGTGGGAAAAGGAGAATTGGCTTGTTACAAATCATGTTTTTTTCCCACAATGTTCACCTTAGTATTAGCTTACATGGGCATCAAAAGGTGTGCTTGAGTGGTATTGGGTTTACTAAACTAAAACAGTCACAGCTTTTTTACGTAGTCATGTCTATTGAAGGCTACAATAAGGCAGTTGCCATGGTTTTTATAAAATTCTAACAAAGATGATTTGACAACAAATTACAGGGATTCAGAATTCAATATCACTGCATTTCATTACATTGCCAGTTAATTTTTTTTTTAGAATGGTCCACTTTGAAACAGCAGAATTTTTTTTTTAAGATGTCAAAGTCTTTGTCTCCCAGGATAAAACATATTGTGGAAAATGAAGAAATTGCTTATGGCGAATTCTTCATTTTCCAAAATGTTTTTCCCATGGATAGAGGCTTATTCCATTTCAAAGCACTTCAAGACATATAAACCAGATGAAAAATTATAGGAACCTAGCTTTAAACTTTATATTCTAACATCTGCATTAATAGAAACACTCATAGCACATTACGAAAGAGAGGAAAAAAATGGCATTCAGCTTTCTATTCTTGGAAGCTGGCAGAAAACTTTGGAAGTCCTCTTTTTCAGTATTATCACCCATTCAAAGTCACTTTTTTCTTTATTTTTGGCTTGAGTTTTTTGGAATTATCAACACTCCCTCTTCTACTACCCTGTGGTGAATCTTCTTCTGGTTGTGACATTTTGGCAACATCCTCTCTGTCATTAACATAATCCTGAAAATGAACAATAGAGAACCAATCCTATTAGAGATTTCTTTAACCCATTACCAGGCAGCAAAATTTTACACTGGTCCAAATTGATAGGAGTTGCACACAACATTTAAAAGTCAATGAATTTTTTTTATTTTTTCAACTTTCTGAGTAGAAAAAATGTGGAAAATGAAGAAATTGCTTGATACAAGTATTATCTTCATTTTACACAATGTTTTCCCAATTGTTTTTCTTAACGGGCTTCAAGAAACGTCACTGTGTGAGAATGGGTTAACATTCCGACACAATTACGCTTTTTGATGCTCCTCAAAAATGATGGCAGTGTTTTCCCCCCTTCTTTGAATGGGTCTGTTAAAGGCCTTTTCCTAATACCCCCCCCCCCCAAAAAGATACATTTTTCCCAATACAAAAGTTGAGGCTCTTACCAATAAAAAAAATAGAATAAAGATTAAACATTTTGCTTCTTTGGCTCTTAATTGCTCTAAAATGAATGTCATTTATGCCAACATCAATGCAAATGTTTGGGCAACAGGATCCTTCCTCCACCCGCCGTTTGGCAAATAGCTGATCCAATAATGATAAATGCTTAATCCATTACCAGACGGTAAAAATTCCAGACTGGTTCAATTTGAAAGGAGTTGCCGACGACAACCTTATGTTGATTAAATTTTAGATTTGTTTTCTTTCTGGATTGAAAACAATGTGGAAAATGAAGAAATTTCTTCATACAAGCAATATTTTTATTACACACAATGTTTTCCAAGTTATTTTTCTTGAAGGGTGTGAAAAAGCGTCATTGTATGGGAATGGGTTCAACTATATAAATGTATTTGTATTTTATTATCATTCAGTGTTTAAAAGAAAATTGACTATACCCTAATTCTGTTGAGTTTCTGTTCTAATGTCATCTCCTCCACAGCTATGTCTAGTCTCTTGTGACAGATTTCTGCTATGTTATCAATGGCCATGGTGATTACACCAAACTCCGTTCTCTAAATCAAGAAAATTTATTATACAGTGGACTTCTCTTCATTGCAACCCTTATAATGGCAATTCACTGCTTAATTGCAACTCACATTTTGCACAAACAGATTTGTAGAACAAATAGCTCCTTTTAATAGCACCTTCTGGTTAATTGCAACAACAGCTTTGACAACTTGTTGTTGCAATTAACAAGATTCCACTGTACTTGTGTAACAATCTAACATACAAATGTATCTTACAAATGAAAGTGGAAAGTGGTCACTGCTTGATGAATTGTGGCTGCCAATAGAAAAAAAAAATAATTGTCCAATTAGATAACTACTTCTGTCTCCAGCTGACATAATTCATCTCTAACAATTTAAGTTTGAGCATAAATCCAAGTCATGCTGAATAAAATCCTTTTCAGAAATGCTTTAAAATCAAAGGAATGAAAACACTGGAGGCACTAGTTGTCAATTAATATTTCTTTGGAAAATTAATCTCACAAACAACTCTGGTTTTCAAGGGGCAGACAAGTGGTGTAGACTTAGATAAGCCTGCACTTAAGTGCAGGCTGACCTTTGTCTATATCTTCTGGCAACACAGGAATATGACAGCTTCTGCATGACAAGGGTTGATCTAACGGACTACCTAAACACTGCTACATCAGCTTGACAATATTTAGGTCATCATCCAAAGATACATGTATAACCAAAGTTTTACAAAGTCACAAGACAATCACAAAATTTGGAACCTGTAGGCCAAATGGTTTATCAAAAGAAAATTTCAAAGATTTCCTTCTATATTTCTATCTAAAATAGGGTGCCCCTAACCAAGCCCAAGGGAGACCCTCAGGGGCATTATTTTAACAGCTTAAGTAGAGTGTCACCAGACGATGTCACACGCAAAATTTGGAGCTTCTTGACCATACTGTTTCTCATGAGAAGATTTTGAAAAAAATCTTCAGTTTCTGCCTTTCTGTTGCCATAGCAACCACAGATTTTGATGGAATTAAAATCTTTTAACAAATTTTGGTAGAGCTTCACCCAAGGAACAACCCTAGCAAATTTAAAGTAGATAGGTCATTGAGTTTAGGAGGTGTAGATGTTTAAAGAAATTGTTTAATGATGGATGCCGGCCAGCTGATCGCCAAACGATGACCAATCACAATTCCTTACCTAAACATATAGTGCTCAGGTGAGCTTAAAAGTGTTGCAAAATTGATGTTGTGATTATGAAGATTCCACTGTATTATAAAACATCAAGACTTTAAATAAACAAATGTATGGGTAGTTGAAAAGTAACTGTGTGGACTTTAATATTTGAGAAAAAAACAATATTAAGTGCTTATACAATATGTACACTTACTACACTCTTGCACTTAGATATGACTTGTAGGCTACAGTAAAAGAAAAACTTTTCATTATATATCCAATCTGGTCAATAGAATTGAAGGGATTCCTGTTTGCCTTAGTGGTCTCTCATGATCTTGGAGAGGTCAAAGGTCTCAGATTAAAATAGATTTAAACTGGTCCCTTTTGTATGTCCATGGACAAGACATTGATTGAATGGAGTTAAACGCCACTTTTAACAGTATTTCAGTCATAATGTGGTGGCTGGAGCACCTAACCAAGGATTCCTGATATTTCTCACACAAGTGTCCTTTCTGAGCCTAAAGCCGCTAATCCCACTTAGGTTTATGATTATTGGTGGGAGACAAATGTCAGAATGGATATTCGCGGCTACCAGGGATCGAACCCGGGACCTCATAATTGAGAGTCTGACAGGCTACCAAATGTGCTATGGCTGCAGTATATGGACAAGACGTACAGTGTCCCAGTCTAGCATGGTGATACCGGAAAGTATATGAGTCTGTGTATGACATTTGACCCAGTCCCATATTTTAGAGAAAATAATTGAAAGAGGTTACTGATGATAACTTGATGTAATTTTGAAAATCTTTGTCTTTTCTAACAGAAAACATTGTAGATGTTGAGGAAATTGCTTGTTACAAGCAATTTCTTCATTTTTCACAATGTTTTCCAAACTTTTTTCTTTGGTGCGTAAAAAGGAAAGATTGTGTGGAAAAGGGTTAAAACCACTACATGTGCATGAAGCATGCATACATACAGCAGCCTGAATAGACACACAGTGCATGTAAAATAATTTCTTATTGTCTGATGGAAGTTTGAGTCACTAGATACCCACAGAGTGCATAATAAAGATTTTGATCAGACTATGTTTGGGGCCCATGAGAAATTTTAGAAATTGACATGTGCAAGCTCAATTGAACTTGCAGTAGGATATAAAATGAACAAGAGCCATGTCGGACATGGCCATCCCCCGCTGTAAAAGCTTGAAAGTAAACTGAAGCCAATTAGATTTAGGCTTCTTGTGCACTGCATTTCTTCTCAATCAGTTCAATAATAGCTATTATATTTTCAGAGATATGCGCTGGACAAAATCTAAATCTTAAAAACAACAAGGGCAATAACTCCTAGATTATGCAAGCAAGAGTTGTGGTTCTTGTGCACTGCACTTCTCCTCAATGAGATCTATCTACCTATGAAGTTTCAAGTTTATAGCATATATATTTTAGGAGATATGCTCCAGACAAGCTTAGTGAGGAAATGATGGAAAGACAAAAGAGAGACCATTAGTATATCCCCTTTGCCGAAACAGCAGGGGATAAAAAATGATCAAAGTAACATAACTACCATTCAAACAAACAAAAATTAAATAGAACTTTTTGTGGTATTCTCACCTTTTCTCTGAGTCCTCCTTTTGCAGCATTATATTTGTTTTCATTTTTCTGGTTCTCTGCACTTTCCACTTCTTGTTGTTGCTGTAGTCGTGATAGTTCACTGTTTATAGACACTACCTGTTTATTATGTTCAGCCTGCATATCTGTTAGCTCACCGCGCAAAGTCTCCAGCTGGAAGAAAATTGAAACTAATGGTTTTTGTTGAATAGAATTACCATAATAGGATAAAAAGGGATACATGAAAAATGTTTCTTGATTCACATGAAAATTTAGGTTATCTTTGGTAAAGAAAGCATTTTTACTATGTCCAAGTGAATGACTCTTTATGGTCACAGGAGAAAAACATATGAGTGAAGTTGCCATATTTACCATGATATTGTTACATTATTTCTTGTTTAACCCATTTCTTCACAATCTTGCTCTTACTCATCCCCCCTTCCCACATTACAAGCAAAAAGCTTAGTAAAACTGTACATTTCAGAAATTACCTGTAGCGAGAAATACCTTCATTTACCCCATTTTCCCCCAGAGAGACATTGATTTTTAAAATTCTATCAACCTGAAATTATCGCCTCCAACAACTTTAAAATTCCTGCCAATTCAAAGTTTTGTCATATGGAAGTGGGTTAAACATAAAAAATTTACAGGCAGCTGAAATTGAGCTCACTCATTCAGTACATACAAAACTGACTGGTCGCGCTTGTCAATGAAAGATTCAATCAACCAATTAAATTATTCATTTGGACAGGAACTTTAATTTTGAACTCAGACACTGGCAACATTTGTATGAAACATCTTTTCGGGTTTAGCGACTTACACATAGTAACTACAACTTACTCCTGTAGAAGTTACAAAATTTAGGTCCCCAACCAACCATTTTACTTTTTTGTAAATGGTACTAACTATAAAAGCCTTCAAAATATGACTCTTTAACCCTTGTCATGCTGTATAAATTACCTTGATAAATTGCTGTAAAATCAAAGCACTAAAAGCACTGATAGAACTTGTTCAAAAATTATTAATTCTTTTAGAAATCAATGTCATAAACAACTCTGGCAGAGAAAGTACAAGCAGAAGGTGTGGACCAAGATCAGACTGCACTAATGTGCAGGCTGATCTTGGTCTACACCTCCTGCCAAAACCGGAATATTCCGGGTTCAGCATGACAAGGGTTAATACCTAGTCAACCTTCCTATTGGAGCTCAGTGGACAGGGCCAATGGTGTGTCAACTCCTCATAACTTTCAGATAAAGGGTAAAACTCATCTTCAAACTTATATTATCACTTTGCTATATCAAATCAAAGAAAGTTCTATCTGGTTATTGGTGTGCCCAAACCAAAGAGATATAAAAATGATAACCCTACCTCATCTCCCATTGAGATCAACTTGTTGACTAGATGATCGTTTGAGTCACTGAGTGTTCGATGACGAGACATCAGACCTTTCATCTTGTCATCTGAAGCGGCAAGATAATCTTCTGGCATGACGTCTATTACCCGCAATAAATACTCTTCAAATATTCTGTAGCGATTTACTTTTCTTTCTAATCTAGTCATTCTGTGTAAAAGAAAATGTTTGCAGGCAACCTTAACCATGCAACTACAGCTAAAATCCAGCTGTAGTTACTAGAGTTGTTACAAATCACAAACAATGTAGTTTTATATATGTACATGTACTACACACAGACACACAAAAATCCATTTAGATCGTTACAAATCAAAAATTGAGCAAGATAATTTTTTCAAAGTCAGTTTTACAAACTAATTGAACAGAAAACAAAATAGGAAAAGAAGACATTTTCAATAAATAATCTATTCATTATTTTTCAACTCTTCAGACTGGATAATTGCTCTTTGGAAAATGACCATGCATGCTAAGTTTCAAGAAAATACATGTATCTTGAATAATTTCAGATACATGATTAAGGTTAAAATTTGTCATGTCCCCTTCAATTCACCTTCACTGATGACAACATGTTGATGATAATACCTGATTTTTTTGACTTGGCTAAAATTGTTTATACATCAAAGCCATACTGTACTTCAGAAAAAAAGGGTGCATTACTGTTTCATAAAAACATGATGTTGCATTTGTGAAGTTGATAGATTTACAGGTCATACAGTAAGGGTCATTTTATGATTAATTAAGTTTTTAACCTTTAGTATGCTGACTCTCTTGCTCAAGTCCTTACAACCGAATCTATGTAATTATTATCTGCCCATGTTGAAGCCTTACTTTTTCTTCATTCAATTATCAAAACATTCAATATGGGGTTAAGATAAGTCAAAATAGATACAGGGTGAAGTCAACAATAATTATTCGATGTGTGAGAAAATTGAAAAGATGTTAGTTTGAAATAATGGGACTATATGTTTGTGCCATCAATACCTTCATTTATATAAATGTAATGTTTGTGCAAAATGTGAGTTGCAATTAACCCATTCCCAAATGAGAAAATTTTAGACTGGTCCAAATTCAAAGAAGTTGCAGACGACAAATTTAAGCTCATGAAATTTTAGATTTTTTCAACTTTCTGGGTAGAAAACATTGTGTAAAATGAAGAAATTGCTTGGTTCAAGCAATTTCTTCATTTTACACAATGTTTTCCCAATTATTTTTCTTGAGAGGCTTCAAAAGGCGTCACTGTGTGGGAATGGGTTAAGCAATTAATTGCTGTTATCAGGGTTGTAGTTAAGAGGATTCCACTGTATTTTCAAAAGTTGTGGAGTGATAGTTGTTCATGAAATGGAGGATTAATCAGTCTAACACAAATAATAGTTGACAAAATATAATCTTTTTTGGAAGAATTTCTAAAAGCGTGTCATTTAGCATGTGAATTACATGGCAACCTGATGACATCACCAGTGTCCTTTGTACTGTATAGACAACTTTTAACCCTTTCCAGTTCAAATACGGGATTTTCCCACTCAGTCCCTCCTTTTTACGCATCCCAAGAATAAAGCCTTGGAAAACATTGTGGAAAATGAAGAAATTGCTTGTATCAAGCAATTTCTTCATTATCCACAATGTTTTCTATCCAAAAAGATGAAAAAATTTCAGATTTTATCAACTTGAAATTGTCGTCTGCAGCTTCTTTCAATTTGGACCAGTCTAAAATTTTGCTGTGTTGGAATGGGTTAATAGCATGCAATGAATAAAAACAGGGCTAAATCTACAAAAACAGTGAGTTGATCTTTTCAATAATTTCACTGTTTTTTCCAGTGAAATTATCCAGTGATAACCTACAACAAAATCTCGAGAGTCTGCCGTAAAATAAGATTTATAAGGTTTATAAACTTACGTCTCTTTCAAGGTGAATAACTCTTCCTCTAGCTGTTCTAACTCTTTGGTTTTCTGTTCTTTCAATTTGACTTCTGTTTGATATTTTTGTATAGCTCTTCTTCTTTTTAACTCATTCTCCTTTAAAAATCCTTCAAATTTGGAAACTCTGTCCTTCATCTGAAAAAACAAGAAGACCGAATTCAGCAACATTCAACAACACAAAGTTGAATGAAAGATATGACATTTTAGGCAATCAATGAACAGATTCTTGAAGACTTTTTTTTTAAACTGATACTTTTAAATATTATTTAAAACATGTCAGAGTAGCATTATTATCAATATTGTGGCCATTGGAGCATTTCTTGTCCCAGTTATTTCTTCACATTATGGCACTTATCTTCAAAAGCATGCAATTTTAATTGTTGTCTGCAACCTCTTTGAGTTTAGACCAGTCCAATATTTAGTTATCAGCTAATGATAGGCCTCAACCAGACAATGAAATTTCAGACTGGTTCAAATTGAAAGAAGTTGCAAATGACAGTAAAACATGCACTTAAATTGAAAAATAAGCACAGTAGGATCCTGTTAATACGACACAAACTTGTAAACACTTGTTGCAATAAACCAGAAGCTGCTATGCACAGGAGCTATTTGTTCTTTGAATCCAATGTTTGTGCATAATGCTTGTTGCAATAAAATAGTGAATTGCTATTTTCAGGGTTGCAATTAACCCATTCCAACACATCAAAATTTTGGACCGGTCCAAATTGAAAGGAGCTGCAGACGATATTTTCAAGTTGGTGGAATTTAAATTTTCTTTGACTTTTTGGATAGAAAAATTGTGGATAATGAAGAAATTGCTTGATACAAGCAATTTCTTCATTTTCCACAATGTTTTCCAAAGCTTTTTCGTTGAGGGGCGTAAAAAGGAGGGATTGAGTTGGAATGAGGATTCCTATGCATTAAGAGCTGGAAGCCTTGTGAGAAAAGGTGAAATTACTTGTAACAAGCAATTTCTCCATTTATCATATGGTTTTCCTCAATATAAACCTCAATTAATATTAACTCTTTCCTGGACAAACCCGGGATTTTATGTAGCCATGATTTTATACTCCAGAAAACATTGTGGTAAAAGAAGAAATTGCTTGTGACAAGCAATTTCTTCTTTTACCACAATATTTTCTAACACATAGGATGGTTTGATTTAAAACTGCATCCAATTTTCATTTTCGTCTGCAACCTCTTTCAATTTGGACCAGTCTAAAATTAAAAAAAAACAGGAAAGGGTTAAACAAAACAAAGGACTCTCTGCCAATGGTTACATCTATTACCTATAATCTGGAATGAACCAGGACATGGTTATTAACTCATTACCACATGACACATTTTTAGAACGGTCAAAATTGGAACAAGTTGCAATTTAACCTTTGAATCTTTGCAATTTTAGAATTCTCCATTTTTCTGGTTAGAAAACATTGTGGAAAATTAAGAAACTGCTTGTTGCAAGAAATTTCTTCATTTTCCTCAATGTTTTCTAAACTGTTTTTCTTGAGGGGAGATAAAAAGCATCACTGTGTGGGAATGGGTTAATATTAGCTCCCCTCCCTACCTATAATGATACTCTAGATTTATTCAAGTCAAACCTTTTGCTGTTTTTTCTGTATCTCAATTTGCCTCTGTGCACAGAGGTCCATACGTTGTTTAAACTCATGTCTTTTGGCCTCCAGCTCAGCCTGCACTCTGTCAACCTCGACCTCTTTCTTGAGCAATAATGTACGCTGTAGGGTGTTGATGCCCGTCTCAATAAGCTTGTCACCTGTCTCCTTGACAACAGGGAATGCAGTAACGTCATCTTCATCTTCTCTATAAACAAAACAGACAGATCAAATATCAGCAAGCTGACAGTGGACCAAAACACCTTACTGTCCTAAAGCCCTAGTCCACTTAAATTAACCTGTTGCACTTGTCAATCAAAGAATCAAATGACCAATCAAATTATTAATTTAGACTGGAAGTGAACTTTGAACTCTGACATTAGCCAACACTTATCTTTTATTAGTTCACTGACTTAAATGTTTTAACAACAGCTTTTTTTAAGCACCTGTCAATCAAATAATGAGTCGAACAATTAAATCATTCATTTAGACTGGAAGTAAATTTTGGACTATAACATTGGTCACATTTTTTGTAAAGCTATATTGTTAGTTAGGTGACAAAAACTTTGTAACTACGTCCTACCTTTTGTTCCATGCTACTGATCATAAGTTTTTAAAAAAAAAACAACGTTTAAAATCAAAGTTTGAAACTTCCTGTCAGAGTCAACGAAGAAAGTGGACAGGGCCAGCGAATGGTCAATTGTCTTGCATTAAATTGAAAGATTGCTGGCAGCGTTCCTGCTGACTCTGACAGGAAGTCAGATCTAGACAATACTATGATTATTTTGCAAAATATATGGCCATTGATATGTAACAAAAAAGTAAAATGGCTGGTTGGTGACCTAAGCATCATAACTACAGCTTAAATACTGTACTTATGATTTTTAAGTCACTAAACCCCAAAAAGCTTTATATAAATATTAACAAATGTCAGAGTTCAAAGTTCACTTTTAGTCCAAATGTATAATTTGATTCGTCCATTAATTTGTTGATTGAAAGCTTTGATCTGTCAACTGTCATGGATAACACCATGCCCCTCAAATGTGCGTAGTTGGGTCATCTATTCCATAAATAGATTTAAACACACGCTGGGTCTGGATGTTGCCTGGTAGCTAAATTGGTATAGTACTCAACCTGTATGCGACGGGTAAAGGGTTCCCATCCTGGATGGGGTGCCACATTTTTCTGCTCTGGTTATCCGTGGTTATTATATGCTCCATGCCAGTGTGGTGATGGTTGTAACTGAGATGCAGGACAAATGCTTAGTACTGTAGGGGAAAGTCTAGTGGGGTCATCTTTTCTAATATAATTAGATTCAAACTGACAGCAGGTTTGGCTCTGGCCTGGTAGCTCAGTTGGAAGAGGTTTGTAAGCTAGGGGTCCATGGTTTGAATCCAAGCTGGGCCGCTACATTTCTCTCCTCTGGTTACGCGTGCAAAGAGTTGACCCTATCAATTTTGATAATATTTAAAATAATTTTTTGTTCTGATCATGTTTAAATGTATTTTTTTTTGTTTGGGACAGCTGTGTTTAAATTAAGACATGGCCTTTGACAAACATTTGCTCCTTTTCCTGCATTTTTTCATGTTTACACTGCATGTTCGTCTGAAACAATGATCAAAATAAATTGGGCTTAGTTCAAAAGAGTTTGCAGAATCAATAAAATAAAAAGCAAGAGAGTGATGTTAACATATTTTTCATTATACATATGTACATATGTATATCTTTTCAAATGATTTTCTTTCAATTTAAAATTAAATTTAAGACTGTCATGTTAAATGAAGAACATTGCAATACCCTTTTAATCACACAAAAGAGAGCTGTCGTCTCAAAGCAACCGAGATCATGAATAAACAATTAGATGGCAATAACCGACACGCGATCACTAACCTGTCATGAAGTTGCGTGACAAATACGTTCTTTTTATTTATGTCAAGATCAAGCTCGTATGCTTTATTTACTGCAGAAATTCCCTCTGCCATATCGCTGGTTTAACTGTCTTCTATCAAGATTTTTGATGCGACTCCATTAAGATTGTTTACAACCCAACTTGTGGCCCGACCGCCATTGTTAAACAATTTTATGCAAATTGGGGCACCTTGGTGACAATCACGTGACTTGTTGATAACAGGATTTGTCGACTGCTTCAGTTCGTACAATCGACTCCAAGCATGAAGGTGAGTATCTTTGCCCTGCTTCAACCTTTATATTTGTTACTAAAATTTCTGAAAGCCAGTATAATCATATCTAAATAAGTTTGATAAATGAAACAAGTAAGAAATAAAAAATGATTCACCTAAGACAATCCGACACCGTAGGCAAAGCTGAATTTTTCGCATTCTGAGAATGTACGCTGTTAAATAAATTGCTACTGTCGACCAAAATTCAAACGACTAATCATATCATATTTGAGCATTATCTCTGGCATTGGCCAGCATTAACATACAATAATCATATTTGTTGGTTTGTAGACTTAAACATCGTAACTACTGCCTATCTATAGTTACGACATTTAGTTCGATAACAATTTTATGTTATTGTATTACATATAAACGTTACTGACCATTGATTTTGCAACATTGCACCGTTTGGTATCTGAGCTGAACTTCCTGCTTGAGAAATGCGGTTTGAGCCAGCGATCGGTTATTAGACGGGTAGCTGATATCAATCAGATAACCAATAGACCAATCAAATTTTACATTTAGACCGGAAAATAACCTTAACTCCGACATTGGTAGGCATTTTCTGGGGCTTATTTGTTGGTTGTGCGAGTTAAACGTCCCGTAACGTGATACGACTTTTTGGTTCCAAACAAACCATTCTATCATTTGGTAACAAGTTACTGACCATTAATCTTATAAAAACAATGCCGTTTAACCCTTTCCTGTTTTACAAAATTTAAGACCTGTCCAAATTCAAAGGTTTTGCAGACGACAATTTAAAGTCTATTTTATTTGAAAAATAACCTATCAAGCAATTTCTTCTTTTCCCACAATGTTTTCTCAAGTATAAAATCACAGGGACGTAAAAACCAGGGATTGTACAGTAAAGGGTAAATATGTAACTCGAACTTCCTAACAGATCACAATAAGCGTTGTTAGCGATCCATTGATTTTCATGGCACGAACAGAATTATACTCCAAATCTTTGCAAAACGTTGTACACTTTTTTGTACATAGAAATTTTGCTTGATACAAGCCGCTGTTTCTTCCTTTTCATTTAACCCATTCCTATACAGAGACACTTTTAGACAATTCAAGTAAAAATTGAAACACATTGTGGAAAATGAAGCAATTGCTTGTTACAAGCAATTACTTCATTTTTTTACAATGTTTTCTACCCTAAAAACTTCCAAAATTTCACCAACTTAGGTTTGGAAAGGATGTAGTGGTAGTACTGGTGTGAGAAATACCAGGAGTCCATTGTTAGGTGCTCCAGCCACCGCGATATGACTGAAATACTGTTAAAAGCGGCGTTAAACCTAATGTAATAAGCAATTTCTTTATTTTCCACAACGTTTATTCTTATTTTTCTTGAGGGGAGTAAAAAAGCTTCATTATGTGGGAAAGGGTTACACCCTTTCCTGTACAGTCCCTGAATTTTACGTCCCTGTTATTTTATGCGTATGAAAATATCGTGGAAAAAGAGGAAAGAGGAAATATTTCCTACCACATATAGGGTTGTTTCTTATCGAATTGCACTCACTTTTCCCTGTATTCTCCAACCTCTTTCGAATAGGACCGTCCCAAAATTTGAGAAACAAAAGTTCAGGACTTAATGTAGCGTTTGCTCCGGCAGTGGAATATTCCTGTTTAGAAAAATTATGACGAGTAACTAAAACAACCGATGCAGTTTTACATACTCGAGCACTGATATAGTTCATGTAATTTCATAATAAGAAACCAAAATCATCTGCTAGATTTGCATGAATTCGCGTCGCACTGACCACGCCTACTCGCCGCTGACATGGCAATTCGATTGTGATATCAAACGGTATCAATTTGCAAAATATATGGTGAGGGGCATAAAAATTTAAAATATTTCGGTGGTAGATGACCTAAACGTCGTAAGTACAGATTGACATGTGCGTAGGAGGTCAACACTTATTTTCCTTCTAAATGCGGAATAATTTGACAGGTCAATCGATTTATTTCATTTAAGAGATGAAGAGAATATTTTTTGTTTTCATGGAGGTATGAACCGAAAAAACTAATCACACTGTATGAATACGCGAAGCGGATTCATACATTGTGTGATTAGGTTTTTCGGTTCATAACTCCATGAAAACAAAAAATATTCTCTTAATTTATATAATTTAATAGCATCGAGCGAAAAAAAAAAAGCTTTACAAATTTCGATAACTTTTTGTATGGGACTATTTTGTGCGGAAACATACAAAATCACTGCGTGATCAAAATTTTGTTCATGGGGTTATGAATAATATTTTTCGACCAATCAGAACGCTCGTTTTTGATAGACGAAACTAAAAATTAAATTATTTGACAATGGCAATCAGTCAATTAAAAAAATATATTTAAACCTATAAAAAGAGAAAATTTAACATCGGTACAAATTATCCTTCAGCCTATTGCTACGTAAGCACAGTCGATCTTGCCCAGCGACCACTACTATTAACCCTTTCCCGTTCAAACGTTGGATTTTACGTTCCCTTTTCCATAATATTTTCTACCACATGGGATGATTTCATTTCAAATGGCATCATGTTTTCATTGTCGTCTGCAACCTCTTTGAATTTGGACTAGTATAAAATTTCCTAAAACGGGAAATGTTTAAGTGAGCATAATAGAAATCCCTTTTATAAACGGAACTAAAGGCCCTTGGCTTAAAATGAAAATCACAACTAAATCTTTTGACGATAAAACGATTCTAATGAGTCCCAAAAACATAGGGTTAAGCGAGAAATTATGTATGAAATCGTATCAGTCCTTCATATCTATGAAAAAAGGGTCAGTTTTGTAGCATAAAATCTTGTTTCAGTAAATATCACGAAATTTCTTTTTTATCATTATAACTATTTTAATTTTGAATTATTGCTGTCGCTTAAATGTGGCAACCCAAAGCCTCACTCAGCTTAAAACATATGTTGTTAATAAACCATGAGGCCGCGGACTGGGACAAGGGTCGATTTTTCATTTTTTTCCCTTTGTATTTGGTAGAATTTCTTCATGGCTTAGCCAATTCTCACTTAATGAAGCTTTTAGACGCCGCCAAGAAAAAAAAGTTTTGGAAAACATCGTTGGAAAAGAAGAAATCGCTTGTTACAAGCAATTTCTTCATTATCCACAATATTTTCTATCCCAAAGGTAAAACAAACTCCATAATTTGATAAGCTTTAAATTGTCGCCTGCAATTCTTTTGACTTTGGACCAGTCTAAGAGTTTGTCGTCTGGTAATGATTAAGGTCATTTCGCCCCTTTCTTTGATATTCTCTTCATGTCCCCCCATTTTTTCACAATGCTGCTTTCACGGTATATTCTTGGTTCGGTATCTTTATTTCAAATCATTCGTTTTACGGAATACCTGATATGATCCCCGGAGAAAACTAGAAATCGAAAAGTAGGCTACGTAGGTTTTATTGATAAGGCTCGACACATTTCCAAAATTCGGTTTAAGTAAATATGTCACAGACCTTGTTGTTGTTATCAGGTGTCATTCTTTGATATGGTGATTATGTCTGGATGGTTTTGTCTTTAAAGAAGGGCTGACAATTTTGGGAAGGCGATACTCCTGGCCATGACTCGCTGGCATTGATCTGTATACACGTAACTACGCCTCTCGAAATAGTACATCACGTAATTACGCCTCTCGAAATAGTCCATCACGTAATTACGCCTCTCGAAATAGTCCATCACGTAACTACGCCTCTCGAAATAGTACATCACGTAATTACGCCTCTCGAAATAGTCCATCCCGTAACTACGCCTCTCGAAAAAGTCCATCCCATTACTACGCCTCTCGAAATAGTCCATCCCGTAACTACGCCTCTCGAAATAGTCCATCAAATAAATCGATTTGACTTCTTGTCGGATATATGTGCTTTTAAATCTACAAATCCTTTGAATTTGGACAGAATTTAAGTTTTTCAAAATAATAAAGGGCTATATATTCTAAACCCCGTCTGGCTAAGACAGGATGTAGACTATGTTCAAATTCTTAACGCCGGTTTTATGTAACGTTTTCTCCCCAGTAGAACTTTGCATCTCTTTGTGGTATATTGGCCCTTATTGACATTAAATACGTTTTGTTTCTTTACTTCATAGCTCAGGACTTGTGCTAGACTTTGAAATTCAGGAGTCATTAACCCTTTGGCAATTACACTTTTGAGATCAAAGCTGATTTTTAAGGGATCAAAACGATATAAACAGTGAATTGTTTGTTTTAATCTGAAACTTAGTGTTAATAGACCTATTCTCGTTTATGATGAATCACTTATAAAAATCTCTCACGAAGAATGAAGTTAACAATTAATACATATAATTTTTAATGGCACATAGGATTCATCACTTTGGTACACCAATTCAATATACATTTGAGCCTCTTAAGTAACATTTCTTAGGGTAAAAAAAGAATATTTTCAGCCTTATACTTATCATTTGTTACGACCAATCACTGCCAGAAAATCAAAAGGTTATCGTGTCAAAACTGCGCACGGTCTTATTTTTGTATAATTTGATTTTAATCTTCGCCTATCAAAAGCGAGCATTCGGATTGTCCAAATAATTATTCATACCTTCATGATCGAATCTTGAGCACGCGACTATCTTATATGCCTCCGCACAAAATAGTTCCATTCGAAAACGAATAAAAAATTGTAAAATATTTCCTGTTTTCGCTGAATGCTATTAGATTATTAGAAATGAAGACAATATTTTTTGTTTTCAATTGGGTTATGAGACGAAAAACGTAATAACGCTCTTGCGTGAATCCATTTGGCGTATTTATACAGTGAGATTATTTTTTCCCATTTAATACCTCCATGAAAACAAAAAGATATTCACTACATTTCTTAAATAGGTCACACTCCAGCTAGCCGTGTCCGTCTGTCTACTCGTTCAGACGTTTGGTTTGAAGACACCCCAGCTCAAAAAGCAACCACAGTATATCACTCAGGTGCTGCCTACAAACCAGGGTGTCGGGATTGACGGATGTCAAATATGCTTGCAATTCATGGACCAGGCTATTAACTCTGTATTGCAGTTTATAGTGCGTAAGTAGTTCTTGTTCGACCCACCACTCGGTGTCCGTGTAAAATGAAATAAAATGATTTAAAATGTAAACATTTCTTACAGACAATTGGGGCACAGAAAGTTTAATACACTTTATCACCCAACTACCGGTTCTTATTACACTTCGACTCTTTCCTTGACCCATTAACAGACGACAAAATTTTAGAATGGTCCAAATTCAAAGTGGTTTGCAGCCGACAAATTAAAGTTTATGAAATAAGATATTTTCATTTTTCCGAGTAGAAAACATTGTGCCGGGGTTAGAACCTGCAACCCTAGACTTCTTTGAGATCCACAGAGCCACGAACGACCCCTACTGATGTGCAATAGATTAAAATCTAGACAATCCATTTTCGTTCTTAACCCATCATCACATGGCAAAAATTAAGACTGATCCAATTCCAAAGAAGTTGCAGACGACAATTTCAGTTTAACCAGTTCCCACTTTGTGACGCTTTCGCACGCCCCTCAAGAAAACCAACTCGGAAAACATTGTGGAAAATGAAGAAATTGCTTGTAACAAGCAATTTCTTCATTTTCCACAATGTTTTCTTTCCTGAAAATTGATAAAATAAAAAATCTTATAAACTTTAATTTGCCGTCTGCAACTGCTTTCAATTAGGACCAGGTTAAAATATTGTTGTCTGGTAGTTGGTTACGAGAATTTTGAATATCCCAGTCTATATGAGCAGAAAACAAGGTTGAAAATGAAGAAATTGCTTGTAACTAGCAATTTCTCCATTTTCAACCTTGTTTTCCTGAAGGCTTTTCGTGTGGTGCATAAAAGCGAGATCTTTTGGGAATGGGTTAATCAGCAAGACAATGGTTAAATACATACTGCTGTATTTATCAGAGGCTGGTATCGGAGACACATGCCAGGACTTGTGCCAGTATGTTGCTGACCAAACCGGATCTGCAGCGTTAGGTGACGTGTGTGATCTATTGTGTTTGGGAGTCGGGTTAGATGAGTTTGTTCACATTCTCCAAAGGTAACAATATATATGTGCAATATATTTCTTAATTGAAAATATTACAAGCGTGTGTCAGGTGTCTCAGTTGGGGATGTTCTTGAAGTTTAGATACCTGGCGGCATCAGTAAAGACAAAGTACAAGATAGTTGGCAGACCTAATTGCAGCATGTCTACGCTATAGTATCGACGTTTGGACCGTCGACTGACCAAACGCTTTTACTTTGGCGTCGAACATAAAACAACAACAATAATAACATCACAACTTCTGCATGAAACGCTTCGTAGCTTCTTGCATTGTGATAAACCTTTTAGTTCCTTATCTATATTGACCAGAAGATATTCTCTCCATATATATTTAATAATTTTAACAATAATAACAAGAAATCAGAGGGTCAATATTGCCCTAAATCACTCAACTGAGAAATATTTAATGATTTCTCTTAGTCCGAAGTTATAAAAGGGGCACCCAAGGAACATTCTTGCTAAGTTTTGTCCTAAATTAGTCCAGTGATTTAGAAGGAGAATCTTTTTTAAAGAATAAGCTCTGCCCTGCCTTACACGCGCCCAAATTCAGGCGAATCGAAATTTTTTGAATAAGTTTTGAAAAAGGTCACTCAAGAAACGTTCTTGTCAATTTTGGTTGATATAAGAGTAATGGCTTAGGAGAAGAAGGTTTTTAAAGAATTCGTCTAAGAATGATAAGCTTCGTCGTGCCACGCCCCCATTTTTGGCGAATCAAAATTCACGAACAAGTGTTGCAGAGAGTCGGCTAAGAAACAGTCCTGTCAAGTTTAGTCAAAAGTGACACAGTAGTTTAGAAGGAGAAGATGTTTAAAGAAATTGTTGACGACGGACGACGGACAACGGATTCTGAGTGATCCTTAAAGCTCTTCTTGAGCACGTTTACCTGAGTATTAAACAACAACAACAACAACAAAAAATTACTCTTTCAAGCTGAATAATCAACTCAAGATATTTTTTTATAAAGTATAATAGATAAAAAGGAAAAAAAAAAGGTTGTGATTGGAAGCGCGGGAAACTGACATTACTAGTAAAGCCATCTTTTACCATATTCAATGAGGTTCTTCTTTTATGACAATACAAGCATTTACAGTAATTTCAAAATGTGACCTCTAAATTGGTACCAAGGTATTTGTCGTTAGGAGAAAATTTCCCTTGACATTGGTCAGATTGCCACAATGTTCAATAAGGGTATTCCTCATGACCATACAAACCCTTTAAATCAGTTCGAGAAAGCCTGTGACCTCTAGAGTAGTAACAAGGACATTTTCAATATGGCCATTCTGAATTGATATTAGTCAGAATTTCATCATATTCAATACGATTCTTTCTCATGGTTATACAAGCATTTTCAGAAAGTTTGAAAAAGATTGAATTAAAACACTAAATCAACACTAAAAAACAACAACACTGCCTCGTTGGCCGAGTGGTATAGGTGCTTGACTCGTGATCTGAAGGTCACGAGTTCAAGCCCCATCGTGTTCATAGGCAGGACACTTAATAGCTGTAGAAGTGGGTAGCAGTGGGGTTAAGCCACTGCCTCTCTTTCACGGACGTGAAAACATCTGGTTTGTGTGTTCGAAAGCGACTCAATAAGCTGAAAGTTTTCGTCGCAATCTAACTAAAACACTAAGTTGACGACTGACGAGGGACATCAATTATCAAAAAAGCACAACATGCTGATAGTGAGCTTTTTGATACTTGAATGTCCCTCGTCAGTCGTTATAATAGTAATAATAATTATTATTATTGAATGAGCGTTTACATTAGAAATATGCTTATTGGTACGACTACTGTATAGTTTTAAAAATGCGAGAAGTATTGATGATTTGAGGGAAGTTAAAGTAAATTTATTATAATATTTTTAATCTCTAGAACCGATATTGATGATATTTTGTACTGTGAAGATCTCCATGCTTGCCCGATCAACGATCATGGCGATGCAACTTTTAACCTATTTGATGTTAATCCTAAATCTGCACCGAGAGGAAGTAAGTAAAGAATACTTAGCAATTGTATTCAGAAATTTTTAGGAACAACCGTTTCCTAAACATGGCAGCTGCGAAAAAACATGGCAGCTACGAAACCTTGCACATTTTATGATATACAGAGACATATTTTTGTATGAATCCAAGTTTCTGTGCCAAAGCAAAACCGCGCGATATATACCGTAACAACATTCATGAAACTGGAGATTTATAAGCTTATAAAGCCACTCTCAGAACTGTTACAAAACACCAGGAAAACCTTTATTTTGATACACCATATCTATTGCAGCCTAGAATCAATATATACAATTTCTAACTAAATCCTATTTTCCCCCTTTTGGAATAGTCTGTCATAGACGACTTGTGTATAACTAGGTGTTAACCCATTCCCAATCTATCTCGCTTCTGTACGCTCCTCAGGATAAATATTTTGGAAAACAATATGGAAAATGAAGAAACTGCTTGATGCAAGCAGTTTCTTAATTATCAACAATGTTTTCTACTCCTTGGGCATCATTCTAACACAAGCTTATTTCTTGGAGTCTGTGATCTCAAACAAACACTTTTCTCGACACTTAACGAAATATATTATTTATCTGGTTCGCATATGTCAAGTAGGATAAGCAGCAGATTGCAGCTAGTTGCTGGTTGATAGAGAAAGACATCAGGCTTAGTTTTTTCTAATTTACCAATCGCTGGTCCCGCTCACTTACTTCGTTTTCTTCGTCCATTGACTCCAACAGGAAGTTACACTTCGAATTTAATCTGCGTTATTTTGCTAAATATATGGCCAGCAGCATGTAGCAAAAAGTAGAATTGTTAGTTTTACGACCTAAACGTCGTAACTACAGCTTGAATAAGCTCATTATTTAAGCTAATTATTTCAATAGTGATTTTTGACCGACGACCGCAATAGATCAATTCTATTACTTCAAGATTCCGCTTAGAAGTTCTCTTTACAGATACCTATCAGACTTGTCTTACTTGCTTCCTTTAGTGAAATTCGCGAAGGAGGCGCTTGAAAGACCAAGAGTGCACGGTGATCAAATCGATCGTTTACATTTATACGAGCAATCGTGATTGGGCGGTTTTCCGTTGTGTCAATAGGCCTATATGCCTGAATCTTTTAACAACCAGTATGTAATTTGTAGGTGAATTCGACCTGTCTTTTCAATATACCTCTGTGAACGGTACAGGGACGGGTATGATTTCTCTGGACATAGACACCGTGGATGGAATTCCTCTGGGTAAGGTCAAATCTATTTTATTATAGCGGATAATTAAAAACCTTCCTTTATCATACCATTGCTAAATAAGTACACGCATTTTAACAGACAAATGGGGGATTATTCTTAGATTAGCTAGACTCTTTAATACTAGGGCTATCTTGGTAAGATATAGAGTATGACCACGTACGATACACGTTTAATCACATCTGGACGTGAAAGTAAAAAGCAATTGTAGAAGCCTGCATATTTACATACTCTTACAATAGTTTAGCAATAATCCCCAATCGCTTTATAAAAAGTCTTAGACCTACATTCGACTCAGGTCGTCATTTCTTATCGAGACTGCTTGCGGTGAGCGAAACAAAGTTTTTATCAATAACTGTCCGTGTTTACGTTAGTTGGTGCGACAGCTCATCCGCCCTTCCGGATTGCCCCTTCAACAACAGTGGTTGTACTTAAACAGTTGTTTGTGGATTTCTAAATAGCCTTATCCAATTGCTCTTCCTCACGATTGAATATGCCACTTGAAAGATTTTATTCGATATCTTCAAAGTCAAATGTAGTGTAAGTTCATATGTTAAACATTGAATTTGTCTGGAGCAAAATTTCTATGGATTTGTATGGATTTCAAAATAATTTGGGATACCTGTTCTTTAACATGGGAATATGCATCTCTTTACAAACATATTTTGAGATATCTTCAAGATCAAGGTCACACATCAAGGTCGAGTGTTAAAATTAAGCTTATCCGTAGCAAAACTCCAAGATATGACGATTCAATGATCTCCAAAATATTCAACACAGTTGACTAAAAATTGTGTGCAGAGATGCAATTAAACCAAGTTTTGTAAAAGGTTCTAGTCCATGATCTCATGTTCATATTGATATAGACTACACAAATTTAAGGAAATATTGAAGGGCTCTCTGTACGGATAATGCCCCTATCGGTTTTGATCTCAAAAGGAACTACAAGGTTACGTGTTTAACAAGCTTCGAGGCCCATCTAACAGCTAAAGGTCAAATATGTGCGGGCTCCACGCAATGTGGTCTTAGACAATCATTCTTCTGTACCAGTCGTTTTATCATACATGCCAATGTAGTTTTACAAATGACTTCCAAACAGATAGATTGACTGTTGTCAAACTGTAATGTATGTTGTAGGTCAGAGTTTTCTCCATGAGATAGCCGGGCCTGGTACATACAACGGAATGTTTAAACTTAAGGCTGAACGGGATCCAAATTGTGATGAGTCCCAGGGTCCATGTGAGAAATGGGAACCTGGAAATTATACCGTCAAACTTGGTGGGTATTTATCGTGCTTATTGTTGGCTTTTACTCACAGATTTTTTATTGAAAGAATGGCTTTTTCTAGAATTGATAAGTTGAGCTTTCGTATACTATAAAACAAATATGGCTTATTTAATCTTATTAATTTTCAGTTAAAGTTTTCAATATGTTTTCATGAAACAGGAATGATATATGTGTATAATAACCATTTGGTGAACTGAAATGCATTTTCATACCATGTCATCTACAAATAATTTGATAAATTATCAAATTATTTGTAGATGACATGGTATGAAAATGCATTTCAGTTCACCAAATATGAAATATGTTGTTATCCACCGCCGTTTCGGCGAAGAGGATATAGTAATGGTCTCTGTCTGTCATTCCGTCACTAAGCTTGTCCGGAGTATATCTCCTAAAGTATAAATGCTACCAACTTGAAACTTCATAGGCGGATAGATATCATGGGGGAGAAGTGTAGTTCACAAGAACCACAACTCTTGCTTGCATAATTTTGGATTTATTGCCCTTTGTTATTTTAAATACTTAGATTTTGTCAGGGGCATATCTTCTTAAGTACAAATGCTATCAACTTGAACTTCATAGGTGGATAGATCTGATCAAGGAGAAGTGCAGTGTACAAGAATCACAACTCAGTTTACTATCAAGCTTTTACGGCGGGGGATGGCCATGTCCAACATAGCTCTTGTTTATTATATACTGCGATTATTACCTTTTGCATCCAATATATTAGATTAGTATTTCGAAAATCGTTGCCACAGTGGTCTTAATGACAGAATAAATTAATAAAGTTAAAAAGCTGCATGTAAAATTTTGACAATGCCCCCCCCCCCCCAAAAAAAAATGTCTCCATTAAAATGGCTTGGCATTAAAGGCATAGGTGTACAAGTGTTAGTGGATGATCCAAGGTCAATTTTGGCTAAACATCCATAGACAGCGGCATAAATTTTACTGTTCTCGTGGTATACAAGTCTACACGGTCTAGCACTGTATACTTTACATGTCTGTCATAATAGATTTTAGAAGGAATCAAAATAACAAGCTAAGATTTCAGTTGAACGAAGATGCCACAAGAAAGAGAGTAACTATAACAAAATTTAGGAAGCACACATTTTCCCATGTCGGGATGCACTACTGAAATTTCGATTAAAAGGGATAAATTTCAAGTGCGTGTGTGAATTGCATTTGTTTGAAGATCTCATTGGAAATAAGTATATTATTGTGCATTAACTGTATAATATTATCTTGAAGAGAATCAATGATAAAATAAAGATATCATCATTATGTTATTTTTAGCGATCTGCAATGGTGAATGTGGAAGCAAGCATCCGCATAGTCAAATCTACGATGAAGCAACGACAGAGTTTGTCATCACGAAAAAAGATTAAATATACTGCGTATAAAATAGTGTTATTCATTTTCTTTTAACCCTTTCCTGTACAAACCCGGGATTTTACGTTGCTGTGATTTTATACTTGAGAAAATATTGTGGAAAAAGAAAAAAATTGCTGCAAGAAATTTCTCTTTTTCCCACAATATTTTATCTACCACATAGGATGATTTCATTTCAAATTGCATCCGATGTTCATTGTTGTCCGGAACCGCTTTCAATTTGGACCAATCTAAAATACAAAAAAAGGAAATGGTTAAGAAATATCCATTTTTGGGCCAGTCAAAAAGATGTTTTTGTCGGAAATATTTTCTAGTACCGATTTCCGTAGCCAAGAATCAAGACACCAATGGTCATTATTTTGACTAGAAACCTTTTATCTCAGTTGATGGATTGCTAGTTACGTCCACTAAACTCCGACAAAAATCATAGCAGCCGATTTTTTTTATTTTTATTTTTGTTGTAAAACACAAGGTCGGAAACTAGAAATAAAATAAAAAAAAAAAAAAAAAAAAAAGCTTGGCGACGAAGCTGTGGTAACATATTATCAAATTAGTTTGTTAAACCCAATATTGATGTTCTCATGTGCTGTGATTCATACCGGGCAACACTGAATTTTTGAGACCAAATTTTTGGTATAAGATATACTGCAAAGTATTGTGTACATTTAGACCGCAAAAAAAAATGACTGATTTTTCAGAGATAGGATGTTAGACTGACCGAATTGTTACAGCCTGCATTTCAAAGCGCGTGAAAAGGAAAAAAGAGAGCAATGTGGAGAG
Source organism: Fragum fragum (assembly GCA_946902895.1). Lineage (NCBI taxonomy): Eukaryota > Metazoa > Mollusca > Bivalvia > Cardiida > Cardiidae > Fragum > Fragum fragum. The sequence continues at coordinate 18,708,603 of OX336366.1, forward strand.
AAAACACTTTGAAAAAACAAAAAACATACCCCCCCAAAACAACAACAACAACAACAACAACAAACAAAACAAAAAACCCAAAACAAAACAAAAAAAGAAATACTTGTTAAAGCTGAATTCTCCTTTAGCACATTATTTACGTAGTTTCCGTAGCGTGTCAAATGCGGGATCGTGTGGTAATGGTTTATTGTAACTACCGGCAACAAATTTCTTGTAACAGTTGTCAAACCCACACGATTTTATGAATAGTGTTTGGTGTAAAACTATATGCTATTCAATCGGACAATGGTAAAGTCTTATCAGTCTAATTTAAGTCCTGGTCTTTTTAACTTTCCGGCGTAAAGGAAAAACTGAGGTAGATCTTTGCGTTTTATCCTTTGCTGTGGAAAAGACGGTGATCATAGCCCGAACCGACGCCCTCAAGGATTACAGTCACAACAATGCATTTGTTTCTGGTGAGATAGACTAGGTTACTCCGTAAAGATATATCGATAATGCTAAGCGTGCTAAAAGTTTATTGCTTAAAATTCACTTAAAGTTTTTGAAAAGAATTCTTGGAGTGAAAACTTCTACATGTAATTTTGCTGTATACTTCGAGCTAGGCAGATATCCACTCTATATAAGAAATTATGCTAGTATCATTAAATACTGGGGTAAAGTTTTATCTTCAGATAATATACTCATAAATACCTTATACGAAACCTTAAAACGAAATATAGATAGTGGTACTAAGAACTGGTGCTACAATGTTAAAGAATTGTTAAATAGACACGGATTTGGATACGTATGGGCCAATCCGTATTGTGTTAACCATAAAAATTTCTACAAGGTCTTTAAATCTCGTATTATAGATGAATTTCATCAAAGCATGCACGCATATATTAATAATAGTTCGGTTTTAGCTAGTTACAAATATTTAAAAACAGAAAACGGAATAGAGAATTATGTGAACTTGTTACCTTCTAAATGGTTTAATTATATTTCCAAATTGCGTCTATCATCTCATTCTCCCAGATTTGAGACAGGTAGATATGGCAATCACAGAACTGAAAGGAATCAGCGATTATGTGAATTATGTAAAAACAAGGATATTGAGGACGAATTTCACTTTCTTCTCACTTGTTCGGCATACGCTGACATACGGCGAGTCTATATTGATAAGAAATTCTATTTGCGTCCAAATGTACATAAAATGACACTATTGCTTAGGAGTAATAAAAAGGATACTTTGTTTAAACTTGAAAAAATTATCAAAGAAGCATTTGCACGACGATCTTTATCTATTAATAACATCCAAAACGAATAAGTACCGAAAGTATTAATAGTTAGGATATTTAACAGTCCAGCCATTATCAAGATGAAAATTGCTTCTCTTTCATTTCAATTTATTTAATGAATATATTAAGTCTGAGATCATTTGATTACCAGGTTAAGTTGTTATATATTTTTTTTGCTTTTGGGACATTATAAATTGTATTTTTGTTGTAATTTGTTGTGACGAGAAACTGTATAGTTTAAGTCAATAAAATATTGTCTATTGTCTTAAAGTGGCAGCCTGTTGTAGGAGGAAAATTACTGATAGAGATCCACGGGAAGTAACTCAGTTTAATTAGTGCCATGGTCTATGATTTCGGCGACTAAAACATGGTAGTTACACCATCGCCAATCAATCGTGCCATTCTTGTTTGTTACATATTCAAGCCATACATTTATATACGTGCCAATCAACCATTCGTGTATCTTTTGTATATCACATTTTTCAAGTCATATATTTATATACATGTATGAATAAATTACAAAGTAACGCTTTTTCATATCTAAGTCGGACTTCCTGTTGGAGCTCAGTGGGCGTTGACGGTATTCCCTCAATTAACAACTTCAGCTTTAAAGTCGACAATCAATAAAAAATTATGATGAGTTTTCCTTTTGAAATAAGCCGTGTACGATATTTTATAGCATTTTATATCTAATATATGGACTGCCAGGTAGTTTCAATTTTGGGCGTTACATATTTCATATTCGGATGCGACCATTCCAAAGAAAGCACTGCATTCTGAGGGCAGATATCTTCACTAGACGACTAGTGCGATCATTCACTTCTGTCGGCCACACGCAAATGAATGTCCAAATATTACAACTGATTATTGATCCTCCGCTCCGTCTATCGATCAGACAACCAATCGAATTAAAGCGGCTCTTGAACAGATTTTCGTAAAAATTGATAAAGAAAAAGAACTGCTTTCCAAGAGTTATCAATGCTATTTTCACGATAAATGTTATTTCTTCACATTAAATCTACTGAATTCCATATAAACTTAATTTTATGTATTATGTTCCTTATGCTCTATTTTGAACCATCGGATTTTTCGGGTGCTATCGTTAATCTGTGGGTGGTGCCAATAACGACTGAATTGTTAGCTAATGGCGGAATTGATACGTCATAGAAACTACAAACAAGGAAATGTTCGGTGATATCGAAAGATAAAGTATTTACTCGATGATCCCCGGTTCGATTCGGGTTGTACTTCGTTGACCTATTTGGCGATACGTAACGTAAAATAATTCTGTTTCTTTTCTTTCTTTTTGAACATTATGAACAGTCATTTCATTACACAATCAGGTTAATCCTTTTCTTCGAACTATCTAAATGCATCAAAGTTACAATTTTGGAAAATTGGAGCAGAACTTTTCATCCATAATCTGTTGAAGATCCGCTTTAACTTATGACGATGCATACCGTTTGAGTCTTTCACGAGAACATTAACCGGGTTTACACTTAAAGGTCTTTAGGTTTGTTTGCTTTTTTAATTTCGATGTACGCCGTTTGTATGTTGTCGGATGAACATTATTCTGAGTCTATACTAGTAGCAATACGCAGTACTGGTAAATATACAGTAGAACTTTGTTCTCGGTTTATTATAGTAGGAACAGATAATACGTCAAAGAATTAAAGGTACCCTCAAAATAAGATTCACGTGATTAACAAAAGATAACACATATCGATTGTATCCACTTCCAGCAACTCTAACAGCAACATAACGCCTCCTTATGGATCTTAGAACATTTATGATGAATGCCTGAGAAAGATTTCTTCATTGTACATCAAGAGTACATTCAAGATCCTCGAACGCCTTAAGTAGATTGAGTTGCTGACGGACACCACTGCCTAGCTCGTTTCAGATATGCTCAATCGATTTGAGGTCAGGGCTGCGTGAAGGCCAGCCTTCAGACTTCAATACCGGCAATTCTCAGAAAATCTTGCGTTTAAATGATTTGTGTGACCTATGATTATCGTAGACTAGAGTCGTATCTCTACATAAAGGGAGACAAAAAGGGTTGCAAATTCTGTATTGATTATCGGTTAACGCATTCCCACACAATCCCTCCTTTATACGTGTCTAAAGAAAAAAGCTTTGGAAAATAGTGTGGAAATACGCGTCTACAGAAAAAAAGCTTTGGAAAACAATGTGAAAATGCTTTGAACAACAATACGGGTAGAACGTCCTTGATAACAAAAACATCCCCATATAAGACGAAACTCCCACAGCCACATTTGTCCGTCTCTCTATAGTGCATGCTTAGGTATGACGTTTTCAAGTCCTGTGGTGCGGCCCATACTTTTTTCTTTCTTGCTTAACGGCGCTTTTAACACTTTTCAGTCATATCGCGGCGGCTGGAGCACCTAACAATGGACTCCTGCTATTTCTCACACAAGTACTACCATTACATCCTTTCCTAGCTTCCAGCTGCTATCCAACTTAGGTTTGCGATTATCCAGCCATTGGTGAGAGACAAATGTCGGAAAGGATATGTGCCGCCGAATCAATCAATCAATCAATCAATCAATCAATCAATCAATCAATCAATCAATCAATCAATCAATCAATCAATCAACCAACCAACCAACCAACCAACCAACCAACCAACCAATCATCCAAACTACTTACTCTTTCTGAAAGGCCAGACTAGTCAGATCTCGTTTTTTGTTACTATTTTCTAATTCCTCGTTATTTGCCCCTTTGCTTTTAGCAATCAAAATGATAGTTCCTCTTACTAATATGTGTATTTCTGTTTATTTATCGTCGCTACCGTAGCACATGCCTATATGAGCGACGCCCCCAGAAGACGGTCGGTTAGTTGTTACGGGGGATAGTGCAAGGATACAGGACGAAACTGCTGAGAGCCCCGCCTGGTTCTTTAACGTGCTCGGTTGATAGCACCGTCACACGGGACCTCGGTTTAACGTCTCATCCGAAAGACAATTAGTTTGTTAGTTGATTTGGTCAGCCGAGGCCGGGCTCGACTCTTGAGGTAATTTCTTTATGTCATTTAAGTTCTTTTATATCGGGTTCGTGAATCTTATCACACAGCTGACTAGCATTACTAATTATTATCGATTTCTTTGGTATCTTTATTTAGTGCTTGAGATTAGTCTAAACCGTCGTTGGCTTGTCCGTAAGTAAGTTATTAGCTATTGCTTAAAATTCCACTAATTTATAACTCCGCTATGTCGTGTATGCTAGAGATTCGGATTTTCACATATACATATAAGATTGGCGTTTACTTGGGAGAATTAATTGTTCTTCGTTCCTTAAATGGTGCTTACATGACACGTATTTTTGTTTTTAGCATAAATAGGAGTGCAGCCTAATTATTCAGACGCTATGGTACACGATGAGAACAAACAAACAGAGAAAATATACCAAAACAAACAAAGAGACGCGAATCCCATTGGTTTATCTTATCATTTTTTTTCTCATCGTGTACATGTATATACATGTCACTTTCCTAGACCGGTATCGCCGTCGACTTTAATAACCTAAAGTCGACAGTGGTACCAGTGTAGTCACTTTCCGGGCTCTGTACGTGAATCAAGTCCGCTCGCTAACATTTTTGTTCTTCTCATGAATTGTGTTGTATGCGGCGGCGGTTATTAGTGTTAGTGCTGTGTAAGCCGAGGAAGGAAAAAAATAACGGACAAACCAAACCAAATTCTACATCGGGAGAAATCTGGTGGTGCCTCGTAAAGTCAACGGGGGAATCTACATCAACAACAACAACAACATAGCAAGGGAGAGTACTCGACAATACTTCATTTCGTAAAGATTGTGAGCCGCCTTTTCCAGTTTAAGAAATGCCTATGGATGGTAGAATTTCTGGGTGGGATATATTTGTGAGTGGCAATATTTTTTTTATCTCATTCAATTTATCAAGATATTGTTATTATAGTTTTGTGAGGGTTAAGCGGTATCGTACCCTATATGTCTCGTACCATTCAGTACAGGGGCGTGTCACAATTGAATTTTTGATACTGGATACGTTTTAAGCATCTAATATTAAGAGATATTTATAACAAGTTCTTTTGCCATTTCTATTACTGGCAGGTGCACGTCTGTGCTTGAATAAAAACTGTTAGTCATTGGGTAGGGTGCAAAATTTTAAAAGTATTGTGAGTGTTAGATTAAAAGAGCTGATAAACATATTTTGGTCATTCAGGGACAGCTCACTATCTGAAAAGAATCGAGAATCTTTTTGAACGCTGCAATATCAGGTTGCTGTACAATTGTTTCTGGTAGGCTGTTCCATAGTATCACTGTGTAGGGAAAAAAAGAATATTTAAAGTAGGCTGTATTTGTGTGGATCTGTCTGAAAGATGCTGTGTGCATATGTCGGGAGGTCCTCACTGGTCTTTTGAGATAAGCTGATACTGGCACTGCAACAAAATTATTAACGATTTTATAAAACATGGTGACTCTGGAAATGTCTTGTCTGTATTGACGAGTTTCCCAACCAAGCTCCTTCTGCATGCAGGTAACACTGTCATAAAAAGAGAAATTATTTTGAACCCATTTTGCCGCTCTACGTTGTACTTTCTCCACTTTGTTGATATAGATTTTTGTGTAGGGGCTCCAAACTGTTGATGCGTATTCTACCTGGGGTCTCACTAAAGTTTTATACGCTATTTCTCTGATCTTCTTATTTTTGGTCAGGGCTCTGCAGAGTGGGCGACTCAGGCGAAAAAGTCACCTGGTTTCATAAAACTTCGCCTGATTTGCTGATCAAAGCGAAGTCGAAGTCGCCTGGAATTTTCGGGAAGTCGCCTGGATACAATAGAAGATAACCAAATCTGGCCCAGTGGCTATAAAAGTAGGGGACAGTGTGCAATTATACAACTGTCGGTCGGAAGCCCTTTGATCGTAAATCAAGCGTGTATCGATACTGTAGTCGCGAGGCCAGCAGATTATCAGAAATAGGGGTATATAGTCAACCTGCTTGCTTCATTCAGACCTACGCTGATTGGTTTCGTGTTAACTTTAAACCTCTGCATGTTCAGAGTCTGGTTTTGTGTACTGAGCAGTAAACCTTACCCTTTACACACTATAACTGACGTAATGACAGAGGACCTTTTTTTGACCAATTAATGACAATTTTTATCCATTTATATGTTATCAGGTAAAGTGCACAGACTTTAACACATTACCACACAATCCCCCATTTTGACATCTTGAAATGTTTTTATTGGAAACTGTGGAAAAAGGAGGAAATGTTTGCAGCAAGCAATTTATCCTTTTCCCACATGTTTCTACCCTCTTTGGCACCTTCTTTCTTATTTAAGCTCACTGTGAAATGTCTTGTTTAGCTTCTTTCAATTTGTACCAGTCTGAATTTTTTCTTCTTGTAATGGTTTGATTAAATACATGTTGTTACAATAAAATCTTTTCTCATTTTCTGTTTCTAATAGAAACACTACTCATTTCATTCAGACTGCCTATACACTATTTGCATTTTTTTTATTAGTTGGCTTTTTTTATCATATATGAACCTGTTATGAAATATAAAAACAAAATAAATTCAGAATCAAACTCTTGAATTCTCAAACCTAAAAAAAGAAAAATACAAAAGTATTTGTTCACAGGAATAAGATCTTCATTGAGGACTGAAAGGATAAGCAGTATTTTCTATGTTTATTGCATGATACATAATATAAAATGCAATTACTTAGTTGTAAAGCTATTTTATTTTCTGATAGAAATGAGGAATACGCGCAAAAACTTAATTTTTAACACGATCCACTTCTCCTGAAAGTCTCACCACTTCTCCCCTTTTTGAAAAACTTCTCCCAATTCTCAGACTAGTGAGAAGTGACTTCTCCCCAAATTCTGGGAGTCTGCAGAGCCCTGTTGGTCTGGATGTTTCTGCAGAAAAAACCTAAAGTTTTATTAGCATTTGATCAGGGTTTTCCCTCGACTTTCAGGGGGTCATTTTGCCGCATTATAACCCCTATCAAGTAAGATAAAGAAGGCTGTCTAGCTATTTTGGGGGTCATTTCTGAAAAATGGGGGTCCAAATTCAAAGAAGGAGAGGATCATGGAAATTCCTGCATTTGATGTTATATTGTCAATGTGTTTGTTCCAGGAAAGATCTCCAGATATTGTTACTCCTAGGTATTTGGCATTGTCCACAGTCTCTAGTACTTGTCCATGTAACCTTTAATCAAAGGGAATCTTTTTCTTCTTTTTAGTAATATTTAGGACAATGCATTTGCTTGGGTTAAACTCCATTTTCCACTTTTTCTCCCACTGCATTAACTTGTCTAGATCTTCTTGTAGGGTCAAACAGTCTTGCCTGTTGTTTATAGCTAAGTAAACGGCAGTGTCATCTGCAAACAAATGACTTGGGATGTGATGCTATTTGGAAGGTCATTTATATACAAAAGAAACAAAAGAGGGCCAAGTACAGATCCCTGAGGTGACTGGTACTTCTGATGAGCATCCACCTTCTAAGACTACTTTTTGTGTTCTCCCTATTAGAAAAATTTTAATCAACAAAAGGGTAGCATTGTTAACACCATGTTCCTGCAATTTATACAAAAGTTTTAAGTGTCTAACTTTGTCAAAAGCCTTGCTGAAGTCTTATAAAACTAGATCCGTTTATTTTCCTCAGTCAGGTTTCTACCCTATAGAATGATTATTTTTCAAATAAAAACGACTTTGGATTGTCGTTTGTAAAACCTTCGGATTCGGACAGGTCTAAAATTTTGGAAAATGGGAAAGGGTTAATTGATGTCAAACAAATTTTGCAGAAATGATCCTTTGGGGACCATTTATCATAATCCTTCATAAATTTGATCAGTTAAAAAACATAGCTTCAATGGGCAGGAGGTAATTTAAATGTATGGTACATGTATTTAGTGAAAACTTTAAAAAATCTTCTCTGAGGATGGATTCGGCCAGATTTTGAAGATATGATCTTTGGATTTCTAGTAGAAATTTTAAAAGGTTTAATAAGATTTGCCAAATTCATACAAGTGAAATTAGTTGCCTGCCTGAAGTAAATTGAAAAACAAGTAATTCTTTCTTAACCCTTTCTTACAATCCATAATTTCAATGTCCCAATTATATTATTCACTTGAGAAAATATGGTGTAAAAAGAAGAAATTGCCTCTATTGTATTAATATCAAATAGGATGTTTACTTTTTTTAATTGTACTTACTTTATAAAGTTGTGAGTGCTCACATGCCTCTAGTTCAAAATGGTTTCCCAAGCTTTTTCTTTAGGGGCATAACGAAGGGGGATGTGTGGGAATGAGTTAATACCACATTTTTACGCCCCTTATGAAATAAGCTCTGAAAAATAGTAAGGAAACTGAAGAAAATACTGCTGGCAAGCAAATCTTTATTTACCGCAATGTTTTCTACCCCAAAAGACAATGCTTTTTTAAAACTCCATAAATGTAAGTTGTTATCTGCAAACTTCTTTAACCCATTACCAGACAGCAACATTTTAGACTGGTCCAAATTGAAAGCAGTTGCAGAGGACAATTTAAAGTTTATGAAATTTTAGATTTTTTAATCTTCTGGATAGAAAACATTGTGTATAATGAAGAAATTGCTTATTACAAGCAATTTCTTCATTTTTACACAATGTTTTCCAAAGTGTTTTTCTTTGGGGCGTCCAAAGGCGTCACTGTGTGGGAATTGGTTAAATAGGGACAAGTCTAAAATTTTGTGCTGTTATAGGTAAAGCAGACACTTGGCCACACTTTGTCTGATACAAAATGACATATCATTGGATCATATTGATAATGATAAAGTGAAATGTTTAAAATTTGGGATTTACTAGAAGAGGTCGTTACATACCAAAGACAATAAGTTAACGAATTACTTGCCGAAGCCATAGTGCTGTTGTCAGCATGTCAGACTCTCAATCTTCGGGTCCAGGGTTTGATCCCCAGTTGCGACAAATATCCTTTCCGACATTTGTCTCCTACCAATGGGTGAATAATTGAACACCTAAGTGGGATGAGCAGCTTTAGGCTCTGAAAGGATGAAGTGGTAGTACTGGTGTGAGAAATACCAAGGAATCGATGGTTAGGTGCTCCAGCTTCTGTTATATAACTGAAATACTGTTAAAAGTGGTGTTTAACCGTTACCCCATTCAAACAAACAAACAAACAAATAACTTATTACTAGACAACATTATTTTAGACGGGTCGAAATTAAAAGAAGTTAGTTGATGAAATTTTAATATCTGTCAGCTTATGTTGAATTTTCTTTATCATTCATAATGATTTTTAAAGCCCAGGTCTTGAGGGGTATAAAAAGATGGGGTTAGTTCGAAATGGATTGAGATCTTTTAGGGCAATATATTGTGATCATTTTTGCTGTCCCTGATTGTAGAGAGTGAGACATAGTTGTGACAATGACAAGTTGGTGTGGGTGGGTTAGTGCAGAAGTACATTTAACACATTTCCACACAGTGACGCTTTTTGATGCCCCTCAAGAAAAACGATTGGGAAAACATTGTGTAAAATGCAGAAATTGTTTGTAACAAGCAACTTCTTCATTTTACACTATGTTTTCTATCAAGAAAGTTGAAATTTAGAATTTCATAAACTTTAAAATGTCGTCTGTACCTCCTCAATTTGGAACAGTCTAAAATTTTGCTTTGTGGTAATGGGTTAATGTGTCAGTCTGTACACATTTCTACACAGCATGTATCCCATATCTATGGATGGGTTACAAAATCACTATTCACAGTTATTGTCTATCATGAGAAGATGTGCCATTTGTAAAAAACTTTTGGATAGCTCAAAGGCGAAAGTTACAGTGTAAGGTTGAAATGTTCACATTACGCTTGTCCAGAGCACAGACATGCAAATGTTTGAAAATGAAAAAAATTACATCTTTTGCTTCATTTTACTGCCATTTTTCTTGCATTATATGACTTTATACATATTTTTGTAGGTTAAGACGACATTAAGGGTTATCTCAAGACAGTCTGGCCTTATCAAGCTGCAATGCATTAATTTCTTTTCAGGTAATAGAAATGCACCAAGTTCTTTGATGATGTGACCGTGTAACTAATTACAGCACAATGACTTTTAGACTGGCCCAAATTCAAAGAAGTTGCAGGCGACAATTTATAATTCATGAAATTAAAAAAAATTGCCTTTTGGGGTAGAAAATGTGGTGATTAATGAAGAAATTACTAGTAAACAGTGATTTCTTCATTTTTCATAATGTTTTAACAAGCAGTTTCGAGTGCAGGGATCATGTGGGAATTGGTTAAACAAATAAAACACCCCTGTATTTTTATGCAATGAATAACTTGGTGCTAAAAGATGAAAATGTATGTAATAAGCAATTTCCACCTTTTTCATAAAATTTTCTTTCCAATTTCACACATATTTTTTAATCGGAACACAACTTGAATTTTAGCCTGCACTTTTTTTATCAGTTTTAGACGTTTTAGAATTTCTTGTATGGTAAAGAGTTAAATAAACTTTTTCAGGTTGCATCCTTTGAGAGATTTGACCCCAACCTGTCTTGTACCAAATCATCAGCAGTTAATGCCTTGATTGCATCTCCTTTTGGTGCTGGAATAGGCTTGGTTCTTAAAAGTAAGTATTTTATCCCATTCCCAAATGCCAAAATTTTATTAGACTGTCAACAGACAACAAAGCAAAGTTTTTTAAATTGAAAATAAGTGCCAAATGGGTAGAAAACATTGTGAGAAAAGAAGAAATTGCTTGTTTGCCATAGTTAAAACAATGTATAAAAAGGTTGGATTGTGGAGTAATGGGTTAAGCTATTTCCTTACAAACTTTTTGACATCCCCAAGAAAAAAACTTTCTGGATAGAAAATATTGTGTAAAATGAAGCATCACTTTGTGGGAATGGGTTAAACGAACTGCTACCCAATGAAAGTTTAAAAATCTACAATTTCAAAATGTTTAAATTGTCTACAACTCCCTTCATTTTGGACCAGTCATAAGTGGAAATGGGTTATTACATGTTGCCTATTAGTGATGTGACTATTATAGTGAATAATGGACTTTTCGTTGAAGATTGAGGATTATGGACTCAGAAAAAATGATTATCTTTTTCATATCTGATATCATTGTAACTTTGTGATGAAAGTTTATTTTAACCCATTACTTTGTGTGAAAAATTTAGTGGGCAGCAGTCTGTTAACCCATTACAACTCAATCCCTCCTTTTTACGCCCCCAAGAAAAAAGCTTTTGAAAACATTGTGGAAAATGAAGAAATTGCTTGAATCAAGCAATTTCTTCATTATCCACAATGTTTTCTACCCAAAATGACGTAAAAGTTCAAAATTCCATCAACTTGAAATTGTCGTCTGCAGCTTCTTTCAATCTGGACTGGTCTAAAATTTTGCTGTGTGGGAATGGGTTAAATATTATACCAAAAAAACTTCTATTTATATGGTATGAGATAGGAACCAGCAATTGGGTCTGTACTAGGTCAATTGGTTGGTTGGTTCTAGTTTTTTCCTTTTCCGCCAGGTTTAGTACATGTATTAAGGCAAGATGTGCATATTGCCATTTGGTTGAGTTCCATTTTATTTTTGTCTCCACTGGCTGAAAGCAAGCGGCTATTGTTGTGGGGTGGTGTTCTTCAAGCGCCAGTCCTTCCTTCTGTAAACTTTTACTTTGAAAATCTTCTCATAAAATATTCAAAAGAATTTCAGCCAAATTTCCCAGATTTATCAGATTCCTTCAGAGAATTTTTAACAAGATGAAAATCGTTGCTTTAATGAGCAGGTCTTTTTTCCATATATGGTTAAAGCTTTGTAAATCTTCTGCTATGAATAAAGAAGATGGATTTCAACCAAATTTCACTGGAATGATCCTTTGGTGATTCTTTGTCAGATTATTTAATAGAATTTCTAGCTCACCTGAGCACAACGTGCTCAAGGTGAGCTTTTGGTATCATCTTTTGTCCGTCGTGCGTTGTGCGTCGTGCATCGGAAGGCGTCAACAATTCTTTAAACTTCTTCTCCTCAGTAACCACTGGGCAGAATTAAACCAAACTTGGTAGGAATGTTCCTTGGGTGACCCTTTTCTAAAGTTGTTCGCGGATTTTTGATTGACCCTCAAATATAGGCGTGACAGGGCCTGGCAGTTTTTGTCTTTGAAATCTTTAAACATCTTCTCCTCAGTAACCATTGGGCCAATTTCAACCAAACTTTGCATGAATGTTCCTTTAAGACTCTTTTGAAAAGTTGTTCCTGGAATTTTGATTTATGCCCAAATATGGGCGTTGCAGTTTTTAACTTTGAAATCTTTAAAAATCTTCTCCTCAGTAACCATTTGGCCATTTTCAACCAAACTTTGCATGAATGTTCCTTTGGGACTCTTTTCAAAAGTTGTTCGTGAAATTTTGTTTTATACCCAAATATGGGCGTGGCAGGGTCGGCTCTTTTTTTACTTTGAACATCTTCTCCTCAGTAACCATTGGGCCAATTACAACCAAACTTGGCATGAATGTTCCTTGGTTGACCCTTTTCAAAAGTTGTTCGCAGAACTTTGTTTCATGCCCAAATATGGGCGTGGCAGTTTTTGACTTTGAAATCTTTAAACATCTTCTCCTCAGTAACTATTGGGCCAATTTCAACCAAACTTGGCATGAATGTTCCTCCGGTGACCCTTTTTAAATCGTGTTTAGGAAATTTGATTGACGCCCAAATATGGGCGTGGCTGTTTCTTTATTTAGAAATCTTTAAATATCTTCTCCTCAGTAAGCATTAGGCCAATTTCAACCAAACTTGACATGAATGTTCCTTGGATGACCCTTTTCAAAAGTTGTTTGTGAAATTTGATTGACGCCCAAATATGGGCGTGGCAGGGTGGGGCAGTTTTTTATTTAGAAATCTTAAAATATCTTCTCCTCAGTAATCATTGGGCCAATTTCAACAAATCTTGGCATGAATGTTTTTTTTGGTGACCTTATTCAAAAGGTGTTTGCAGAATTTTGATTTCTGCCCAAATATGGGCGTGGCAGGGCGTGGCAGTTTTTTTACCTTGAAATTTTTAAACATCTCCTCAGTAACCATTAGGCCAATTTCAACTAAACTTAAATGGATATTCCTTGGGTGACCCTTTTCAAAAGTGTTTGCAAAATTTCGAATCATCTTACATTAGTCAGGTGAGCGATTTTATGGCCATTCTGGCCCTCTTCTTAGACGATGAGAAACATGGCTTTGATATGCGGGCTTATTTCTGTAATTATATGGTATATAGTGAAAAGTTTAAAAGTATCTCAGAAACCAGTAGATTGATTTTAACCAAATTTCATAGGAATTATCCTTTGGGGACCTTTTATCAGACTTCTTTGATGAATTTGATTGTATGAAAACTTGGCTTGTGTTTAAGTGTGTGTGTGGGGGGGCTAATTTCCATATCCAGTTTTAGACTGAAAACTTGTAACATCTACTCAGAAACCTGTTGATCAATTTCAACACAATTTTCACAGGAATGATCCTCAGGTGACTTTGTTAGATTGCTTCATGTAAATGTAATTTGATTGGTTGAAAAATGCAGCTTTAATGGTTTAGACTTATGTCTATATATGGTAAACTGTGAAAGTTTGAATTATCTTTATACCTTTTCATCTGACTTAGTAAATGAATTTTACATACCTTGACTTTTATAAAACAACGGATGTTTGAAATGCTTCTCTAAAACCTTTTCTAAGATTTCAGTGATTAGATTTATTAACCAGATATGACAAGGATGATTCAGTTTATATTCAATTCCTTGAAATACCATTTACTTAACCCGTTCCTGTTCAATCTCTGGTTTTTACATCCCTGTGATTTTACAAATTAGAAAACATTGTAGAAAAAGAAGGAATTGCTTGTAATAAGCAATTTCTTCTTTTTCCACAATATTTTCTATCCTACTGGATGGTTATTTTTCAAATTAAACCCACTTTAAATTTTGGCTGCAAAACCTATGAATTTTGACAGGTCTAAAATAAAATTTTGAAAAACAGTAAAAGGTTAATCAGTACATGCAGGCCTGTGGAGCAATACAGGCGCTCAAGTGCCTCCAGTATACAGTGTTATGTCCCTTTCATGAAAAATGTTGTCTGCTTATTTTCTCTTTTACCACTGAATGGATTTTATTCAAATTTCACTCAGTGCTCAGTATCAAGCAAAGATGTGCATGTTTTATTTTGATTACGGTCCGTTTACCTTTCCTGTAGTTATGACCCTTTGTTAAAAAAGGCTTCATTCCAGTGACAAAATGTTTTTTCTGCGACTCAGAGCCCTTAGAGGAGTATTAATCTTAATATATGCCCCTCGAAGACGGGAAACGTATTATGGGATCACCAGTGGCGTCCGGGCGTCCTGGCGTCCTGGCGTCCGGTTGTCCGGGCTGTGTCCACTTCTTTGTCTGAGCATAACTCTGTCACCGTAAGTCCGATTGACTTTTAACTTGGCAGTTATATTCTTCTCATCAATACGGAGTGCAGTGCTCAATAACCATAACTCTACCTGGCCTATTTTTTGAGTTATTGCCCTTTGTTGTTTTTCATACTTGAATCTTGTCCGGAGTATATCTCTAAAAGTATTATAGCTAGGATCATGAAACTTCATGAGTGTATAGATCTCACCAAGGGGGAGTGCAGTGCACAAAAAATTAACTCTAGCTGGCTTTTTTTTGACTTATTGCCCTTTGATGTTTTTCAAACTTGAATCTTGTCCGGAGTATATCTCTGAAAGTATAATAGCTAGAATCATGAAATTTCATTGATGGATAGAGCTCACCAAGTAGGAGTACAGTGAACAAGAACCATAACTCTACTTGGCCTATTTTTTGAGTTATTGCCGTTTGTTGTTTTTCATACTTGAATCTTGTCCAAGGTATATCTCTAAAAGTATTATAGCTAGGATCATGAAACTTCATAGGTGCATAGATCTCACCAAGGGGGAGTGAAGTGCACAAGAAACATAACTCTTCCTGGCCTATTTTTTGACTTTTTGCCCATTGTTGTTTTTCATTGTTGAATCTTGTCCGGAGTATATCTCTTAAAGTATAATAGCTAGAGTCATGAAATTTCATGAATGGATAGAGCTCACAAAGTGGGAGTACAGTGTAAAAGAACCATAACTCTACCTACCATTTTTTGAGTTATTGCCCTTTGTTGTTTTTCATACTTGAATCTTGTCCGGAGTATATCTCTAAAAGTATAATAGCTAGAATCATGAAATTTCATGGATGGATAGAGCTCACCAAGTGGGTGTGCAGTGTACAAGTACCATAACTCTACCTAGCCTACTTTTTGAGTTATTGAACTTTGTTGTTTTCCATACTTGAATCTTGTCCAGAGTATATCTCTAAAAGTATATTAGCTAGGATCATGAAACTTCATGGATGTATAGATCTCACCAAGGGGGAGTGCAATGCAAAAGAACCATAACTCTACCTGGCCTATTTTTTGAGTTATTGCCCTTTGTTGTTTTTTATAGTTGAATCTTGTCCGGAGTATATCTCCTAAAGTATTATAGCTAGGATCATGAAACTTCATGGATGGATAGAGCTCACCAAGGGGGAGTACTGTGTACAAGAACCATAACTCTACCTAGCCTATTTTTGAGTTATTGCCCTTTGTTGTTTTTCATACTTGAATCTTGTCTGGAGTATATCTCTAAAAGTATTATAGCTATAATCATGAAATTTCATGGGTGTATGGTTCTCACCAAGGGGGAGTGCAGTGCACAATTACCATTACTCTACCTGGCCTATTTTTTGAGTTATTGCCCTTTGTTGTTTTTCACACTTGAATCTTGTCTGGAGTATATCTCTAAAAGTATTATAGCTAGAATCATGCTAGAGCTCACCAAGTGGGAGTGCAGTGTACAAGAACCATAACTCTACCTAGTGTTTATTTTGAGTTATTGTCCTTTTTCATACTTTGTTTGACAAAAAATATTCATTCAAAATAACCTCAGTTCTATTCAAACCCCCAGTTAATATTTAGCAGTGTGAAGGGCGTATCTTGTGACAATTTGGCACCTTGTTCATTGATAGGATAGAATTTACTTATTGATAAAGACTTGAAGATCTTTCTGATTTTTTTCTGAATCATTTGATTAATGTTTGTTTGAAAGCAAGAACAAATAGCTTGTTGTTTTCAGCCTATATTGCTTGTAATGTTTTCTCTCTTTCTTAGACAACCCAAGGAATGCTGCACTGTCTGGAATGATGTCTTTTTTCACAGTTTTCATCTTTTCAAAGTAAGATATTCTAATCATTTACTCCTTAACCGATAACCAGACATGAATTTATTAGACAGGTTCAAATCAGAAGACGTTGCAGATAATAAATTAATGTTAAGAAATTTTGAATATTTCAACTCTCTGGGAAGAAAAAATTGTGGAAAATGAAGAAATTGCTTGTTACAAGCAATTTCTTCATTTTACACAATCTTTTCCCATTTTTAGCTCTACTGGCCGAAGGCCATTAGAGCTATTGCAATGGCTTTTTTCCGTCAGGCTTCCGTGTGTCGTGCGTCTGTCCATGCGTCTCCCTCTGTCCGTCCGTCCATCGTCCATCGTCCGACCTTTTCCTTGTTAACAATCTAGAGTCCACAGTTTTCATCGGATTCCCTTCAAACTTTCAGTTTTCATTGGATTCTCTCCAAACTTTCTCAAAATGATTGTACCATTATAAAGATTGTTCCTTTCGAAATTGGGTCAGATCCATTAAGAAACATGGGAAAAGGGGCCTGATGAAAATTTAATTAAAAATTCCTTGCTAGCACTCTAGAGTCCACAGTTTTCATCAGATTCCGTTCAAGCTTTCACAGAATGATTGTACCAATATTAGGATCGTTCCTTTCGAAATTGGGTATGATCCCTTAAGAAACATGGGAAAAGGGAAAAATTTAAATTAAGAATTCCATTAAAAATCATCGTTAACACTCTAGAGTCCACAGTTTTCATTGGATTCTCTCCAAACTTTCTCAAAATGATTGTACCAACATAAGGATCGTTCCTTGCAAAATTGGGTATGATCCGTCAATAAACATGGGAAAAAGGGATTTATGAAAATTTAATTTAAAATTCATGGTTAACACTCTTGAGTCTACAGTTTTCATCGGATTCTCTTCAAACTTTCATAGAATGATTGTTCTATCATAAGAATTGTTCCTTTCGGAATTGGATATGATCATTCAAGAAACATGGGAAAAGGGGCCTTTTTAGAATTTAATCGAAAAATCTATTAAGAAATCCTCGTTTACACTCTAGACTCCACAGTCTCATCAGACTCTCTTCAAACTTTCACAGAATGATTGTACTATCACAAAGATTGTTCCTTTCGAAATTGGGTATGATCTGTCAAGAACACAGGAAAAGGGCACTTTGAAAATTTAATAAAAGATACTCATTTATAATCTAGATTCCACAGTTTTCATCAGATTCTCTTCAAACTTTTACAGAATGATTGCAACATCATAAGGATCGTTCCTTTTGAAATTGGGTATGATCTGTCAAAAAACATGGGAAAAGGGGCCTAATTAACATTTATTTAAAAAATCTTGGTTAACAGTCTAAGAGTCTACAGTTTTCATCGGATTCTCTTCAGACTTTCACAGAATGATTGAACCATCATAAAGATTGTTCCTTTCAAAAGTGGGTATGATCAGTCAAGGAACATGGGAAAAGGGGCCTTATGAAAATTTGATTAAAACAATCTTTGTAAACACAATGGAGTCCACAGTTTCATCAGATTTTCCATTTGCCTCTCCTTCTTTGATTTGTGACCCCCATTTTTCAGAAATGACCCCCCAAAATAGCTAGACAGCCTTCTCTATCTTACTTGATAGGGGTCATAATGTGGCAAAATGACCCCCATTTTGAAAGTCAAGGGAAAACCATGAGATTCTCTTCAAACATTCACGGAATGATTATTACATTAAATGGATTGTTCCTTTTGGAAATGGATTGATCCACCAAGTTTCATAGGAAAAGGGGCCCTATGAAAATTTAATAAAAAATCTTAGTTAACACATCATGGCCCTAGATCTCACCTGATTGACTTCAAACTTTCATAGAATGACTGTACCATCATAAGGATTGTTCCTTTCAAATTGGGTCTGATCCATCGAGAAACATAGGAAAAGGGGCCTTAGGAAAATTCAATTAAAAAAAATCTTAATTGATGCTTTTAAGTGAACAGATTTCATGGTGTTGTCCTTTTACTCAAACAGAATAAATAAACTCTTGTAAGTATAGTTCCCTTTGGAATTGGTTCAGATCCATCAAGTAACATGGGAAAAGGGGCTATATAGCCCACAGCTTTGATCAGATTTTGTTGAAACTTTCACAGAATGATTGTAAGGACATAACATTTATTCTTTTCATAACAGGGTTTGAACTGTCAAGAAACATGGGAAAAGGGGCCTTATTAAAATTTCATTTATAAATCCTTGTTACCAATTCCAGAGCTTTCATTGGATTTTCTTCAAACATTCACAGAATAATTGTACAATAAAAATGATTGTTGATGTTGACATTAGACCTAATCTGTCAAGTATCACAGAAAAAGGAGCATTATCAAGTTTTATTTTAAATCCTTGTACCACAATAAAGTCAACAGTTTTCATCAGATTCTGTTTAAACTTTCACAGATTGATTGTTCCATCATGAGGATTCTTTCTTTTCAAATTAGGCCTGATCTGTCTATATCATGGGAAAGGGGCCTTTTGAGAATTTTATTTTTAATCCTTGTAATCAAGTCCAGAGTATTCATTGGGTTTTCCTCAAACCGTCACAGAATCATTGTTGTTCAATTATGATTGTTGATGCTGGCATGAGACCTGATCATTCAAGTATCACAAGAAAAGGAGCATTTTGAAAATTTTATTTTAAAATCTTTACACAAAGATAAAGTCAACAGTTTTCATTGTATTCAGTTCAAACTTTCACAGAATGTTTGTACCATCATTAGGATTGTTTCTTTCCAAATTGGGTCTGATCTGTCTAGTATCATAGGAAAAGAGGCTATATGAAAAATTATTACCAAATCCTCATTAACATAAGAATGTCCTCAGTCTTTATCAGAATCTCTTCAAACTTTAATAGAATGATTGTACTATCATTTGGATTGTTCTTTGTAAGTTGGGTCTGATCGGTTAAGTGACACAAGAAAAGGGACCTCATGAAAATTTTATTACAAAACATTATTATCACAATAAAGTCCTCAGTCTTTATCATTTTCTTCAAACTATCATTAAGATTGTTCCTTTGTACATTGGGTCTGATTTGTTAAGTTTCACGGGAAAAGGGGCCTTATGAAAATTTAATTACAAAAATTGCTTGACACAATTCAGTCCACTGTTTTCATTGATTCTCTTTAAATTTTAAAGAATGATTGTAACTTCATTAGAATTGTTTCTTTTGAAATTTGGTTTGTTCTGTAAAGTATCATGGGAAAAGGGGCCCTATGAAGATTTCACTACAAACTCATTAACACAATAAATTCCACAAATTACACAGATTGATTGTACCATCATTCCAATTGTTGATTTTGACAGTGGATCTGATTATGGCAAGTGTCACATGAAAAGGGGCCTTATGAAAAACTTTCTTAAAAATTTTGGTTAACACAATGATGTCCCTTGATTTCACCGGATTCACTTCAAAATTTCACAGAATGATTGTACAATCATCTAAATGGTTCTTTTCAGAACTGGGTACAATCCATTAAGTATCATGTAAAAAGGGGCCATATGAATTTTTTTTAGATATTCTAGTAAACGTAATGAAGTCCCATATTTCATGGGATTAACTTTTAACTTTCACAGAATGATAAAACCAACAGTAAAATATCACGAGAAAATGGGCCTTATGAGAACTTGATTTTAATATCTTTGTTAACACAATAAAGTCAACAGTTTTATCGGATTCTCTTCAAAGATGCATGGAATAATTGTGGCATTCGAAACACAGAAAAAGGGGCCTTACAGATTATCATTCAAAACATTCTTGTGTATGTTATGAAGATAACAATCATTATCAAATTGTCTTTTAAATTTCACAGGGCAATTGTAGGGGTGTAAGGAAAATTCCTTTTGGAATGAAATTGATCCATCAGAAAACACACTGACAGGAAAAAGGCCTTATTGATTTTCATTCAAAACAATCCTGTTTATGTGATAATGTCCACAGTAATTGTCAGATTCTGATGAAAATTTCACAGGATGATTGTAAGGACATAACGATCATTCTTTTCATAACAGGGTTTGAACTATCAAGAAACATGGGAAAAGGGGCCTTATTAAAATTTCATTTATAAATCCTTGTTACCAATTCCAGAGCTTTCATTGGATTTTCTTCAAACATTCACAGAATAAATGTACAATAAAAATGATTGTTGATGTTGACATTAGACCTAATCTGTCAATTATCACAGAAAAAGGAGCATTATTAAGTTTTATTTAAAATCCTTGTACCACAATAAAGTCAACAGTTTTCATTAGATTCTGTTTAAACTTTCACAGAATGATTGTTCCATCATGAGGATTTTTTCTTTTCAAATTAGGCCTTAAATGTCTATTATCATGGGAAAAGGGGCCTTTCGAGAATTTTATCTATAATCCTTGTAACCAAGTCCAGAGCTTTCATTGGATTTTCTTCAAACATTCACAGAATCATTGTAAAAAAAAAAATGATTGTCGATGTTGACATTAGACCTAATCTGTCAAGTATCACAGAAAAAGGAGCATTATGAAGTTTAATTTTAAATCTTTGTACCACAATAAAGTCAACAGTTTTCATCAGATTCTGTTTAAACTTTCACAGAATGATTGTTCCATCATGAGGATTCTTTCTTTTCAAATTAGGCCTGATCTGTCTATATCATGGGAAAGGGGCCTTTTGAGAATTTTATTTTTTAACCTTGTAATCAAGTCCTTTTGGAATGAAATTGATCCATCAGAAAACACACTGACAGGAAAAAGGCCTTATTGATTTTCATTCAAAACAGTCCTGTTAATGTGGTAATGTCCACAGTTATTGTCAGATTCTGATGAAAATTTCACAGGATGATTGTAGGGTCATAAGGTAACTCTATTTTGGAAATGGAGTGGATCAGATTTCTTTAATGGAAAACTTGATAACCAATAGAGCGTCTCAGGCCCTCATGCGCCTCTTGTTGTAATAGGATCAGTTTCCTACTGCCCACAAGACCTGACTAGAAGGTATGATCTACGAACAAGGTTTGTAATTTTATAAAGTGCTTACTGATGATCTTCAATCATGGGATATCATGGGTTCGATCCTTGGCGATGGCATATTTTCTTTCCGACATTTGTTTCTCACTAATGGGTGGATTAATCATAGACCTAAGTGGGGTAGCTGCTGGAGGCTAGGAAAGGATGTAGTGGTAGTACTGGTGCGAGAAATATCAGGAATCCATTGTTAGGTGCCCCAGCTGCCATGATATGACTGAAATAGTGTTAAAAGTGGCGCTAAACCCCATTCAATCAATAAATCAGTCTGAAATTAAAGTGCCAAACAGATGGTTTAGACTAAAATCAGAATGCACATATGTTCAGGCTGATCTTAAACGATTCCTCCTGCCAAAGTAGGAATACCCTGGGTTCAGGTGCAAAATTTTAGATCTGTCTAATTTCCAAGGTTTGCAGACGACAATTTAAAGTCGATATTATTCGAAAATTAACCATTCAATAGGATAGAAATTTTTTCTACCCGATTTAATGATTATTTTTTCAATAAGAAATTTCTTCTTTTTCTACAATGATTTTTTCAAGTATAAAAGAATAAAATAAAAAGTTTAAAACCGGGGATTGAACTGGAAAGAATTAAATCTCATATTTCATTGGGTGGGGTATTTTCAGTTCAAGGGTCTTTTATTTGACAGACATGAGATAAAGTAATAATGAAAATTGAGGGTAAAATATCGAAATTAAGGAAAAAGTATATTTGGTAACTAAAAAACGAGCCTGGAAACCCAGTATATTTGGTGTTAAGGAAATTGAGCAAAGAAGGACAAAAGCAATACATGTAATACCAAGTTCATGAATTTTGCAAAACTGTAGTTAGCTTTCTTAACATTTTCCCACACAAGGCTGCTTTTTGATGCACCCCAAGAAAAACAATTAGGAAAACATTGCATAAATGAAGAAATTGCTTTTGACAGCAAATTCTTCATGTTACACATTGTTTTCTACCCATAATGTTTAAAATCTAAAATTTCATAAACTTTGAATTGTCGTCTGCAACTCCTTTCGATCTAGACCAGTCTGAAATTTTGCCATTTTGTAATGTGTTAAAAAGTGGGGTAACAGTTTTTGTCTACTGACTGAAAGATTAGTCAATTTTACTCAGGGAAAAAAACAAACAACAACAAAACAATTTTCTCTCTATTTTTCAGCATTTATTGTATCAATAAACAAATAAATAAAGAGATAACAGAAGCTGGAAGGCAGGAAGTTTAGACAAAAAGAACTGAACGGCTAACATGGAAAAGTGTGTGCTTTTTGGGGACCGAAATCTTGTATTTGTGAAAGAGGACCGTATGGGGAATGTGAAAAGGATTGATCTTGTACATTCTCTGTGGACTGTGCAGGCTGACCAGGGGTGAAACTATTTGCTTTTGACAGATTTTCTGAATGTTGAATAGTCATTCTACTTCACTATATTTTGACTTAGTATTTGACAGATAGGAACTGTCAATCAAAGAATCATTGGACCAATCAAATAAATGATTTAAACCAAAAGGGAACTTTGAATGTCACCATTTGTTGACTTGTATATCGGAAATACAGCTGTAGCAATGATTTTTAAGTCACCAACAATATCAACTGTATCCAAAATTTGATATGGTTCTTTTCAGTTTATAAATTTTTTCCTGAGTTTGGCAGCCATGACATTTAGTTGGTCATGTGATCTATTATTACGTCGTGTTGTTTACTAATGCCATGCTGTGTTTGTGATGAATCATAGTATCCTTTTTACCTACCATTGATAAAATTTTATCTTCAAAGATACTGATTTGTCCATATCTTTACTTTTTCTATAAAATACTATTATCTCTTCTATTACTTTCTTACCACTTTTTTCTCATTTTCTATCATAACTGGTTTTGTTTTCCAAAAATGCTTCGTCTTCCTAATATAGTGACCTAAATTTTCATTTGCTATCGTTTTAGCGCGAGATCATGTGAGCTCTTACTGTCAAACAGCAAAAATGCCTGACATTCGACTTAAAATGGCCGAAAAACTTGGAATTTCCGTTGATGTAACAAATAGAGACTTAAATACACAAGATTTCTGACATTTTGCAGATAAATATATATAGATGGATAAGGTTAATATTGGTATTAAACTTGTATGAAGGAGGGTGTTGTAGCCCTCGCAAGCAGATTATCAACAAGGGCAACGATATCGCAGCTAGTTGCAATTGTGTTTCATCCGATTTCAAGTGTTAACTTTGTACATTTTTGACTTCTTCTTAAGAAACCCTAGGATAAATTTCAACCAGAATTGGCTGGAAGTATCCCATGGGAAGGGGCTCAAGATTTGCACATGTCATAGACATATCTTCCCTTTGGGCCTTATAAGGCGCAACACAGAGGCCAAAAAGGGTACATCTTAAAAAATCTTCTTGACATGAACCAGCAGTTGGATTGTATTCACATTTGGTATTTAGAGTCTTTAGGATAAGGACTACAAATTTTGTACAAAAAAAGATCTGTCAAGAAATGGCAAGGGGGAGGGGGCAAATGTGTGTGTTGGGGCATAAGCTGACATAGTGAAAACTTTGAAAATCCTTTCCTACCAAACCAAGCTCTGATATTTGGTATTTGGCATCATCAAGTAGACCTCTACCTAGATTGTTCAAACTAAGACGTCACAAGTTTTATTTAGGTCTTCTAAAGTGAAATCTTCTTCTCTCAAACAGAAAGGCCCAGAGCTTTGATATTTGGTATACAGCATTATCTGGTGGACCTCTATCAAGATTTTTTAAAAATCAGCCTGTTCAGGGACGTCACAAGTTTTACATAGGCTTATAGAATGAAAAACTTAAAAAAACTTCTTTTCCTAAACAGAAAGTCCTAGAGCATTTATATTCAGTATGTAGCACTTTTGTATGAATAATGGTCCTGGGGTCAAAATTGGCCCATTCCCAGGGGTCACAAATTTAACATAGGCTTATATAGGGAAAATTTTAAAAATCTTGTTCTTTGATAAGAAAGGCCCAGAGCTTTATTGTTAAATCTACAGTGTGCCATAGGCCCCTAAAATCGTTATGGATGCAATAGGAATTGTAATCAAGGCCAAAGTAGCATAGGATTTAAATCAAATCAACAAATCCTAGAAGAACTGTATGAGCTGTTACAATGACTCGATGTCTTGACTTTCAGAATGATGGATTTTCAGTTCTCCTGAACTTTGCTAATGGTGATCTGTTATGATTGCATTTTGTTTGTCCTCCAATTATACTTCTTATTTTCATCCTTCAATATACCCGGAATAATTAGTATTGCCTTATCCATGTATTCATGTTTCTTTTGCTCTTTGGTCTCAGGTGACCATTAAGGCCCTATGGGCTTTTTTTTTGCTATATGTTGCTACCGGTAAATTTTGCAGAATAATGTTGTTTGATATCTAAGTAGAACTTTATATCATATTGTTATCAAGAATAAGATTGGATTATCATAGACAAGAACTGTCCTGTCTTGTAGCACATTAATAAACAGGGCATACAGTGCATTCTGTAAGGTTAAACTCTTTAGTTAACCAATTATCATGCAATCGCACTATTTGACGCCCTTCAAGAAAAGGGATTGGGAATACATTGTGTAAAATGAAGAAATTGCTTGCATCAAGCAAGTTTTTTCATTTTCCATCATGATTTCTTTGCAGAAAGTTGAAAATATAAAATGATTTACAAACTTTAAATTGATGTTTGCAAATCCTGTCAATTCATAATGGTTTAAGCTTCGTATATCCTCAACGCTGAGGTGGAAGGGGATATACTGAAAACCCCATTGCTGTTTGTTTGTCGGTTTGTTTGTCTGTAGATACTTTTATGTCCCCGCATCGCATCGAGGGCATAGATATTTTACTGGTGTCCGTCTGTCCGTCTGTCTGTCCGCCTGTCTGTCTGTCTGCAAAACTTAACCTACCAACTAAACATTTTCCTATAACTCCAACCCTGATTAAGTTACAATGCCATGGGTGAAAGCAAAAAAAAGTGAAATACTGAACTTTAAGCTGGACGCCAGGGGCGGGTTTTGTTGATAGAATTCTGTTTTTCCTTTTAACCAATTTTGCGTCCCTTTTTTCCTTCTCTATTCTCAAAAGATTAATAGAAGAACTAAGTTTTTCTTCTTGTTTTTTCATTTTTTCCGTCTGTTTTTGAAGAAATGTGTCATAAGCTTTGTTACAACATCTCTTTATATTGTTTTCAAATTGGTGCTTGTTGTTCCTTTTTTTCTTAAGTAGGTTTTAATTATGGCTATGCTTCATAGCTTACAACTGTCATTTTGGTTTTGTCTTTTTCAACAATATCATCCATTATATTGAATGAGCTTTCCACAAGAGGGCCACTAACTATTGTTAAAGTGCAGAGACAAGCTTTTTCATTGAAGGGTACCTTAGCTCATTGAAACTTCTCAGCTGAAAAACTTTATTCCAATATCAAATGTCAATACTTTCCTCTTCATTAAAGTTATTGCTCTACTCTCTGATTTGTATGTCGACACTGTATCTGGTAACTTCCATGGACAGCTTTCCCTTTTCTTCTTCAGAGAACAAGGTTGGAATCTTCTCCCCAAGTTTTTCAATGAGGTCTCTACTTGGCTATGTTCTACCAAATCTGGGTCCAATACTGAAGTCTGTCTAATAACTTCATTGTTTAGAGGCATTTGAAGTATTTTCTTGGCTGCCATAATGTAGGATATCCATTAGTTGCTGTAGAGAGTATTGACCCAGGGACTGCAAGTTTTATCGACCCTTGCTCTATTTAGATCTGAAAATGCAAATTTTCCAACCAATAATTCTTTGTCAGGCTTTTGGATTGTCCTGTCTTCCACATCCATCTTCAATAATTGGCTTACATGATCAGGTATGCACTCAGCCTTAATAATCATCCCATCAGCTGTTTTGTCACATCCACCATTTTCCTGTGAAGTGTGTGAATTACAGGTTTTTCTGTCTTAAAGGCCTTTATATAACCAGTGAACATTCCTAACAGACCTGATAAATGTTTTTTTTCAAAACCGATTTTCGTCTGTGGACGAAGAAACTATCCATAATTCGTTCTTTCCTTTCTGAGCTGGTGGTTGATTTTTGTTGCTTTTCTTGTGACAGTTGTATGAGGATAACAGCTACTTGTGCTTCATCAGAGACATTCATGTCTTTGAAGATCTGGCTTACAATAGGTCTGCAATAATCAGAACAAAACATTATTTTTCATTTTATAATAATGCAAAATAAGCTTGAGCTTGACTTGAATTTCTAGCAAAAGTGAATCATATAATATTATTGACTGGTCTGATGAATGGCATTTTAAATTTCATATAGATTAAATAATATAACTTTCATAAAAATCTGTTTTTCTTAAGTTTTTCTATGTTGTTCAATTGTTTAAAATTATACAAAACATCCAATGTGGACATATTTAATTACTTATTGAAAACAATAATAATATTATTTAAAGCCAAGGTCTAAAGATCAACTTCTGATCCAAACAAGCACGACTTACTAATGTACCTCAAAAATGGAATGATAAAGGTTATGTAGTTTTCTTCAGTTTTTAAAAAAAATTGTTACTCTTAATTTATCAATTTCAATACTAGATAATGGTTTACATCTTCAACACCACATAACACACCAAAGCCATTATTTAAGTTAAAGCGTAGTCGAAGAAGAGACAGAGTTAGATATAGATACACTATTAATGCTAAGCTAAATAGATATCTATTGCCTACAATGCCAACACCAAGTAGAATTTTCTTACCTTTACCACTTTTCTCTCAACTTCAAAAAACAAAAACATACAATTAAAACCTAACAGTATCTACATATAATTACTCATAATCAATAAATGCTGTCATTAATATTCAAATAATCCTTCATTAATCCTTCATTTCTTAAATTTGGCGAAAAAGTTTTTATGTGAAGAGAACAGATTTCAAAGCTGTATCAAACAAGAATATAGCATTTAAAGATTAAAAAATGCTTATTTATAATGAATGATAGTCTTTTATAACAACAACAACCCTCCAAAAACAACAACCCAATAATAAAAAGTTGAAATATTTTTTTACAAACCTGTATATCCTCTTTTCTTCTTCCGACAAGAAGCTGTAGTAGTAGACTGTCAGAGGATTCAAAAGCTCGACCACCGTAGTAGTGACATCTTGCATTTTGAGGAATCTACTTGAAATAGGTCGATTAGGATGTTTCACTGAAGAGTAGGCTTTGAAGTTCCATGAAGATGTGTCTTACTTTTGTGGACTCCTCAATATCGTAAAATAGATCTGAGCAAAGTGGCTGAATGGAACTGTCGAAATTGTTGAGCAGCACTTTTGCAACGTTGTTCAACATGTGAACACTATCTCCACTGACATCTAGTAAACTTGGGTTCTTTTCCCTCACTAAAGCCTCCACTCCACCACGTACACCCCTCATTGTGCTACAGTTGTCCATCAACATACTCGTTTGATGTGGTACTCCTCCAATATACTCTCTATTGACTGGAAAATGTCACTTGCTGTTGCCAAGTTTTGTTTTCTAGTTCCTAAGTGACGCAGCTGTACTTTTTCATCCTCCTCATCAAAATACTGTACAAGCTCATTCAAAATCTTGTCATTGTTGTTATTGGTTGCCTCATCTAAGTTGAGAGATATCATTGTACCTCTTAACTTTTGTCTCAGCTCATCTTTGATGGACCTTGCAACTCCGTGGGTATTTGTGTTCCTGCTTTTTACGTATGTTTCCACCGGAGACACTATGTATGGGAGAAATGAAGTAGAAACGAATTTGTGAACTGAAAATGGGAATTTTATTTCCTGAAAATGCCAGTAACAATAAAAAACATCTATATCAAAATATACTTAAATGAGATCATCCTTTTAATAAAATTTAATTAATGATCCCAGACCTAAGTTTTGATGAATTTATCCCATATCTGGGCAAATGAATTACCGCCTTAATGAGATTCTTACTGTAATTGAAACAACAAGTATGGCATAAAACAGAGCAGTTGTTGCTGTAACCTTAAGGACAAGGACTAGGTGGAGCAATTGTTGACTAGACTGTTTCACCATAGTGGTCAAAATTATCAAAAAAATATAATGCATGGAGAGGTCATTAAGACAGGCAAAAGTATAGACAACAAGGTAAGTGTGCCTGTTAAAATTGATAAATCTATATGTACACTGCTAAACATAAGAAATACTAAAAACAACATATTGAAGGTATATAAGCAGGCCGTCTCAAACGGAGGACGAGTGGAGGAGGAGGTTAACAATTATTAACTTGTTAGAATAATCAATATCTTTCTCCAAAAGATATGGTGTTTTCCTTTGTAAAAATTATCTCGAATGACGCCATAGATTGATGAAATAGTGGGCCAATAAAAGTGTTGACTGCAATTTGCATAAACCAGGCTCGATAAAGTCGAGAGTCGGCCTGCATACACACATATAATTTTACTTGGATAACATATATTTGTGTTCCTGCTTTTTACGTATGTTTCCACCGGAGACACTATGTATGGGAGAAATGAAGTAGAAACGAATATGTGAACTGAAAATGGGCATTTTATTTCCTGAAAATGCAAGTAACAACAACAAAAAACCCATCTAAATCAAATTATACTGAAAATGAGATCATACTTTTATGAAATTTAAGCAATGATCCCAGACCTAAGTTTTTATGAATTTATCCCCTCAATTGCAATTCGTCTGATCTTGGGATATTGGCTTTAAAAGGAAATTGCTGATGCTAGTTGGCCTAGACATAATAAGACAGGTATTTAAAACATTGCCTTACCTCATATGGTTTTCTAATTGACTTCCAAGTTTGAAGTCACTAATGTTTGGCACAGTTTTACGCTAAATGAAATTTGCTTGATAACGATCGCATGAAGTTGTTGGACGTATGTATTTTCGAAAAGCCGCAGGTGTCCACCGACATAACTTTTTTATTTTCGAAGACGTGCAGTGTATCTTCCTAGCACCCGCAATCCGAAAAGAGTGTGTGGTTAACATAGTCGGATCTATAACGAGACTTTCGACTGCTGGGCGCAGGATTGAACGAATATTATCAGTTGTGATGGCCTGGCCCCTGACATCGACAAAGAGAGGACCATTTGGAAAAGGGGATTGGTTTATGTATCGATGCAAGGATAAAGCTGGACATAAGGCCCGTTTGCCGATGCAACGCAGTGTGATAGTTTTGGATCTACCATAGGAATGCTTGAAATTTATGAACTTGATTGTCATTGAATGTAATTTCTTGTGTTTTTGTTGAAAAATGATGTTTTTAAGCAACAACATACATGTATTATCTGAACCTGTCCTTGTGCTAGCCATTTCCCCTATTCTTATCAGAGCACAAAAAGCTAAGAGGAACATGGCTCTAATTAACATAGCCTCTTGACTCGACAATGATTTCCTGAGAAAATGCACCATTTTTTGTAACAAAATTAGGGTGATAGGACGCTTTTTATGTGGCATTAAATGTTTACGTAGACCAGAGAGCATCTTCTTAATTGCAAATAAATCCATTGGATTAGGCAAATTTCAATCTTATGTATATAACTGTAGGCCGAGACCATGGAGGATATTGAATAGGGTTTCATCTTAGCCCAATATTGAGAAGCAATAAAGTGCGCTAACTGTGACCCAGTAACGGGAAGCAACTGCGTATCTGGGTATTTGAGAGAATGAAATTGCCTATATCGTTTGAAAGCATTGCGGTAATTGATGATAATTGATTTTGAAAGGGACTGAGACAGCAAAGACTTTATACATGAAGTCAAAGCACTTGAAGAATGCTGTCGGGTACTTCCGTGGCTGTTTGGTCCGTGCCCGGTGCAATTCGTTTGAATTTCTCCACCTGCAAACGGGAAAGTATATTCGGTAAGATGTTGCGCTTTCCAGCAATGTGCTTAGCCTTAATGAGGATGTTGCGTGACATGCAGCAAATGACCATACGACGGACTAAAATCATCAAATGTTTGTCCCTTGAAGGATGACGATTAATTATGTAAACCACAGCCTCATTATCTGAATGAATATTAATACACCTGTTTGCAAATTCTGAAACCCAAACTTCCAAGGCTATAACAATGGGATATAGTTCTTTGAAGGTAATGGGCATAGGTGCAAGCTGCCCGGGACAAGACCAAAAAACCCAATGAGATTCGAAAATGGCCGCATAGCCATACGACCCTGAAGCATCCGTTAATAAATGTAACTGGCTGTTCGAAATCCATTTACGATCAAGCAACAATTGTCTCCCATTGAAATGATCGATGAATAGCTGCCAGGCTTTAATGTCTAGTTTGCTCTCGCGATTCAAAGTAATGCGATGAGACGGTCGCGTAAATTTCTTTGTTAGGTCAATTAAACGCCGCATAAATGGGCGTCCGGGGACCACCACGCTGCATCAGAATTTAAGAAGTCCTAATAGTGACTGTTGCTTCCGTAAAGTTACCTTCGTTAGCCGACTAAATCTTGTAAAAGGGATCTCAACTTGGTTAATTTTTCAAGTGGTAATTTGGCTTCTTCTAACTCTACCCCCATGAATGTAATGACTTGTTTAGCATGCTCTGTCTTTTCAGCCTTAATAGGTACCCCAATGAAACCACATAATTCCAAGAAGCGGAGTAAGGCAGACTGACATCCTACTTCCGATTTGGTCATGATTAGAAAATCGTCCAAAATATGTATGATGATACTTTTCTTTAGCTATCCATTCCAACTAAGATTAATCCCTCTCGATTCTGCTTCCTGGAAAATGCACCAGTACTCGCGCCGAAAGTGTGGGCCAATGACAGAACCAAGATTGATACCCGCTCCCGGGAATCGAACTCAGGACCTCTTGATCGGGAAGCCGACGCTCTACCTCTCGACCACGGACACCACTCGTGGTCAGACGGATGAATAGGAATTAACCTAAAAGCATAATCGATATCCGACTTTGCCATAAAGGTGTCCTTCCAAAGTTCAATTACAGCGCAACAGCATCACCAAAGGACGTGTATTATACTGTAGAAAAGTCAGATGAGATATGGTCATTGATTGGGTCAATTTCTGGATAGCTAAGATGCTGAATTAATCTATATTGACCAAGGGTTTTCTTAGAGACCAATCAAAATGGGGCTGACCTGGAGATTTTCAAATGGTTTATGTTTGAAGGCTCCCTTTATTCGACCAAGCCTGATCTCCTCATCCAGCTTGTATTGGACTTCATGAGGCAGTTCCAGTGCAGGTTTTTAAATTATTTGAGAAACGACTTTGTCGGGGACCTGTATAGCCAATATGAAAGCCATGTGTGAAGCCATTTGTCAAGTCACGTGCATTTGGATAATTAGCCAATAAATCTGCGAATGGAGCCAGTTTAATGGGAGTGACAAGGATATCATTACTATTTTTGGCCTTTGTGTTGCCATTATGGAAGACGTTGGTACTTGGGGGCTGGACATGTGATTGATTCTTGGTTGTGGATATGCTTCGGAAAAATGGTTTCTCTGCACAGACCGCAGATGTGGGCATTGACACAGCGAGGGAATTTACATTCCCCTCGTCTGTTGGAATTCCAGCATGTATTGGGAAGAAAGGGCTGGAGAAAGGATTTTGACCTAGAAGAAAACTGTCTAGATTTATATGACTTTTGTTTATATGAACGAAAAGAGTTGTTGGACGTAGACGGGATTGTTTGTTTGTGGCAGGGTGGTGGCCATAAACATGAATCTGTATGTATTTGGTCCCATGTTAAATCATGTTGTTCCCTAAAAAGCCAAAACTGCGTATCATAAGACACCTAGCTATCGTTTCGTGTATGAAAGGCCAAAGTCCTAACATTTTCCACGTACTTCATTAATTTTGGGGCTTCAAGTGGGAATTTAGTTGAGTATATTGCAACAAATTTCAAGAAAGCTGTTGTCCACTGTTCAATTGTGGAGATAGGTTTAATATAATTATGTGGTTTAAATTTGAGACCACGAGAAAATTGGTCGGCGTCAACGTCATACTTTTTGCGAGATGAGTTTGGGGCGACTTGTGACAAAAAAAAAGCGCGAAATCAAAATATTTGTTAGAATGAATTTTCTTTTTAAGTGAATTTGCTATTTGTGATTCAATTGAAGTACTCATTTGAACCGACAATGGGACAGCATTACCTCCCACTATGTCATGGCTGTGTTGTCGGATGACCTCTTCAAATTCATCGGAGTCTGAAGATTCAAGCTCCGAGTCTGAGTTGATAGAGGTGACAGAGTGGACAGCATCTCCCTCTATCCATGGGTTTTCCTGAGTCGGTTGTGCCTGGACAACTGTTTGACTTGAGCGTCTTTTCCTCCCCAAATTCTTAGAATTTGAAGGACCAAGACTTTGCCTGTCCTCAAGTGCCTGAACCACATCATGGTGCTTGTCCCCCCGATTAACCGGCAGCTTTTTGGGTGTCGTTGGGACTGGTGTAGTTGTTCGTTTTGAGTTAACCGATCAAGTGGTGCCTTTAGAACAACAGCTCTGCTCACACATCACTGTAGCCGTTCTTTTGCGTTTCATCTACAAAAGAAATGTTGAATGTAAATATATCGCAAAAGCTGTAATGACCTTAGGGTTGTTGGCCTGTATCCACTGCTTCAACCAAAAATGCAAGTACCAAGAACCTCGCGCACCCTTCAAACTAAAAGAGTTAATGTATTTTTTACCAATGTACCTGTATACAACCAAGCGTACTTCCGCACCTATGAGGATAAAAGAGCATCAGTTACACCCGAAACATTGAAGCATATTATTGATAGTAGGCGTCTATTGATCTGCAGTACTGTGCCTGATGGCATTGAGGTATAAAACTTGTATAGTGCCATATTTGTAGTATGTAGAGCCTAAGTATTGTTTTGGATATTTAAGCGGTCATTCTTACAAACATGATATGTATGTATAAAATGGAAGGAACAGCCTATATGATATCCAAGGCATCACACTATTCCAAGGCATTAAAGTGAGACAGTTGTAAGACACAGCAATCACACACCACAAGACTGAAAAACATAGGAACAACCTGCAGAGAGGCGTCACATAATTATATAAAAATATGCACCGAGGCGTCACATTAAGGAACCGCCTAATATTGAATGCCGAAAGTTTTTAACAACATTCTATCTATTGAACACGCAAGGGAACAGTCTGTGTAAAGCGTCACCTGTGATACATGGTCTTGATTCATCACAAATCTTTAATCTATATGTTAACGACAACAATACATTCATAAGTGCTTAAGAAAACCATAAATTGTGGGCTCTTCAAACTAATAATTGATTATATTGTACTGTAAGTATGAATCACTAGTTAATTTTGACCCATTTCTTTGGACACAAATGTCAAGAATGTTTACCGACAGACAATCTGAGAGCTGCCCAAAATTGAAATGGAAATTTGAACAAGGAGACCAGAACAATCATTTACCAAATTGTTGCCAACAATTTTTTAAATACTATTTGAACTTAGTTAATAAAAAGAGGGAAAAATACATATCCTTAGTGCAGTCTATAAGCTGCCCTTCCTCGTAGCTACCACCGCGGCTCGGGCATTGAAGTTAAGACGTCTAAGACCTTTGTGTGATAGATGGACTCCGTCTTCTCCGTCCGAGCTCTGACCAAGGCCGTAGGCGACCAAAATCCATTACATTGCCAAAACACTAACGTAGAATTCATGCCAGTCATGTTCCGTAATAGCGAATTCAGACGGTCCACCCTTCTGTTGAAACATGTTGTGTTGGTCGGCCAATGCCCTGGTTTAGAGGGTTGACACCTATGGAAAATTGGGAAAATGACTACTGATCGCACCCTATAGTGTTTGTCAACGTGTTTGCAAATTCCACAATATCCTGGACGACTGACTCCGGTGTCCGGGTAGGTTTGTAAATGTCGTTTGTCCCAAGCAATAAAATAACAAGGTGTGGCTCGAAGTCCGTGACAACCTCCTAGTTAGCAGCAATCCAACCAACCGTTACTCCGGAGATTCCACTATACTGTACTAAGACGTTCCTACCTAAATTCAACTGTGGGTGAATAGATCGGTAGTGAGGGTGAAATATTTGAGCCGTCGAACAAAAGAGTGTCCAAGAATTTGCACACGAAACACATTGTCCGCCATTTTGAATTTGTCACACAAAGAAAACTGTCCGAACAAAGAACTCAAAAGACAAAGTCTTTTTACAACTAAACCACAAAGTTCTGGCCGCGGTGAATGGTCCAAGTAAACTCAAAGAAGTTCAAGTAACGTATTTACCATAAACAACTTGGTATTTAACAATTATTAACTTGTTAGAAAAATCAATTTCTTTCTCCAAAAGGAATGGTGTTTTCCTTTGTAAAAATTATCTCGAATGACGTCATAGATTGATGACCTAGTGGCCCAATAAAAGTGTTGACTACAATTTGCATGAACCAGTCTCGATAAAATCGAGAGTCAGCCTGCATACACACAAATCATTTTACTTGCATAAAATATATTTATGTATGTAACACTTGATTTAGACATCCCCGGCGGCGGCAAATATTCTTTCCGACAATTGTCTCTCACCAATGGGTTGATAATCGTAAACCTAAGTGGGATAGCAGCTGGAGGCTAGGAAAGGATGTAGTGGTAGTACTGGTGTGAGAAATACCAGGAATCCATTGTTAGGTGCTCCAGCCGCCGCGATATGACTGAAATACTGTTAAAAGCGGCGTTAAACCCCATTCAATCAATCAATCAATTGATTTAGACAAAGTCATCTTGTCTAGGGCTGGCTTATCCTCGCATAGGCGCTTAGCAAAGTTTACTAATTCGTCTGCCAAGCTGAATGGTAAATAGCTTATGAAAGCAGCTATAACAGCCCGTAACCTAGCCACTCTGTCTTGCATTGACTCAGTCTCAGGTTAAGCCTTGGAAGAACCAGGAAGTACCTGAAAAGATATTTTGAATTTATGTTTACATGTTCTCAAGAAGAATCACACCAAAGAATTTTTGAATTTTGGTAGCATTCACCACATATTTTTCCTTAATGCCTAATTGAAATAATAATCCTATCAAACTTATCTTATCACAGCCCTCCTCTAATATAGATTAAATTTGCAATGTGATTTTTCGCAACATATGCAAAATTTTGGTCCTGGAAGATGTACAAGTTGACAGTGGTAGATGATCAACATTTTCATTGATTAAAACTAAGTTTCCAATGCCTAAATGTCCGAGATTGCAACGGGCGAGAAAAGACGGGGCCGAGTGACCATCATTCGGGGACAAATTTGCAGGATATATTTCATAATAACAGTAAAATCTAATAGAAACCTGATTAGTTTTGACTGTTCTCGCATTTTTCTTGTACGTTTCGTCCTCTGCGTGAAGTCGCATCGCCTTTTTTCCGTTAGATTTGTAGAAGATACTCTTTGAGCAAACGTCGCAAAATGCCACCCCTTTCGCGTCGGGTTTTTCAACCTATCGGCCTATTTTGCCCTCGAGCGTACCATTCCCATCGCCATTTGTTTTTCACGCCTTCCTCTAACTCCTTCGTATTATATCCCGGGGGTAAAAACTTCATTTCATCAGATTATGGAATTAAATGTAGTTGATCTTTTGTGATTTTGTCAAGCGGAAATATAAACAATAAACCGTGTGATGTTTATGTAATGCGACGTTTGATTGTATAATAGAAAGTATTTACACCAATCATAGCCGATCTTTCAAATTTCGTTCCCTTGAAACGAATTCGGGCGACTGAAATTTCTAAATTTGGTAATCGTCGTATCAGTTTTTGGATAACGTCGTTTCTATTATGCTTTTTACGATGATCGAGTGGATTAGACTGGTACCACTGTCGACTTCAAAAAAGCTTTGTTATGCTTTGTTGGCGGTACCAGTTTACGCGCGCATTTTCTGTCCAATCGCTAAGATAGGGGATCGTATTACGTTTACAAGCCTTTTTCGAAAATGTGGAACAGTTGCGATCTCCGAGTGTGTTCCAATGTCTAACACAGCGTGCTCAAGGTGAGCTATTGTGATAGGTAATTGTCCGGCGTCCGTCTGTCCGTCCGAAAACAATTATTAAAAATTCTCCTCCCAAACCATAAGGCCTAGAGATTAGATATTTGGTTCATATCATCACCTATTGACCCTCTACCAAAATTCTTCAAAGAATAACGATATTCTGAAAATAAGCCCTTTTCTGTGCGATCCCTGATTTCATAAAAAAATAAAGAAGGAAATCTTAAAAAAAAATTCTTCTCCCAAACCACAAGGCCTAGAGCTTTTAAATTTGGTGTGTATCATCACATATTGACCCTCTACAAAAATACTTCAAAGAATTACTGTATTCTGAAAATTAGCCATTTTCTGCGCGATCCCTGATTTTACAGAGGAATAAAGAAGGAAATCTTTGAAAATCTTCTTCTCCCCAACAATAAGGCATAGAGCTTTGATATTTGGTACATATCATCTATTGACCCTCTACCAAAATACTTCAAAGAATTACGATATTCTGAAAATTAGCCCTTTTCAGTGGGATCCCTGATTTTACAAAGGAATAAAGAAGGAAATATTTGAAAATCATCTTCTCCAAAACGATTAGGACTAGAGCTTTGATATTTGGTACATATCATCAGTCATTGACTCTCTACCAAAATACGTTAAAGAATAACTGTAATCTGAAAATTAGCCCTTTTCTGTGCGATCCCTGTTTTTACAAAGGAATAAAGAAGGAAATCTTTGAAAATCTTCTTCTCCCAAACGATTAGGACTAGAACTTTGATTTTTGATACATATTATCAAATTTTGACCCTCTACCAAAATACTTCAAAGAATTACAAAATTATGTAAATTAGCCCTTTTCTGTGCGATCCCTAATTCCAGTTAGAAATAAATAATGATATCTCTGAAAACCTTCTTCTCCTAAACCGTTAGACCTACAGCTTTTATACTTGGTATGTATTGATGTCTATACTTCAAAGCATTACCATATTCAGGAAATTAGTGCTATATGGTGGTATCATCGATATACCTAGGAGTAAAAGAGAAACCCTTAAACATCTTCTCCAAAATTAATAGACAGAGGGCTTTGCTATTTTGTTTATAGCATTAAGCCATGAACCATCATACTCAGGGGAGCGATTTAGGACCATCATGGTCCTCTTGTTTTTGATCTTGATGTTTCTCCGGAGAAAACCTAAAGTTTTACTAGCATTTGATGTTATATTTCAATGTGTTTGTTCCAGGAAAGATCTCCAGATATTGTTACTCCTAGGTATTTGGCATTGTCCACAGTCTCTAGTACTTGTCCATGTAACCTGTAATCAAAGGGATTGTTTTCTTCTTTTTAGTAATATTTAGGATAATGCATTTGCTGAGGTTAAACTCCATTTCCCACTTTTCTCCCACTGCATTAACTTGTATAGATCTTCTTGTAGAGTCAAACAGTCTTGCCTGTTGTTTATAGCTAAGTAAACGGCAGTGTCATCTGCAAACAAACGAACTTGGGGTGTGATGTTATTTGGAAGGTCATTTATATACAAAAGAAACAAAAGAGGGCCAAGTATAGATCCCTGAGGTACTCCAGACGTGACTGGTACTTCTGATGAGCATCCACCTTCTAAGACTACTTTTTGTGTTCTGCCTATTAGAAAAGATTTAATCCACAAAAAGGTAGCATTGTTTACACCATGTTCCTGCAATTTATACAAACGTTTTAAGTGGCTAACTTTGTCAAAAGCCTTGCTGAAGTCTAACAAAACTAGATCAGTTTGTTTTCCTTCAGTCAGGTTTCTGGCAAGATGGTCGGTCAGTTGAAGTAGCTGGGTTTCGCATGAACGCCTTTCTCTAAAACCATGCTGCAAGTCATGAAGAATATTATTGTTTTCAACATGTTCAGTTAGATTTGAGGCTACAATATGTTCAAGAACTTTACACAATATACATGTTAAAGATATAGGTCTATAATTTGCAGGATCTTCTTTGTTTCCTTTCTTGAAGAGTGTAGTCACGTTTGCTTTTGTCCAAATCTGGGGGAGAGTGCCTGTGTCTATCTTGTTTGTCGATGGCTAACTCCTACATTGTTACAAGTACTGCTCTAAAATCCATACGTCATGTTGTATACATATTGTTGGTGCACAAAGAAAATGTGGTAAATACAGCTTTATTAAAGCTGTAGTTACGACATTTTGCTTGCACACCAACAATATGAAGATGTGCATGCACAATATGGCAATTATTCTCTCATTGGTTCAAAATTATCTCCCCTTAGGCATCATTTGATGAAGGGATCCAGATCTTTACTTCTGCGGTATTGCATCAGTTGTATTTCATAAGCATTTTTTTTTGTTTCAACAATGTTTGATACCGTGAAAGACAAAGATTTTTAAAAGTTCCTTGATTTGAAGTTGTCTACAATTTGGACCAGCAAAACATGCTGTCATCCAGTATAAGGTTAAGTCTAGTCTTGCGTTCAACTCTCAACATGTTTCAGTTTAACAAATTATCAGATGACAATAATTAAGAGTGGTCCAAGTTGACAGCATTTTGCTGGCAATAATTTTTAAGTAATGGACTTTTTAAAAATCTTTGCATTTTGGGGTAGAAAATACTGTGGATAATGAAGAAATTGCTTGTTACAAGCAATTTCTTCATTTTCCACAATGTTTTCGAAAGCTTTTTTTCTTGAGGGTGTAAAAAGCACCATAGTGTGGGAATAGGTTAAGAACAAATTGAAAACAGCTCAAAGAATGAAAAACATTTGGGGAAGAAATCCTTTGTAAATGACCATTATCTGACAAGGTCAAGGTCGTTTATCAAATTTGTCAGTGATATTAACCCTTTCCCGTTCAATCCCTAGATTTAACATCACTGTGATTAGTTCATACTTGAGAAAACATTGTGGTAATGTAAACAAGCATTTTCATCTTTTCCCTACAATATTTTCTACCCTGTAAGTTGGTTACCTTTCAAATTGCACTTACTTTTATTTGTCGTTTGCAATTTCTTTTAATTTGGACAAGTCTAAAATTTTGAAAAACAGGAAAGTGTTAATGTTTCACAAACACATCTAAATTTTGCGGTAAGATAATTCAGGAATGATGTGAAAAATCAGAGAAAGTCTTTGATTTTATTCATTTTTATTTTGTTTGTTATTAAAAATTTAAAAGAATAAAATGACAGAACAGGTTCAACAATGATATAAATCTTTGTCTATATTCCAATAGAACTGCACTAGCAAAGTACAAAATTCAGTCATAGTCGAGGACAGATTGTTGGCCTAGCCTTCAGAACTCCTACAGGTTATTAAACCACGTTATTTTGCAAAATTTATCGTCAGTATCATATAACATAGAATAATGATTTTTGTTGGCCACCTAAACGCCCTAACTATGAAAGCTGTAGTTACGTTATTTATGCTGTCAACCCAACAAAAATGCTTTACACTAATGTTTACCAATGCTGGAGTTCATAGTTCGCTTCCTGTTTAAACGAATGATTTGATTGGTCAATTGGCTTTTATTGTGTGTGGGGGTGAGGAGTCACGAGGCAAAATTATGAAGTGATAATGCACAGAGAATTTTCGATGATCCTCCGGAAAGCATTAACCTATTCCAACATAAGCCCACTTTTTACGCCCTATAAGAAAAAAAGTTCTGAAAGCTTTGTGGAAAAAGAAGAAAGTGATTGCCACAAGCAATTTCTTTATTTTCCATAACTACCCCCCCCCCCAAAAAAAAGGTTTTTTAAATTCTATCATCTACAAATTTTCGTATGTAACTTTTATTAATTTAGATCAGTTCAGAAATTAGTCGTGTGGTTGGTATCGAAAAATACCTCAAACTTTGTGGTGTATCAAAGATACAGAAATGATTGGTGATGGTTTCTTTTCGATCTGTGATTCACCCATGACCACACAACCCCGCGTTTGCAGGTTCTCATGAACAGAAGCTTTAGAAAACATCGTGGAAAATGAAGAAATTAAGCAATTTCTCCATTATCCAAAATGTTATCTTCCCCAAAAGACAAAGATTTTTTAAATTTCATCAGCTGAAAATTGTCGCCTGCAACTTCTTTGAATATGGACCAGTCTTCAACTTTGTCGTCTGGTAATGGGATAACTGTAAATCAAAAGTATTTATAAAGCTAATCTAATAATCTAATATAATACACGTTTTGCATTGGAATGTGCACTGACTAGAGACTAGAAAGAATTGAAACGCAGAAAATAATTGCAACAAGTATGAAATACAATGGAATTTTGGATGATTATACTACGGTTACAATGTAAAATAGCCGCCTGCCAATCCTAGACATGGGTAGTTGTATAAAAACTGCCATAATGTTCCCAAATCGTTGAGAGTTGTTATGAATAACTGACACCCGGCTGCCTGACGTTTCTCATTTTTGAGGAGCCGTATTTAATCTGCCACCGCCGATGGGCACCGATCATTTACCGTCTGTAGTCGGCCAGCGATCGAAAGTTCAAACTTCCACCGGGGGTCGCGTGACGGCGGCATATTTGGTAGGCGTGATGCTTAGACCTGTATTCCATTAGTATCACGGCTTCAGATGGTACCATGATCATATAAAGTCTCCGGCTCTGGTGCCGACAACGTTTCCCAGCAAAAGGGATCCTTAAATCTTTGTTAAAATTGGTTACAGGCTTTCCTATAAATTATTTACGAACAGGTGAAAAGCCATCTTTGAAAAGCTTTGCCGAACATGAAACGAAAATAAATTTTTGCAACGTAAAATAATTTTGAAAATAATTTCACCTTCTGTTCGACAACACTTTTTTGTCCCTCTAAGAGACATACAACCGTTAAAACCCATTCCCACACAATCCTTCCTTTTTACGCCCCTCAATAAAAAAGCTTTGGAAAACATTGTGGAAAATGAAAAAAAATTGCTTATATTAAGCAATTTCTTCTTATCCAAAATTTTTTCTATCAAAAATGACGAATTTTTTTTAAATTACTTCAACTTGAATTTGCTATCTGCAGCTTCTTTCAATTTGGACCAGTCTAAAAAAATTTTGTGTGGCAATGGGGTTAAATGTTCTAGAAATATTCTTCGACTTTTTCAGCCAGCTCATTTTCTTCGAGCAGTAGGGCTATCAGGAATAACTGAAATACCACTTCCTCTTGATTGGGTTTCAATTACACAAATTTTATGTGCGGCATTCGCTCAGGTGATACTAACCCATTAAGAGACGAAAAAATTTCATCCTTTTAGACTAGAAGTGAACTTTGAACCCCGACAATTATGTGAAGTATTTTTGTTTGTTTGGCGACTTAAACGTCGTAACTATAGCTTTTAAAGATCGAAGTTACGACGTTTAGGTCGCCACTCATCCATTTTCTTCTTTCTTTATATGTTACTGACAATAAACTTTTTGTATAACGCTGTGTGATATGTTAATCAAACTTCCTGTTGGAGTCTGTGGGCGGTGTCAGCGATCCGTCGATTTGAGTTAAAGTTGTAGTAACCACGTCGGCAGACGGTGTTCACTGATTTGTGAACGCAGTATTAACGCATTCCCAAATAATTCCGCTTTTTACGCCCAGAAGAAAAAAAAGCTGTCGAAACATTGTGTCAAAATGAAGAAACTGTGTTATTTGCTTCATTGTCACAATTTTTTCTATTCCAAAAACCAGGAATGTGAAAACTCGACCATCTAACATTGTCACGTGTTTTTAGCGCTCTGGTTGCGCAATGTTAACCCTTGTCATGCTGAACCCGGAATATTTCTGTTTTGGCAGGAGGTATATATAAAGATCAGACTGCACACATGTGCTGATCTTTGTATATGCCACCATTTATGTCTTAAAGTGCTTTTAGCCCTTTGATTTTCATGTAATTTTTTAAAGATTTTATTTATCATGACAAGGGTCAAGAGAACTGGAAAATTATTGCACAATCCTTAGGCTTCATGAGGTTTTTGAGGAATAAATCTCATTCCAATAAAAAAGAAGAGTAAATAGCCAATGCACGAGGCCCCCATAACAATGCACGCTTCCCATATTGAGTTTCCTTGTAATGAATAGCTCTCCAATGCTTGCGTCCCATTTCTGATACATGACCCGGGTACAGCGTCAACACAGCTAAACTCTAGTCCGAGAATCTGAACCTTACACAGAGCCTGGAAACCCCATTTCAGATAGGATACCGAGGAAACCCATTTCAATCCTGAAAGATAAATAATAGAGATTATGAAAACATCTATAATTAATAATAGCAAAGATTTAACCCGTTCCCACACAGTCCCTCCTTTTTACGCCCATCTATAAAAAGCTTTGGAAAACATTGTGGAAAATGAAGAATTCGCTTGTATCAAGTAATTTCTTTATTATCCACAATGTTTTCTATGCAAAAAGAAAAAAAAAAAAAAAAAAAAAAAAATTCCATAATATCTAAATTGTGATCTTTAACTTCTTTCAATTCTTTCTTTCAACCAGTCTATTTTTGTGTGTGGGAATGGTTACCAGCCAAAATAAAAAATAATCTACTTTTTGGCCATATTACATGTATCAATGATGAAATCTATTTGTATGAGTAAATGTATACAGTTTACAACTGAATGTAATTGCATTATAAATCGTCCATATAGTTGAAATGATTTCTTTTATTCTTTAAAAATAAATATAATAGAGATATTGAATTAAAATATGTCTTAAACAGTGAGCTAAATAACACACCTGTAATCGATTATATTGCAGAAAAGATAGAGAAAATCTAATAAACTAACACAAACAACAAAACGATCAACAGTAACTGAGAACCTACCATCAAAAATGTTATCCAGGTTGATAAAGAATCCTGCTGACATGATATACATGGAGAAAAATGTCTGAGCAAAGAAACAGGAGAGTTGAAATGTCGGCATGACGGCCGCCGAGAACATAGCCAGTGTCCGGCTACAGTACACTAACAAAAACAATATGGCGTACACCAACATAAAGTCGTGTGCGTCCACTTTTAGTCCAGCTATGAAATACACAGGAACGCAATAAACTGCCACGAAAAATGTGTGGAATGGTATTTCACTCACAATCTGTAATATAAAAATGCAAATCATGATTCTAAAACAACAACAAGTTTGTATTAATTTTCAGCTCAATGTTTCACAACATACTCTAAGAGAGCTTTTAAGATCAACTTGTTTCGGTCGTCAGATGTTTTTCAAAAGTCTCCTTAAGGCCTGGGCCTATCTGGACCCT
Organism: Fragum fragum; assembly: GCA_946902895.1. Taxonomy (NCBI): domain Eukaryota; kingdom Metazoa; phylum Mollusca; class Bivalvia; order Cardiida; family Cardiidae; genus Fragum; species Fragum fragum. The sequence continues at coordinate 18,752,356 of OX336366.1, forward strand.
ATTTTGCTGGAATATACCTTGTGAGACCATCTTCAAACACTCATCGCGATATTTTGATTTCTCCACAAATGTGTGCGCTACAGGACCATTTTGGACCAAACTTACGAATGCTTATTGGTTTGCCCTCCTCAAAAACTGTTTATCATAGTTCATTGGTCTATAAGTATGGCATTAGGCTTTTATTCCATTACGAGTTCTGAATATCAATTAGTTCATCCAACGAAAACCAGGCGAGTTATATGTGTCTTCCTGGCCCTCTTCGGGTCGATTCGTACGACTGATAATTTGCTTGTGTTTTCCGTTTTTATTGTCGGCTGATATTCGATTGATTACTTTCAAGTTATCGAATCTTTTCCACAATTTTTTCACCACAATTATGATAATCGGGGTCTAGCGTTGCTTTGTGGATAGGGTGGCAGACTCATAATCTGAGTGTTTTCAAGGGTTGCGGGTTCGAATTCCGGTCGCAACTTCTGGAAACGTGTGTTGCATTATGTCCTTTGACAAGGCATTCAGAAACTCGGTCTTCTGCATTTACTTGTGATATTCAGGAATCGCATGGTTAGGCGAGGTAGACCGTGATGTTACTGACATATCATTGTACAACACCACATAAAAAAACATTCAAGCAAACATTTACCTAAATCTGCTAGCTCATTTTGGTATTGTAAACGAAGTTTTTAGGAAGACCTTTATTTGCATCTAGAATTCACCCGCATGAATCCTCACTTATGCGAAACATTGACACTCAAAGGCTTGCTGGCCCCTCCAATCGAGGAAGTTCCATTTAGAAATTCAATGGCGTTATTTTGTATAATTTATGGCCAGCAAAAGAAATAATTCAGTTCGCGACCTTAATATCGTTACTACAGCTTGAATAAGTTTGAGTCGCCAAACCAACAGAAGTCTTTTGCTTATATGACGGACGTCAAAGTCTAAATTAATGATTTGATTGGTCAACAGACTTTTTAATTGACAACCGCAACCCGTCAATTGTTAGGTCTATTTTATCATGCAGGTTCTCGAAATTCTATTCTGTTCTGTTCTATGGTGAACTATCACCATAATAATTCACTTGACCATTTAGTTCACAGTTGAAATTGGACAGAAATTTTAGCAATTTCAGTAAGAAGATAACAGAATGTTCGATTGCGGAAAATATGGGCTTTGTTAATAATCGACAGAACCAGCATATAAATGAAAAGCATATACATAGAATAGTCGGATAATATTTTGAAACCCGTGTGAAAAGGTAAAGGCATGAGGAAAGTTATAGGATATACCTTTGCAAAATAATACGGTCCAACTCCATATAATCTATCCTCTAGCTCGAAGTACAGGAATGACCTTTCTTTGTGATCTGAAGTAAATTAAAGCATCGGGATTTTATTATATCATGAACATAAAATATCGTCAGAAGGGGACAGGAGCCTGGAGTAATCTGTTCTTACACATTTACACGGTTTTGGACGGCCTTCGACCATTTATCGAATATTCTGGGCAAAACATTTGTTTCACTTTTACTTAATGATTCCAGTTAACCAGCGCATCCTCGCAGCTGACCACCGTGTGCGCTGAGGATAAGTTCTAACTCATTTTTTGTTTAGACAACCAACGATATTATAAATGCCTTATATGGATGTAAATACTGATCAGTGCATCCGCAATAAGCAGGGCGTCTGTCCTCGAGCAAAATATCGTAATTACAGCTTTAATAAAGCTGTAATTACGACATTTTTCTCGTCCACCAATTATAGGTAGAATTATCTGCAAAGAGAAGATCTCAATATGGTGATGAGGAAAGCCTTGTCCATGATACTATAAATTGATTTTTAGTTTCGTCTATCAAAAAGCAGCTTTCTGATTGGTCGAAAAAATTATTCATAACTCCATGAACAAAATTTTGAGCACACAGCGATTTTGTATGCTTCCGCACAAAATAGTCCCATACAAAAAGGTATCAGAATTTGTAAAATATTTGCTTTTTTAGCTCGTTGCTATTAAATTGTAAGAAATGAAGAGAATATTTTTTGTTTCCATGAAGGTATGAACCGAAAAACCTAATCACACAATGTATGCTTCGCGGATTCATACAGTGTGATTAGGTTTTTCGGTTCACACCTCCATGAAAACAAAAAATATTCTCTTCATCTCTTATATAACATGGTTGCCCGTGCTTATGTCTCTCGTTATACATCCATTCAGAGACTCTTATCATTCACTTTGCCCGACCTTTTAACCCTGAAAGCACATTCAGACAAGGAGCAAGCGACTCCGAGATGTCTTTTGTCAGATCATTTAACCCTCTCCTGTTTTACAAAATTTTAGACCTGTCCAAATTTCAAAGGTTTTGCAGAAGAAAATTTAAAGTTTGATTAACCATTCCGTAGAGTAGAAAATATTTTGGAAAAAGAAGAAATTGCTTGATACAAGAAATCTCTTCTATTTCTACAATGTTTTCTTAATTATGAAATCACAGGGACCTAAAAAACAGGCATTGAACAGGAAAGAATTAGAGTACATTTGTAATACCAACATACGTTGCTTTCTAGTTTCATAAAACAAGACAAAACAAGACAAAATCTCGTTGGCTATTTCTAAATTAGCTTTGAAGCTATTTCTAAACAATCCCGCATCCTGACCAACTAATGCGGGTGTCTAAACATTGTTATAAAAGATGAAAATGCTTGTAACATTTCCAATTTTAACAATTATTTTATTCGAAACATTCCTAATTTTCCAGTTTGCAAGCGCTTTGAAATGACGCCTGAAACCTCTTTCGGTGTGGACGAGTCTAAAGAATTGTTTTTTGGTAATGGGTTAAAGCAACAAATCATTTGGAGAATCCCTATTGGAAAAAATCATCTTTATTGACATGTTAAACTGTTACAATTCTAGTTTAAGACCAGTTCGAGAATTGGCAAAATAAGTTGACAAATATGTTTAGAATTAAACCATAACCACATGATAACGTTTTAGACAAGTCCAAATTGAGAAAAAGTTGACTATTTATATTCGAAAAAAGCATCTTTATTGACATGTTAAACTGTTACAATTCTAGTTTAAGACCAGTTCGAGAATTGGCAAAATAAGTTGACAAATATGTTAAGAATTAAACCATAACCACATGATAACGTTTTAGACAAGTCCAAATTGAGAAAAAGTTGACTATTTATAGTTGATGGATTTTTAAAAAAGAATCTTTGTCTTTTTGGTAGACACTTTGTGGATAACTGAAGAAATTGCTCGTTACATATATATTTATCTTCGGGAGCATTAAAAAGCGTGGTTGTGTTCGGATTTGTTAACATATACTTACATATACCAATGAGGTCCAAGACTACCATATATGGATACAAGGCACCTAATATATACATCATCCCAAACCTGTCTCTCATAGAGGACTGATCTAAACCCAGGTTGAAATAAACTAGTCCAACCACAACAGACATCATCACAGCTTGAATTAATTGCGTTGCTAGGTAACCGTAGTCCTCCATAATGTTACGGGTAGATCGTCTGGAATTGAACATTATATTTGTACAGCCATGTTTTAGAGAATAAATCAAAACTATCGGAAAAACTGTTTGTGCAAGAGAAAGTTCCGACAATTAACAAAACAAAGAAAGCAACTGCAAACATCACCCCCGATAAAACAAAGCAAAACAAAGACACAAACAAGCAACAACAATACAAAAACAACAACAACAACAAACAAACAAACAACAAAAACCACCAACAACAAAAAAAAAAAAAAGAGAGAGAGAGAGAGAGAGAGAGAGAGAGAACTCCTTCAGAACTTAATGTCCTTAGGGAAGGTTAGAATCCAAAACAAGTAAAATTTAAAAGGGAGAGCTTTTTTGCACCCAAAATATTATTAAATCGAAACGGAAACAAATGAAAGCTAAAAATACTACTCATATGTGCTTTAGATAATTTTAAGAACAAGGGGACGCTCAACAACAATTAACGGCTTATTCTTGAAATGACGGATCGCCGTTCTCAATTCAAAAAACAGATTGACCAATCAAATCATTTATTGAGTCAAGAAGTTAGGTTTGAAATCCAACATTTTTGTCAAGATTTTTGTTGGTTTGCCGACCGAAACGTCGTAACTACAGCTTATTCAAGCTGTAGGTACGACGTTTAGGTCGCTTACCATCGACATACAATTGGTTTTATGCCCAGACTTTATATCGTTTGACATCTTAATTAACCCTTACCTGTTCAATCCCTTGTTTTTACGCCCCTGTAAATTTGTAATTGAGAAAATATTGTAATTAAAGATGAAATGGCTTGCAACAAGCAATTCCTTCTTTTTCCACAATATTTTCTACCCCACCGAATGGTTATTTTTCAAATGAAATCTAAATTAAGTTTTCGTCTGCAAAACCTTTGATTTTGGACAGGTCTAAAATTTGGCAAAACAGGCCAGGTTTAAACTGCCATGTCGCAGGTTAGGAGCAAAGTTAAGGATCCATCAATTGATGTAGTCATATTTAAATATTAACCGTTTTAACCCTTGTCATTCCGAATAAAAGCTTTTAAAGAATTACATTAAATTCAAAGCTCTGAAAGTACTAGCTTTTGACCTGTATTTCTATTGAAAATTTCCTTTAGGAACAATTTTGACTTGAATCGGACACGCAGGTGTGTAGACAAAGATCAGACAGCACATTTGAGAAGACAGATCTTTATCTACGCCTCCTGCAAAAGCAGAATATTCTGAGTGTTGGCATGACACGGGTTAAACAGAGGCTGTTTATTTGAAACCAACTTTTCGTCAGTGTGCTACCAAAAACCTCGTAACTACAGCTTATTCTAATGTGTAGTTACGAGGCTTTGGTACAACACCGACATTTATGAGTGCTGATAGCGTTAAACCAACCTATACAATATCCAGAACTGTCTGAGCGACCCAGGCTGGTGCTCCAGATTTCTAAACATGGCTAAGACCGGCCACTGCTCCTTTCCTTTCGTTTCGCCCTTCTCGCTTCCGGAGCTCGAGCCGCTCGCCCCGAGCATTTTCTTCTCTTGGACTTTATAGGCTGAGACCAAACTCGAAACAATCTCGGTACTCTGAATTTCAGTCTGATCAGACGTTGGGTCTATCGTCGCCAGATCCACTGAAGAAAAAAAATAAACATGTTGCAGACGACCTTTTAAAGATGACAGAATTTAACCCTTTCCCGTTTTTGGAAAATTTAGACTAGTCCAATTTGAAAGAGGTTGCAGACGACAATGAAAACTGGATGCTATCTGAAATGAAACCATCCTTTGTGGTAGAAAACATTGTGGAAAAAGGAGAAATTGCTTGTTACAAGCAATTTCTTCTTTATCCACAAGGTTTTCTCGAATATAAAATCACAGGCACGTAAAATCCCGTATTTGAACGGGAAAGGGGTAAAAAAGAACATTTGTCTTCCCGGGAAGAAAAAACCATGGAAAATGCAGAAATCGCTTGTAACAAGCAGTTACTTCATTTTCAGCGTTGTTTTTCCACTTACTTGAAAACAGATCGGAATTATGTCAAAATGGGTTTAAAACCTTCAGTGAAAACGCTTTTGAGTGAAACATATTTGTGGTTGGATTTTAACTATTCTTCATGATTTTTTTTTTTCATTTTTAAAAATCTTTGCACGTGAAAACTCAAATACTACTTAGTGTTTCAGCTTGATCTATTTCTCGTCAAGTAAAAAAAAAAAGATAATGATACCAGGCGACAATATACAAAAATGGATCATTTGAAGGAAATTGTGTGTAAATAGAGAAATAGCCAGCAAGTATAATAGAAAACATGGTTGAAAAAGAAGAAATTGCTTGTGACAAGAAATTTCTCCTTTATCCACAAATTTTTTCACTGGTATAAATTTGCTGTAATTGTGAAAACACGTTATTGTACCGGAAAGGCTTGACACTGCATGTTCGCACTATCCTTTTACCAAAATAGACATGTATACGGTATTTAAATTAAAAACTAACACGGAACTCTTAACCCATTCCCACGACAATTGAAAAAAACATTGTGTAAAATGAAGGAATTGCTTGAACCAAGAAATTTTTCATTTTCAAAATGGTTTTCAATCAAGAAAGTTGAAAAAGTCTAAAATTTCGTTCTCTTTAAAATGCCGTCTGCAACGCTTTTCAAATTGGACTTGTCTAAAATTTTGCCGTCTGGTAACGGGTTAAGGTTTATTACGAAAGATTTTGATTGATTTACGATGTAAGGTACAAAAAAAATGTTACCATAGAAATCACAAGGGTTTGTAAACTCTGGGCACGGGTATCCCAAATCACCAAAATAATCCACCATATTGGAGGCCTGTCCGTAATACACCATCTCTCCTTTAGACAATAATAATATCATATCGAATAGCTCGAAAATATCCGATCTGAAATACAGACAGAAAATGTTGGAAAATCATAAATAAATAGTCCCATATGAACCTGGAACGATTTGAGAACCGGGCTGAGAGCAGAAGAGGGGATTTCGACTTAAATGGAAAATTACACACTATTTTAATGATTGATTAAATTAGATTTAACGCCACTTTTAACAGTATATATCAGTCATATCGCGGCGGCTGGAGCACCTAACAATGGATTCCTTGTTTTTCTCTCACCAGTACTACCACTACATCCTTTCCGAGCCTTCCGTTGCTCATCACACTTAGGTTTGCGATTATCCACGCATTGGTGGGAGACAACTGTCGGGAAGGATATTTGCCGTGACCGGGGATCGAATCCCGGACCTCATGCCTGAGACGCAATCTCCAAGCAGAGTTGTCGTTCGTTACTCTCAACACCTCTGCAATGGGCTGAATGACAAGATTCTTGTCAAACCAAGTAATGGAAGACATGTTTTTCTTTTTATTCGCGAGAAATAAAACGGTTTGGGCATAAAAAAGAATTGTTTCAAAATACATTATATCGAGGGCTTAGAGCAAAAACATAGTATGGCTCTATACAATGTATAGAGCCATACTATGTTTTTGCTCTAAGCCATCGATATGTGCATTATGTGATAATTTTTTCAGTTTACCCAACGAACTACTTTTGTTTTAAAATCGTTTGAATAGCTAACGGAAATCAAAGTACTGAAAGTACTGTAGGCAGCAAAGCATAGCTTTATTGAGTGTTATTCTTTGTTTAAGGTTATCATGATATATAAACGAGGTAAAAGTAACCCAGGATTTAACCCATTACAACATGACAAAATCTTAGACTGGTTCACATCAAAAGAAGTTGCTAACGCCAATTTAAAGTTGGTTGAATTTAGAAATCTTTCCATTGTTGGATAGAAAACATTGCGGACTATGAAGAAATTGCTTGTAGCAAGCAATTTCTTCATTGTCCACAATGTTTTCCGAATCTTTTTTTCTTTAGATGCTTAGAAAGCGGAATGGATTGGAAATGGTTAAATAGCATGCTTTTGAAAGAGTTCTATACAATTTGAATAGAGTTTGCATTATTCCTGAAATACATGAGAACTAAGTTTTATGGCGTAGGCATTCAATGGATTTAGTGATTAAGCCTCTAGTGGCAGTTTGCACTCCCTGAACTTTGTCTGTTTACTAAAGCTATCAAAGCTGACGCTTTGCTAGCTAAAAACTGTTATATTCATGCGACAGGGCCAAATGGGTATATATTACTTCCACCATCGTGAAATATCTAAATATATTACCTAGGTTGGTGTATAGATAGTAGTACCGTCCTATTATTTTTGGCTAATTTAGCAAGAGTCTCTACAAGATGGTGAGCAGTAAATGAGTCCAATCCAGACGTCGGCTCATCCAGAAATATAATACCTGAAATAAAAATAATTCATTTAATTCACACTAGAAAAGGGAGGGGTGTGTAAAACTCATTGAGCAATCTCGGAAATCTTTGATCAGATCTTTCATGTGTTTCAATCTTTATTTCCTGATTATTAGGAGCCTTCGTTCTGGGTTTAAGTTTAAAAGTGTAGGACAATCTTTTAAAATAGTGTTTACGTCTATTCATGAAATAGTTATTCAAACCATATTTATCCCTCTCCTGGTTGGTCCCTGGATTTTACGTCCCTGAGTTTTTATACTTGAGAAAATATTGCGGAAAAGGAAGAAATTGCTTGTAACAAGCAATTTTTCCCTTTTCCACAATATTTTCTACTCTGATGAATGATTAGTTTTCAAGTAAATTCGACTTTAAATTGTTGTCTGCAAAACCTTTGAATAAAGACCCGTCTAAAATTTCAAAAAACAGGAATGAGTTAAAGACATCTCAAAGGTTTCGATCCGTGTCCATGTAAATATTCTTTATGAATTATCCAAAAAAAGATTTACTTGGATCCAGAAGCAGCTGTACACCAATACTGACACGCCTTCTTTCTCCACCGGACACGCCCCTATTTTCAGGACCGCCCACTTTACTGTCTGCAACATGACTTAAACCGAGTTCGTTGATAACACTGTCTACCTAAACACGACACATAAACATTTATTTTGATGACATGTAAGTTTTATTCAGGAAATAAAGACAAGTTTTCCTATCACACACAAACATAATAAGGTTTCAAGAAACCATTGTCAGTGATGGGTAAATAGTTTTTCAAGATATAAATCCATCTCACTTGACCCTTTTATTCAAATCTGAACGAGAGAAGGTTTCTTGACACTAAAAGGTGAAATAGTGTGCAGGTGACAATTTACTAATCCGTTAATGATGTATACAATGAATCAAATAAAATGAAATCAATGAAAAGCGTTCCTGTCTGGTCCGGTGAATGGAAACTATATCATAAAACCAGCCTCTAAACCGAGATATCATTGCCTAATGCACGTCTAACAAAATGTTTAACAATTTCAACGTCAATTCCTGGTTTTTGCGTCCACGTTTAGTTGTCGTCTGGAAATTCTTTCTAATTGGAAAAGTCTAAGATTTTGAAAAAAACAGGAAAGGGTTAAATCATTAAGACCTCCACGGTACATGATGCTCTTAAATAAAGATAAAGAAAGAGATCTTTTTTAAAACCTTCTCTAAAACTATAATGTTTCATTCGTTGTAAGTTGTCCTTTTGGTCCTCTATTAAAATGCTTCAGGTTATCATCATATGATGAAAATCAGTCCTAATTATTTGATGCTCTACTTTATCTTAATGGAATCTTTAAAATCTTGTCAAAAATCGTTGGACCTAGAGGTTTGAGTTTTGCATGTAGCATGGCATTTGGTTCTGATTTCTATCGACATACTCCAAATTATAACTCTTTGGTTTGATTTAATCCATTTCGTTGGTTTCGAGATAGATATTGAAATTAAGCAAAATATTTTCTTTCAAATAAACGTGCAAAGCCTTTAGTTTTCATAAAAAAAACTACCCATGTCTCTCGTTCTAACCAACGGTTAACCCATTCCAACACAGCACAAATTTAAACTGGTCCAAATTGAAAGAAGCTGCAGACGACAATTTCAAGTTGATGGACTTTTTTCATCTTTTGGGATAGAAAACAATGTGGATAATGAAAAAATAGCTTGATACAAGTAATTTCATCATTATCGACAGTGTTTTCCAAAGCTTTTTTATTGAGGGGCATAAAAGGATGCACTATGTGGGAATGGGTAAAGCACCAACCATATGGCATATTAAACGTTTTAATCTAGCAAAGCGTCAGCTTTGATAGCTAAGGTAAACAGACAAACTTTTGAGGTCTTTTCAGAGTTAAATGAGTGCAAATTGCTTCTGGAGGCTTCACCACTAAATCCATTGAATGCATTCACAACAAAAAGTACTGTGTGCAACATGAGTGTGGTCAGAGTCTTCACTATGGGCACTGCTTTGTATAGCAACATGTATTAACTTTATCAAAATTGTAGAGAACTCCATCAAAAATGCTTTTAAACCCATTCCAACTAAGTCCCGCTTTTTAACCCATTCCAACTGAAGCCCTCCTTTTTACGCCCCCCAAGAAAAAAGTTTTATAAAACATTGTGGAAAATGAAGAAATTGCTTGTATCAAGCAATTTCTTCATTATCCACAATGTTTTCTACCCAAAAATACTGGCAAATTTAAAAGTCCATCAAATTTAAATTGTCGTCTGCAGCTTCTTTCAATTTGGACCAGTCTAAAATTTTCTTGTGTTGGAATCATCTAAAAAAAAAAAAAAAAAAAATTTGGAAAACAATGTGGACAATGAAGAAATTGCTTAAATTTGAACCAGTCTAAGATTTTATGGTGTTGTACTACAATGGCTTAACTCCAGGGTTACTTTATCCTCGTGTAATCATCATGGTATCCTTTGACGAAGAGTAATTAACAAAACAATGCTTCGCTAGCTTACAGTTCTTTCAGTACTTTTACATATGTATATTCTTGTAACAGTACTTATTTTAACAAAAGGGTCGGGATTCCTTTTGGTGGGAATTTTAGTTACTGCTCGGACATAACCGCATGTAAACTCATTACAAGACGATAAAAAGTTAGACTGGTTAACCCATTCCAACTCAACAAAATTTTAGACCGGTCCAAATTGAAAGGAGCTGCAGACAATATTTTCAAGTTGGTGGAATTTAAATTTTCTTTGACTTTTTGGATAGAAAACATTGTGGATAATGAAGAAATTGCTTGATCAAAGCAATTTCTTCATTTTCCACAATGTTTTCCAAAGCTTTTTCATTGAGGGGCGTAAAAAGGAGGGATTGAGTGGGAATGGGTTAAAGGTAATAAAATGCATTTGACAAATTTTCAATCGATGAAAATTCTAAAAAATGTCTTTAGGACAGGAACACATAACGGATGATGTAATTAGATACATATAAAAAGCAATCTTTTCATCATTAATATCTTTTTTCTTGACGGGCGTCCAAAAGTGGGATTATGGGAATGGGTTGGCCCGGGAAAACAAGCGGCTATCCGAGAAAGAATGATAAAAGTATGTCTTACCCTTCTTTTAATTTGTTGAGTTGTGAATGTTGTGGGTAGTTTTAATTGAGCAACAAACATTAGTGTCTCCTTCACTGTAAGATGTGGCAATAACCTGTCATCTTGTCGAACATAGGCAGAACAGCCCCTGACCATCGTGCTTGTTCGAGAAACATTGTTGAGAAACACATCACCGGCTATGAGCCCTCCTTCCGTCCGACAAGCTATCACATCGAGTAGAGTTGTCTTTCCGCTACCTGTATGGAATTAATAATTCACCTGTTGGCGACCCAAATGCCTTAACTACATTTTTCAAGCTGCGTTTAGTGGTTTTTGGTCACCCACTAAAGATCTAACCAATTTTCAGGGGTGATATTTCTCTATAGACATCTTAATAATTGATATTTTGAAACTTTAAACGATAAGTAAAAAAACGAGTTTATGGTCGGTCCTTCCCTGTTTAGTTAGAAAATGTCCATTTTTTAAAAGCGAACCAATAGAAAAATAGAATGAAAATTGATATAAGAAACTGAAAATGTTTCACGAACAAAACTATTTTGTCAATCCATTGTCTTTTGATTACATATGATTGATTGAACTCTGCATTCAACAAAGTTTAAACTGAAATTATGTCGACTAAAAGACTGACTATCCAAACCTTTAGATATTGGATACGTGCGTATTCAAGTGATCTGTCCTTAGTACTTCCTGAAAATGACAACCTAGCTCCTTGGTGTTGACTGGCTATTTGGCCTACGGCTTGGTCACGTGATACATGATTGACGGAACGTGGAATAACAATAAAAAAAACCCCCAACAATAACAAAAACAAAAAACGAGTGACAAATCAAATTATACCTTTAGACCAGAAGTCATCTTTTGACGAAGACGCTGGTCGACATTTATGTGAAGCATTTTTTGTCGGATGTAAACTGACCAATCACTGGCCCCACCCACTTTTACCTATGGCCCCGCCCATTGGCTCCAACAGGAAGTTTCGCTTCGATTTTAAACGGCTTTAAAAGACATAATGTTTAGCCAGTAAATTGTAAAAAAGTGAAATGGTTGGTTGGCGACATAAACATCGTAACCACAGCTTGGATAAGCTGTAGTTACGACGTTTAAGTCGCAAAACCTACAAAAATGTTTCTCTCAATTGGCGGCCGATGTTGGAGTTCAACGATCGATTCGGGGATAGATGATTGCTTTGATTGATCGATTGATTCCTTAATTGAACATCGGAATTGGTCAATTATTTACAATGTTCAACGGGCCTTTGCGACCTTCAAAGTATAAAATGAATGGATATGCTTGCAAGGCCAAGATTTTATGTCTTACCCTACCAAAACATTTTAAGTAACGCTAGCTTGACCACATGTATATCTTTTCCACACTACCGCAAATATGTTAACATAAAATGCACTTACGATGCTTTTGAGCCAACCAAGGATACAGGTCAGTCACCCTCCCTATATAACCCTGTTAAATCAGATTTGTTGTCACTGTGGTGAATTTGAATACAAAATTAATATTTGAACGCCTTCTTCAAATAAGGGATCAAGTAGTACTAATTATTATTAATGAGCATGCCCTATTTTGAAAAAGCGAATATAAATTACGGTAAGATTTTTGAAATTATTCAGAGAAAACAGAAGCCAAGACATTTTCAATATCCTCGAATCACCGCTTCGTAAAAATTATATTGACAAAAAACACCACCACCACCACCAACACAACAACAACAACAATAATAACAACAACAACAACAAAAACAAGAGGACTATGATGGTCCTAAATCGCTCACCTGAGGCATCTCCAAATTACAGTACTTTTTAGTATAAAAAAGACACAACTTGAGCAAAATAAATAAAAGATATATAAGATTTTGGGCTTTGTACAAAACATCCCAGTAATGCTTTACAATAATAATGAATGCCTTTGGCTTTATAGTTTAATCCATTATCAAACTATCCCAGAATTTGTCACCCTCGGGGAAAACAGGTTTGAAAAATACATAGTGCGAAAGGGAGTGACAAGCAATTTATCTATTTCTCACAGTGTTTTCTACCTGAAATTCTTTGTATTTAGATTTCAATCAAACTCTTATTACTGTCTGCAACTTCAATGGGTGTAATTTTAGCAACCTTGGTAGAGAACAATCTGGATGTACTATAAATCAAAATATGAATGCATTACAACATATACATGAGGAGTGGAAGATATTTGAACATGCTCTTATTGAGCGTTTTTCATGTCTGTGGATGCCTTGGGAAGGGCCATGTTTGTCAAAAATATATAAACATGGCAGATAACAATAATGTTATCCTTTGTTTTTAATGTAAATGCTCTAGAACCTATATTTAAGAAGAAGAATTCTTTCAATGCAATTTACGCAATTTTCGACCCCAGGAACAGAGACATTTTTATCCTAAGAGCATATTTTCCTGTTACATAGTACAAAATTATTAAGTCATGCTAAATACCAAATATGTATGCCCTTCACTTTATATTTCAGAAGGGGAAGACTTTTGATGTTGCTCTAATTAGGCGTTTTCAAAATTTTTTGACCTCTGGGGCAGTGCCATGTTTTATCCCAGGGCTAAGATATTAGCTAACATGATAGAGAACCATCTGGATATGCTATATACAAAATATGAATGCCTTAGACTTTGTAGACTGAGAGGAAAAGACTATTGAACATGGTCTAATTGAGCATTTTTACAAACCATGGATACCCAGGTAAGGGGTGTTCATTAACCTACAGGCATAATTTGATCAAAACAGATAGATAACAGCCAGGGTATGCTACACTCAAAATATAAATGCCCTCCTCCTTAAAATGAAGATTTTTTTTAACATATTCAAATGTTGCATTTTTCCATATTTTGGACCCCTAGTGTAGGGCCGTTTTTGACCTGAGGAAGACAACTTTTTGTGATAAAGTACAAAACCATCTAGTTATGCTCCATACCAAATATGAATATCCTAGACCTTATAGTTTATGAGGAGAAGTCTTTTGAAATTGCTCTAATTAAGCATTTTTCCAAACTTCGGACCTCAGGGGCGGGGCCATTTTTGACCCAAGAGATTGAATATTTAAAAAAAAACTTGGTTGAGAACCATATGATTAAGCTTTATATAAAATATAAATGCCTTTGGCCTTGTTGTCTGTGAAAAAAAAGACAACAAAGATTTTCTAAAATTTCCCATTTTCATATGCCGCGGTTACAAGAGTTTTTCACGGAATTAAATTCTTTTAACATCTTTTGAAGAGCTTCATCCAAGAAACATCCCTGCAAAGTTTCAGCTTGATTGACCTACTGGTTTAGGAAGAGAAGATTTTTAAAGATTTTTACAGATTTACTCAAGATTCCCATTTTCACATGCCGCAGCAACCAGAGTTTTTGACGGAATTAAATACTTTTAACAACTTTTGTAGAACTTCATCCAAGGAACATCCCTGCAAAGTTTCAGCTTGATTGGCCTTCTGGTTTAGGAGAAGAAGATTTTTAAGAAATTGTGGACGGACGGACAGACGGACGGACCGACGACGGACAACGACCGATCACAATAGCCCACCTCGCACTTTGTGCTCAGGTGAGCTAAAAATCCCAGACCCGAAGTGAGGAAATAAAAGAGTAGAGATGTGGGTATAAACAACATCACCAGAAATAATATAAAACAAACAACGACTCCAGAGATAATGTTTGAATAACAACGACATCTGAGATATTGAAATAAATAACTATATGGGAGACCTTGAATTAAACGACACCCGAGCTGTGGAAAAAAATAAGACGGAAGATATGATGCGGAAAAAAGAACTACATGAGAGACGCAGAAATTTACAACGACCCCAGAGATGTGGATTTAAACAACGACTCCAGACGTAACAGAAACTATGACCCATCACACTGGAAGGGGGGCAATCTGTGGTCAAAGTCTTGGCCCTTGTCGAACTGCGCTGATGGTGCAGGCTGCCCGTGACGATTTTTTTCATTTCTTGTCAGATTTTTTTAAATGCAGGAAGACTTATCTAATCTGCGAATCTTTATTTATAAACAGACATGGGAATTGTGACTAATTTATTCTTTTGTGGTATCGGCGGGTCTCGGATCCGAATCCAACATTTTTACTTTTACAAAAGGCTATCTCTTTTTTTGCAACTCTCAACAAGGTGTCCAAATTGGTGTGAGATCTCTGGACGGTGAAATAAACAAAGACACCAGAGATGTTGATAACAACAACAACAACAACAACAAAACCCCCACACACCAGAGATGTGGAAATATACAACGGCACCAGAAATTTTGAAATAATCAAATACACCAGAGGCCGAAATAAACAAATACGTCAGAGATGTCGAGATAAACAAATACACTAGAGAGGTTGAAATTAACAAAGAGACCAGAGATGTTGAAATTAATAAAGAGACCAGAGATATTGAAATAAACAATGACACCAGAGATATTGAAATAAACAAAGACACCAGAGATATTAAAATAAACAAAGACACCCGAGATAACATACCTGGGTCGATACTTTTTGCATTTCTGGGATTGTCCCTTTCATTTTTCTGGTTTTAAATGTTTCCTAGTCACGTTAATGCGTTATCATACCTTTAAGATATTTCCTGGCATTTTCGACTTTTCACAGTCCCAAGAAAATATCTAAGGAAAATACTGTGGAAATAAAGAAATTGTCTTCAACAAAAAAAGGGGACAAGGTTTTTTGAAATTTCACAATTTTGGTATCTGCTTTCACTTTGGACGTCTCTAAATTTTTGTCAGAATGGAATAAGTATTATCTGAAACAACAAAAACAACAACTAACAAACAAAAAACAACCACAAATCAAACAAACAAAAATCACCCCCCCCAAAACAACAACAACAAAACAATAAAACAAAACAATATTGATAATAAAAACAAAACAAACAAACAAAAAACAAACAAAAAACCCAAACAAAACAAAAAAACAAAACAAAACAAAACAAAACAAACAAAAAAAAAACGATAGAAGACGGCCTTTGTCTGACAAGCCGCACAAGATCTCACCGTTTGTTATTGTTGTTCGAGTCTACCTTAAAACAAATTCATTTTAAATGAAAAATGTATAGATTGGATCCTGTCTCATTTTACACGACATTTAAATACGGTTTTCCGGTTCTTTTTCCCCCAAAGTGTTTCTTGTCATACCTGAATTCCCCATGATGGCTAACATCTGACCACTGGCTATAGAGAAGGACACATTGTTTAATACTTGTTGTGGCTCCGAGCTGTCCATCCATTCCCATGGTAACTGCATCGTCGACAGTTTTTGCCACCATGACAACGACCTTGGGTTTACCGTGTAACTCAGACTGTTAACTTTGATGTCGATTGAAGGTCGCTGGGTGAAGGTCGACTCTGGGATGTAGTAGATGGATGACGGACTTGATGCTCGCGCCATGAGATCTGGATCTTTTGGAACTGGAAGAACAATTTTACGTGTTGTCAATAAAGTATGATTCACGATATAATTCATCTCGTATTGCAACGCCATTTTAACTTTGTCAGCTCTATACCAAAGATCACAAGTTAAAGAGTTTATACAATTACGATTTATTCCAAAAATCACAACTTTGAGAACACTTTAAAATTAAATCCAGTATAGTATTTCTTTCGCGTGTATATATTAAAACTGGCCACTGTTAATAAACACAATTAAATGTTCGTCTTAGATGAAATTTGTGGCTCCAGATATTTGGACAGAAACATATAAATCCTTGGATTACTGTTAAAAACTCTATCTTGTTGACAATTAGTAGTGTTTCTGAAACTAATCTAACTCCTGTCAGTGACCATGGTTTAATTCGTTAAAATACGGCGATTAAACTCAATTCATAGCTCGTTCATACCCCGAGCTCCGAAAGATAACTCGATGACATAAGAAGTTATAAGAGGTTTTAACCTTTCTTCTGCGGAAAGCTTTCGTTCAATGTTTTGTTAAAAAGCTAACAACGATTTTCTAGTGAAAATAAGAATTTACATAGAATGATCTTACACCTTGCTAGAAAAGATAAAATTAGCTAAAGTAAAAAAGTCGATTTTGAGTCGATATTAAACGACCACTCTTGTTAAGTGACCATAATCGAAATGCCCCTTTAATAATTAACCCATTCCAACACAGCAAAAATTTAGACTGGTTCAAATTGAAAGAAGCTGCAGACGCCAATTTCAAGTTGATGGAATTTCGAATTTTTTCGTCTTTTTGGATAGAAAACATTGTGGATAATGAAGAAATTGCTTGATACAAGCAATTTCTTCATTTTCCACAATGTTTTCCAAAGCTTTTTTCTCGAGGGGCGTAAAAAGGAGGGATTGAGTTGGAATGGGTTAAAACATATCACAAAGAGATCGTATTTACACATTAAATATCATTCGTAAATCCTAAGTTGTTGGAACTCATTAGAATCGTCTCACTGAGACGATTCTAATAAGTCTCAACAATATAAGATTTATAGTAAGAAATCTGCATTAATTTATGTATACAATTGAATCAACCTTTCTTATATTTCACAAAAAATGTGTTTAATCCATTCCCAAACAGTGACGCTTTTAGACGCCCCTTAAGGAAAAGACTTTCGAAAACATTATGGAAAATGTAGAAATTGCTTGCTTTGCAGTGTTTTTTACCCAAAAGGTAAAAATATCGAAAATTTCATTAACTTTAAATTGTCGTCTGCAACTCCTTTGAATTTGGACCAGTTTACAAATTTGCTGTCTGGTAATGGGTTAAGCGTCCATTCTCTTAACTCTTTCCTTGTTAGTCCCTGGTTTTTACGTCCCTGTGATTTTATGATTGAGAAAACATTGTAGAAAAATAAGAAATTGCTTGTAGCAAGCAATTTCTTCTTTTTCCACAATATTTTCTACCCCACTGAATGATTATATTTCAAATAAGTTGGACCTTAATTGTAGTCTGAAAAACCTTTGATAATTAGGATATAAGAACTATTAGTTCCAACAAAACAAATTGAAAACTACGTATATTAAATGGAAATGTAAATGAAATTTTCTACATTATTCAGACATAAATTTCGAGTCAGGGAAATGCCGAGTGAGGGAAAGAGTAACATCGACCTGTCTTATCAATTTTACTTAACTGTATTGGAATGAAATTTGATTCACTTTTAATACCTTCAGATTTTCTTCTTTACCCTTTCCCGTTTTTCAAAATTTTAGACTGGTCTAATTTCAAAGATGTTGCAGATGACAATCAAAAAGTGGATGTGCAACTTAGAATTATTTAAAAAAAATTAATATTGGTTGGTTGGCGATCTAAACGTCGTAGCTAGTTATTTTGCAAAAAATAAAGTCGGTATCATGTAACAGAAATAAAACGGTTGGTTGGCGACATCAACGAAGTAACTACAGCTTGAATCTGTTACGACGTTTAAGTCGCGCAACCAGCAAAAAAGCCCCGCAAGAATGTAGCCAAATTTCTAGTACAAATTTATTTCCGGTCTAAATGAATGATTTGATTGGTCGATTGATTCTTTGGTTGACATTCGAATTGTTGGTCAATTTCTTCTTCATATAGACCATAAAGGAATGACATTGGGTCATAATCTTTTATCAGCCCTGACCTTGACTAATCTGTATTTGTTTGAAACAGTTCGTCGATGAGTGACCATAATGTCGTAATAACAGCTTTATTCCAGCTGTATTTACGACAATACGCGACATCTTACAAGTTATGTGAACTTTTAACCCAATCACACACAACCCCGCTTTTATTACGCTTCTCATTAAAAAAAGCTCTTAAAAAATGCGAAAAATGAAGAAATTGCTTGTAACAATAAATTTCTTCATTAACCACATTGTTTCTAACCAAAAAGACAAAGATCATTTATAATTTTATCAACAGAAAATTGTCGTCAGCAACTTCTTCCTATTTGGACCAGCCTAAAAAATTGTTGTTAGGTAATGGTTTAAACACATTTGACTCGTCCAGCGAAAAGGGATTATCTCGAGCATGTTCAGATTGCACTAAATTTACGAATTCCCACACAATCCCTCTTTTTTTACCTTCCCCAAGAAAAAAAGGTTCGGAAAACAATGTGTAATCAAAGGACTGAAGGTCCTGAATGTTGCTATGTCCCAGATAGGTTCATGATTTCATTACTCATAGAGAAATGAATCTAAAATGTCACTAAGTAACATTCTCAGTTTTAGGCGAATATAACTGTATCATGTTAATCTAACCAGGTTTGAAGTCAAACAAATGTATCACAGATCTTTTATAATGTGCAATTACAGTCAACACTCATTATCTCGAAATTGGAAATCTTATACTTCCGGATATGTCAAGGTAATATTCAAGTCTCAACTTCATACGTTCTTTATTTCATATAAATTGAATATTTAACTTGTTTAAGAAATATCAGCTATTCCTGTTATGTCGAGTTTTTATTGTTGTTTTTCTTTTCTTTTTTTTTTGAGCTGAACTTAAATTTTCAGGTTGAAATTTACCTGTTAATCAGATAATATGTCTATCAAACACCGTTTAAATAAGTAATTTTAATTCTGGTTAACCAAAATTTGACTTTCATTTCATTTAATTGATTGTCGATTTTTGGCCGAGGTATAAAATTGATTATTTGCAGGAGGTTTGATGTCACTTTTAACAGTATTTCAGTCAAATTGCCGCAGCTTGAGCACCTAACCGTGGGTTCATGGTATTTCTAACACTAGTACTACTACAACGTCATTTTTGAGCCTCAATCTGCTCATCCCACTTAGGTTTACTATTATCCAGCCATTAGGGTGGGTGACACAAACTTCTAAATTTAAGCATATAATGAATTATAGTTCCTTCTTTTTCCACACTATTTTCAAGATTTATAAAAAACCCAGAATTTGAAAAGAAATGGATAAAGTAGGTTATTGTTTACAAAGGTTGACTCAAATTAGACAGGAAGAGGATTTTTTTTTATTTATCTCCCTTTGACCATAGAATGTATTTGGAAATGGTTGCTATACAAAATTACTACACTTGAAAAGCATTGAAAAAACATAATCAAAAGTGTAACATGTATTTTTATTGTTGTAATCATTAATTCAAAGACCATAAATTAAATGAAAACGATTTCACACACTTAACCAAACAGATATAAAATGAAAGGATTTGAAAATAAGAGAACTATTTTTTAGTCTAAATAGCTGAGTTATTTGGACTGGCCCTTACACAAAGAACACATTCCAAAATAAAGTAGTTCCAGCTCCAGATAAAGAGAGTGATTTCTATTTTGAAATGTAAATTTCTTTTGTGATTAATCAAATCCTATATTGTTGGTACTCTTAGGAAGCTCAGAATAGGGCTCAAAAAGACAATACCAAAGAGTTCTTACAAGAAGAGGAATAACAGTCAGATTGGTATCACACTTTGTTATCTAGATCCTAAGAGTCAGGCAAACTAACTACTAACACCCTTAACACTGTCACCATTGAACCACCCTCATGACTGCAAAAATGTCAGCCAAACTGAAGCAATTTCTTCATTTTTACACATTGTTTTCCATCCCAAAATACAGAAATATTAAAGATTCTAGCAACTGGAAATTTTCGCCTGCAACTTCTCTGTTTGGATAAGTCTATAACTTTGTCGTCTGTTAATGAGTTTAGATTTTTTTCGTATCTTGCCGGTTGTAAACGAAACTACGTAACACGTCATAATGTGTATCACTGTAAATAGTCAAAGTACTGAAAAGTATACTGTAGCTAGCAAAACATTGTTTTGTTCAGTAATCTTCTCTTTTGTTTAAAGATATCATAACAAAGAAACGAGGTTAAAGTAACTAAGGAGTTAACCTATTCTTACGCCATCCCTTCGTTTTACGCCCCTAAAAATAGTTGTAGAAAACAACGTGGAAAATGAAGAAATTGCTTGCAACAGGGAACTTCTCCATTTTCCACATTGCTTTCTACCTAGAGAGATAAATATTTTAGAATTTTCAACAACTTTAAATTTGTCTGCAACTTCTTTAAAGACTCTGATCAGAGTCATTTAAAACACGATGTGCTCAGGCGAGCTAAAATACCTAGGAGATGAACTTGCAGGCAGAGTTTTCAATATTCCTAAAATACATTAGAACTACGTTTTATGGCATAGGCACTTAACGAATTTAGTGGTTGAGCCTCCGGTGGCAGTTTAAGATCATTGAATTTTGCTAGCTAAAAATTATAGCAGCAACAAAGTTGATGTTGATTTAGAAACACTCAAAGAATTGCATTTTACAGCCGAGAGTGTATTTTTCATGATCATTTGAGTGTGTACATATCAATATCTACAGCTTGAATAAGCCCCCCCCCCCCCCAAAAAAAATAGCTTAACACCAAGGTTGTAGTTCAAAGTTCGCTACTAGTCTCATTGAATTATTTGATAGGTCGATTGATACTTTGATTGGCCGATCGCGTTTATAGATAAATAAATCGAATGTTGACAAACATTCACTAAAATAAATGTCAAAATATTTGCTGGGGTGTTGGTATTACGATCACAGAGGCATTACATTATTTCAGAACAAAATAATAGTGAGAATAGAGATGTGAAACTTAAACCCAGAATTTCTAAGTAATCAAGAAAGGATAAAACTTTTTCTAAAATGAATGCCATAGTAGCGAATCTTTGTCTAGTAGATGCTATGGTGGTCACAAGGGCATGTGCAAAGTTTCAGAGCTATATCATTTGTAGTAACAGAGATATAACAGAGATATGGCTGTTGCATGTAAAGCTTTAACCAAGAATTTCTCAGTAAAAAAGGAACCATAAACCCAATAAAATGACTAACACAGTAATTAACCTTCGCCTGGGGTGGGGTCGGGGTGGGTTGGGGTTATGGTCATGGGAGCATCTGCTAGATCACTAGAAACATAGATATGAGACATGAACGGAAAACTTTAACCGGATCAAGGAGGGGTCTTTATTCCACCAAAATGAATATCAGAGTAATATGGTCACAAAGACACGTGGAAAAATTCAGAGCAATAAAAGCAGAGATTTGAGACTTACACGTAAAGTTTAAACCAAGAATGTCGAATTCTAATAAATTGAATGTCATAGTAACGAATATTTGTCGATCGGATGATACGATAAACACAAAAATCATTTGCAAAGATACAGCGCAATAGCACTAGTAGAAACAGAGATATGATACTTGTAGACGTCCGGGTGATCCCCCCCCTCCTCCTCGATTAGTCGAGCTTAGAAATAAATAAATTTGGTTTGAATAAAAGAATTAAGTCATAGAGTGACTAATTGAAATTAACTGACAATAAAACCCACCAAGGAGACCATTTCTGTATAATCGGTAGGTGAGACTGATAGCTAAATGGTATTACCGTGACAACAATTTCTTTTGTCATTTTCTAAAGTTAGATATTCAAATCGTAAGTCAATACCCTTCTTCCTCTTCCTTGTGCATTGTTCGGTTCGGTAATCGTTTGTCATGATGAATATTATTTTCTGTTTAGAACTGCATTAAAATGAAAGGGCTGAAAGCACCGATAGGCCTTAAGTGTGGGTCAATAATTGTTTTAGTAAATTATTTAATAAACAACTCTTACTTAATCCTTTACCGCATGGCAACATTTTAGACTAGTCAAACTTTAAAAAACCTGAAAACGACAATTTCAAGTTGAATGAATTTGAGCATCGCGGTTTATTTGGGTAGAAAACAATGTTAAAAATGAAAGAACTGCTTGTAACAAGTCAAACCGGTGGGAAAGACAAAGAACAGACTGCACATATGTGCAGTCTGATCTTAGTCTATTTCTCCTGCCAAAGCAGGAAAAAATCGGGCTCAGCATTACAAGAGTTAAAATGATACTGTATTTATATCTTGTTGTAATGACATTTGTGTGTCAACTCATAAAATCATTTAGTGCAATAATTCAATTATTAGTTTCGTCCATCAAAAACGAGCGTTCTGATGGGCTGAAACAATTCATTCATACTTCTTTGAACTAATCTTTGAGCATGCAGCTATTTTGCATGATTCCAAACAAAAAAAAGTTCCATAAATGTTACGTTACTCAACTGATAATCAAAACAAATGCTCATGGACATTGTTCACGCTTTATGTTAAATCCCTTGTTTTTACGTTTCCGTGATCTTATATCTTGGAAAACATTGTGGAATAAGTAGAAATTGCTTGGAACAAGCAATTTCTAATTTTTCACAATGTTTTCTACCCTACTGAATGATTATTTTTCAAACAAAATCAACTTTTAATGGCCGTCTGCAAGACCTTTGAAATTGGACCGGACCAAAATTTTGCAAAATAGGAAAAGGTTAAATGCCAATCTTAAAAAAAATAATTCACAGGTCAGTAGTATACCGTCGTTTGGCGACCGAAACATAATTATTCTGTTGTAGTAACGATGTTATGGTCGTCCACAAACAACTATTTCATCGACCAATCGCGGATGTCAATCAACAAATGAAATCATTCATTCAGACCAGAAATGAGTTTTGAACTCCATCTCTAGCCGCCATTTTTTAAGCTTTTTGTTTTGGTTTGACGACTTTAAAGCAATAACATCGGCTTATTCAAGGTGTAGTTACGACCCTTAGGTCGCCAACCAATCGTCTTTTTTGTTGTAACATGCCACTGGCCATGCAAAATAACGCCGTTTAAAATCAATGAGGAAGTTTCAGTCGGCGTCAATGGGTGGGGCCAACTGAGTAAGTAGGCGTGGTCAGTGATTGGCAAATTCATCAATACATTTAATCCATTCCTACACAAGGCCTCTTTTTACACACCTTATAAAAAAAAGCTTTATAAAACATTGTGGAAAATTGAGAAATTGCTTGTTACAAGCAATTTCTTCATTATCCACAATATTTTCTATCCAAAAAGATGAAAAAAAATTAAAATTCCATCAAATTGAAATCGTCATCTGCAGATTCTATCAATTTGGACCAGTCTCAAATTTTGTTATGTGGGAGTTGGTTGATCAGTAGTAGGTTTTTTAAATCTCGGGTTCTGATCAAATGACTTTATGTACCTAACTTTTTTTGTAATTAAATTTAGTCACAGATGTGGTGGAAGCCTACTAAGCCTTAGTTCAAATATTTACATCCGTGTTGAATTTCCCACTTTCTGACCCTCAATTAATATAGAGTAAGATCAAATCTCCCCATTACGTTAAATTAACACTACACCTATCATGTTTGCGTGCGTTCTATTTAAAACGTCAGACTCTCATTCATGAGGTCCATGGGTCGACCCCTTCTAGGGTCCACGGCTCGATACTTTTAACAATATTTCAGTCATATTTCGGCGGCTGGAGCACCTAATAATGGATTCATGGTCTTCCTCAATCCACTACCACCATAACATCCTTTCCAAGCTTCCAGCTGATCATCCAACTTAGGCTTACGAATATCCACCCATTAGCGGAAAATAGATAGATAGTTATCGGCGTCTGGCGTACAAAAATGTCGTAACTACAGCTTGAATAAAGCTGTAGCTACGACATTTTGCAAGCGCAACGACGATATGACCAGCTGTGAAGACGTGAATAGACTTCATCAGCTTCGACTCCTCTACGGGCATGAATCAACCACCTTACCCTCTGAGACAGACAGGATCCCATCTTCACGAGCCAAGGGTTATCGAGATCATCATTCGCTTGTTGAATACTTTAACCGATTACCCGACAACAAAATTTTAGACTGGTCGAAATTGAAAAAAGACGAAGACGGCAATTTTGAGTGGATGGATTTTTTTTTAAAAAACACTTTGTCTCTTGGGTAGAAAACATCGTGGGTAATGAAGAATTTATTGTAACAAACAATTTCTTCTTTTTTCCACAATGTTTCTAAAGCTAATTTCTTGATCGCCCTTGGTAAAAAATTGTTATTGCCTTAATACAATAAACGATGCAAAATTTTAGACTAGTCCAAACTGAAAGGAGTTGCAGACGACAATTTAAGGCTAATGAAATTTTGGATTTTTCTTTATTCTTGGGGTAGAATATATAGTTGTTAATGAGGAAATTGCTTGATACAAGCAATATCTTCATTTTCCACAAAGTTCTCCATGTTATTTTTTCTTTGGTGCGTCTATAAGCATCACTGAGTAGGAATGGGTTCAGTAAGTTAACGACCATCACCCTTGGTATACAATTGTTATCGTCTCGTAGATTGGTACATATGAAGAAGAGCACCCTCCTTTTGTGTGAAGATTGCTCTATCGTAATAACCCCTGGTCACTCACAGCTATTATCTTAGGACGAAGTTAGAGTCTTACAAAACTTCGAGATATGGTGGATTGAATCTGAATATTGTCGAAAGCAATCGATTTGACCTTGATTACGACTGAGTGATTAGTATGACCCCCTACCACAAATGCGCTGCCGGCGCCTCTTCTGCGAAGTAACGTAAACTCGAACCGTATACAGCGTCTATACTACACAGTCAATATGCTTTGTTATGTAGTTTTCTTTTACTTTGTGGATTTTCCTTTGATCAAATTATGTTGTTCTGTTCTATTCTGTTCTTATTTTTTTTGAATGGATATGGATATTAACAGATGTATTCCCATCGTAAGATCATTCCTCTTGAGCAAAATTCAATGGGTCAGGAATAATAGTCACTCTATAGAATGAATCGCCATTGCGAAACATTCGTGTTTAAAATAGCATAGTTTGATTTCACATAAGGTACAAATTTGTTCAAGTATCACAATGTTGCCATTCTAACCAATATACAAGGGTAGGCTGAATCATGCGGTCGCTGTGATAACTGACGCATTGCACAGTAACTATTTACTTAGATATTAACATGAGCTTAAACAGCGATCTTCGACTTATCGATTAGATTCACCCCTATACCTAAGTGATATTTATTATTTGGTGCATAATACATGTTGTAGAGTTGTAGACAATTTCTCAAGGAATCTATCCACGCTAGTTTTTCGGGTCAGAGTTTTCTACCCTGACTGGTGCACGCTTCTTTCGGTGACAGAGGGTATATAGGCTTTACATTATTTTCTAAATTTATTCATGGAATTTATTTTATAAATAATATTAATTGTTGTAATGTATTCTCGTTTTTATTCAAAGTGATAATATTTAAACGGTTTTTCATAAAACCACACTGAAATATTAATATATCAAAGATGAACAAGGCAAAAAGTTGACTGAATTTCGGAAGGCTTATCTCAGAATTCCACGGAAGGAAAAAAATGCCGGACAAGTTTGTTTATCTTCAAATAATTTCTTGCACTTATCTTTGTACTTGCAAATATAAATCAAGGTACTTTTACATGCAGAAAAATACGGGAGGAATTTCGAACATCATCTTACCCCATTCACCTTGAAAATGTCTAACGCTGTTGAAGAGAACTATCTTAGTATTTACTAGAAAGATTTAAAAAAGAATATCACAACGTATTCAGACATTTTACCCAAGTTATCGCAATGTTTTTAACGTTAAAGAAATGCGAAATCAAAGGGGTTGATGCCCCTCGGTTTGAAAGTTTCTAAAATTACAAACTACTGACGTCACAGATTACGCCAATAACGCATAATGGCGTCATGACGTCATTGACCAGAAAGTCAAATTTGGGATTTGATACCATTAAACCAGTTCTTAGTATTAAATTAATTATATTTCCTCGTGGGCACCATGGAAAATACTATATCCAGCAATATCTGGTGGCTTCTCGCCTTTCTGGTCATGAAATTAATGGTTTGCAGTTATTTCTGTGCATTCATCAGTTTAGTTTTCATTTGTTAATTTCAGTGTTTGATTGCGAAGAAAGCCTTTGGCTTATAGAGTCGCTCTCGAACACTCACAATCCAGATGTTTTCACGTCCTTGAAAGAGAGGCCATGGCTTAAACAGCTATCAAATTTTACAGCTGGGTAGACTGGGGCTAGTTCAAAAGTGTGTTGGGTTGACGGTGAGATCGAACCCTTGACCTTCAGAACACGATTTAAGAAATTCTATCACTCAGCCATCGAGGCAGTCGATGATTCCTACACAAATCTAAATTCAAGTCATATTTCGTTCTTTTATGTCATTTGCAAATTCAACTTTTAACCCTTGTCATGCTGATCACGGAATATTCCTGTTTTGGCAGGAGGAATAGATAAAGATCAGCCTGCACATACGTGCAGTCTGATCTTAGTCTACACCACCTGTTCGAACCTTTTAAGCGGCATTTAATTCTGAAATTAATTTTCAAGAAAAAAAATGCCCTCCAGAATTTTCAGACCTATGATTTAAAAGCATTCTTGGAAACAGATTTTATTCAGCATGAGAAGATTAAAAGAGTTACATGCCCTTCTAGTCAAGGGTTAAACATACTTCGTCGTACCCTTGGGCAGGGTCTAAAGACTTGATAAATGTAGACAGATCGAGAAAGGAAGGAGCAAGAATGTAGATAAATCAAATGAGAAAGAAAGAATACGGCAAATTGGTAAAGAAATGACTTACTTTTTTGTCTATTTTCGTCTATTTTTTTTAATAAAAATTCAATTTCACACTTGGCATAACTTAACACATAAAATGTCTCGATAAAATTTCTAACTACAATACTGATGATTTCACTTGCGAAAGATGACGATGTTTGCGTTTATAGTCTGAATTGGGCTCAAAAAAGTTACACAGTTTTAAAATTTTGCCGTCTAGTAATGCATTTATTCTAGTAATACTACAGATCTTAAGATTTACGGAGAGAAATTCGCAGCCATGGAAGGCCCCGCCTATTGACCCCAACAAGAAGTTCTAGTTCGATTTTAATCGGCGAGATTTCGCATAACTTATGGCCGGTAACGTGGGCCGTGAAGTAAAATGGTTGGCTTGGCGAGTTAAATGTCGTGACTATAGCTTATTCCAGGTGTAGTTACGACGTTAAGGTCGCCAAACAACCATTTAACTGTTTTCTTTTAAACATGTTACTGACCATTTAATTTGCAAAATAACGCCGTTTATTAAACAAGTTTAACTTTCTGTTGGAGGCCAGTGGGCGTGGTCAGCGATTCATCAATAACTGGATGTGTATGTTGTGTTGTCGAATCTGACGACTGTTACAAGTTTTTGACCTTATCAGGTAAACAAATACAAACAAGATAGCTGCATAGTAAAGTCCGGTCGATTGTCTGGTCATGTTGTATGTACCCGTTCAACCTGCTATCTCACACTTTCGACTGAACTGTTTACTTAAAATCAATCGTTTAACAAACTGATCCCGCTTTTTTCGCGCCAAAGAAATAAAGCTATAGAAAAACTTGTGAGAAAATCATTATGACAACAACCTTTTAATCGAAGCAATTCATGAATTTATTTAACAATCAAAGCACTTTCAGTAACCCAAGAGTAATAATAATAATGAAACAAAATTGGTACGGTCTCAGAGCATCACACCTAATTTATCTATCCATCTTTTAATTTCTTTCTCCCTGATTATAGTTTTATTTCCTTCCTTTTTTTATTATATCCTTCAACTTTTCATTTTTCTTCCAAATTACCCTCATAATCTCTCCCTCAATTCGAAATTTCCAATATTCTTATTAGTATACATGTATGTATATTCTATATAGTTGCCATTGTCAATGTTCTTTGTATTGTAGGGGAAGGGCCGATACTAAGCTGTTAGAACTTGTGGTCCGACCCCATTCCATGTTTTTGTGAAATAAAATATGTTTAAATTAAAGAAGAAATTGCTTGTAACAAGCAATTTCTTCTTTTCTAACAATATTTTGTACGTAATATGTCTCTTATTTTTCATTTTAAACAAACTTTGCTTTGTTGTCTGCTATTTCTTTCAATTTGGACTAGTATAAAAATTTGTCGTTTGGAAATGGGTTGACCAAATACCCTATAATACAAGAGGACCATGAAAATCGCTCACCGGGGGCATCTTTAAATTACAGTACTTTTTTGTATAAAAAAAGACACAACTTGAGAAAAATAAATAAAACAAGAGGACCATGATGGTCCTAAATCGCTCACCTGAGGCATCTGCAAATTACAGTACTTTTTTGTATAAAAAAGACACAACTTGAGCAAAATAAATAAAACAAATATAAGATTTTGGGCTTTGTACAAAACAATCCAGTAATGCTTTAAAATGAAAATGAATGCCTTTGGCTTCATAGTTTAATCGATTACCAAACTATCCCAGAATTTGTCACCCTCAGGGAAAAAGGTTTAAAAAGCATTGTGAGAAAGCAAGCAATTTCTCCATTTCTATTTAAGAAGAATCCTTTCAATGCGATTTATGCAATTTTCAATCCCAGGAGCAGAGACATTTTTTATCCTAAGAGCAAATTTTCTGTAACATAGTACAAAATTATATAGTCATGCTACATACCAAATATGAATGCCCTTCATCTTATATTTCAGAAGGAGAAGACTTTTGCTCTAATTGGGTGTTTTCCAAAATTTTGGACCTCTGAAGCAGTGCCATGTTTTATCCCAGGGCTAAGATTTTAGCTAACATACTAGAGAACCATCTGGTTATGCTATAAATCAAATATGAATGCCTTAGACTTTGTAGATTAGGAGGAGAAGACTGTTGAACATGGTCTAATTGAGCATTTTCACGAACTTTGGACACCCAGGGAAGGGGTGTTTTTTAACCTACAAGCAAAATTTAATCAAAATTGATAGATAACCGCCAGGCTATGCTACACTCAAAATGTAAATGACCTCTGCCTTAAAATGAAGATTTTTTTTCAACATACTCAAATTTTGCATTTTTCCAAATTTTTGGACCCCTAGTCAGGGTCGTTTTTGACCCTTGAAAGAAAACTTTTTGTGTAATAGTACAAAACCATCTAGTTATGCTACATACCAAATATGAATATCCTAGACCTTATAGTTAAGAGGAGAAGCCTTTTGAAATTGCTCTTATTAAGAATTTTTCCAAACTTCGGACCTCAGGGGCGGGGCCATTTTTGACCCCAGAGATTAAATATTTAAAAACTTGGTGGAGACACATATGATTAAGCTCTTTACAAAATATAAAGGCCTTTGGCCTTGTAGTCTATGAAAAAAATAACATCAAAGATTTACTAAAATTTCCAATTTTCATATGCCGCAGTAACAAGAGTTTTTGACGGAATTAAATTCTTTTAACAACTTTTGAAGAGCTTCACCCAAATGAACATCCCTGCAAAGTTTCAGCTTGATTGGCCTACAGGTTTAGGAGGAGAAGATTTTTCAAGATATTTAAAGAATAACTAGAGTTTCCCATTTTCAAATGCCGCGGCAACCAAAGTTTTTGACGGAATTAAATTCTTTTAACAACTTTTGTAGAACATCATCCAATGATGATACCTGCAAAGTTTCACCATGATTGGCCAACTGGTTTAGGAGGAGAAGATTTTTAAAAATATTTAAAGAATTACTAAAGATTCTCATTTTCAAATGTCGTGGCAACCAGAGTTTTTGATGGAATTTAATTCATTGTAGAACTTCACCCTAGGAACATCCCTGCAGAGTTTCAGCTTGATTGGCCTACTGGTTTAGGAGGAGAATATTTTTAAAGAAATTG
The DNA here is from genome assembly GCA_946902895.1 of Fragum fragum. Classification (NCBI taxonomy): domain Eukaryota; kingdom Metazoa; phylum Mollusca; class Bivalvia; order Cardiida; family Cardiidae; genus Fragum; species Fragum fragum. The sequence continues at coordinate 18,782,808 of OX336366.1, forward strand.
TGGACGGACGGACAGACGGACAGATGGACAGACGGACGGACGGACAACGACCGATCACAATAGCTCACCTCGCACCTTGTACTCAGGTGAGCTAAACATTAGACTAGTCTAATTTGAAAGAAGTTGTAGACAATAATTAAAAGTTGATAAAAACAGCTTTTTGGCTTTTGGCATAGAAAAAATTGGTTAATGTAGAAATTGTTGTAGCAAGCAATTTCTCCTTTTCCCCTAATATTTCCCAAAACCTTTTTTTCGCAAAGACCGATTATGTGAGAAGAGGGTTAAAACCAGTTCTTTAGCACATATATCAAAAGAATGTTGGTACAGATTTCCCCGTCTGAGAAACGATTCTTGCACCAAGTAATAGATCAGTTGAGGCGGTATATCTACTAAGTGATGCCCGAAAGAGAATGTGACCCATCATGAGCAAAACTTCTGTGATACAAACTTCTGAATAGAGCTCATATCAAGCCAAATGATTTGACCCTTTACTGTTTTTCAAAATTTTAGACTTGTCCAAATTCAAAGGGGTAGAATCCGACAATAAAAAGTAAGTGCAGTTTAAAAACTAGTTATTCCGTATGAAGGATAAAAAATGTGGAATAAGAAAAAATGCTTGTAACAAGCATTTTTTTCTTTTTCCACAATATATCCCAAGGAAAATATCAAAGTGAGATAAAAGGCAGGGATTGTACGGGAACGGATTAACTTACTTTGGATGTTCCTTAAATGAAAAGTTTGACCCAGGTAATTAACACAATCGGATACATTCCGACCGCCCGACTGAGTCCCCGGGGGTCACAAATACTCCCAGACTGTTTCCTTTTTGATAGTTGGACTAGTATTTGAATACTAAAATCGGAAGAAGACGGCAAAGAAACAACGGTAGCCAAAGGAGAAGAATACTAGGGAGTAGGGGAAAAAAGAAAATGTAAATAAGGGGGTTGGTGGGAGAAAGGGAGAAATCTCTGTATGTAAAAACGGATAACAAGTCGGTCAATAGAAGGTGACAATTATCTAGATTATGTTATCAGTTCGACGGCTAGACTTACTTGAGGTCAGACGTACGGACAGACATATGATATAGGGATCACGTTAACGATTTGTAGCACTTTAGTTAACCGTTAACCAGACGGCAAAGTTTTGGACTAGTTCAAATGGAAAGGAGTTGCAGATGACAATTTAAAGCTTATGGAATTTTAGATTCTATATTTACTTTTGGAGTAGAGAACATTGTGGATAATGAAGAAATTGCTTGTAACTTAGCAATTTCTTCATTTTCCATAATGTTTTTCAAAGCTTTTTTCTTGGGAGCGTCCAAAAGCGTCACTGGGTGGGAGTGGGTTGAATACAGTTTGCAGGTGAAACTCAAGTATGATACTCAAACTTGGTGATAATAAATATCAGTTTCTGTACTTTACGTCTTTTCACACAATCCCGCTTTTTAAAGGCACGCGAGGAAACAATACGAAGATGGCCCTAGATCGTTTACCTTATTTCTTCATTGAATAAAGAAAAGTGAAACTGAAACACTAATACGGGTCTTATTTCTTGGGAGACAAGCAGTACGTATGGCTTATAAATGTTCAATGTTGATCAATAGGGCCCTTTTCACGTGTTTTAATTGGAATCATCATATTTTCAATAGAGTTCATCCTTCTAAGCAATCAACCATAATGACCAAATTTCATCAAAATTGGGCCAAAATTGCCCCCTCTCGATGTAAATAGGCGGGGAACGTTCTACTTATCTATACGTTCTGTATATTAGAGAAAATGGTAGCGCATAGGACTCATAGTAAAGGTGTCCCAGGCTCGATCCCCGATCGCGCCGAATATCCTTTCCGACATTTGTGTCCCACCAATGGTTGGATAATCGTAAACCTAAGTAGGGTGAGCGGCTGGAGGCTCGGAAAGGATGCAGTGATAGTACTTGTGTGAGAAATACCAGGAACCCACGGTTAGGTGCTCAAGCCGCCACGATATGACTGAATTACTCTTAAAAGTGACGTTAAACCCTATTCAATCAATAAATCAATTTCACAGAAAAAGATGTTCTCGATATCCATTCTCTTATGAGGATGATCAACCCATGAATATTGCAGATTCATCGCACGCGCTCAAATTCGAATAAGACAAATTACTCAGAGAAGGAAGTCTAAAGAGAATGTATTGTATATCAACAATTTGATTAACCGAAGCCGAAATATCAAACCTCATCCCATATAAAAATGAAATTTTAGTTTCAAATTTAATTCGTCCATTAAGAATTTAAAAATGTGTCGAGTCTTCCTGGTTGTTCTATTCATGGATATGCCTATTCAGGAAGTCGAGAGCGTACTCATATTTCAGAAATAAAACCTTAAACCCATTCCCACACAATCCTTCCTTTTTATGCCAATAAAAAAGCATTGGAAGACATTGTGGATAATGAAGAAATTGCTTGTATCAAGCAATTTCTTCATTATCTACAATGTTTTCAATCCAAAAGACGAACAAATTCAAAATGTCATCAATTTGAATTTTTCGTCTGCAGGTTCTTTCGATTTGGACCAGAGTAAATTTTCTTTTGGGAACGGGTTAACATCCGGGTAAAGCTGTTTTCACGTGTCTTAACACTAGTGCCACATGCGTCTTTTAAAACGCAATTTCAAACGTATATTTACATAATCTAATAATCTAATTTTGGTGATATTTTGTTTGCTTGCGTACGAAGTAGATCCATTAGATTTTACTCAAAATCATTAAAGTATTTGTTGTTTGATGGCATTGAACAATAAGAAACGAATATAATAGTTTTTTTCTTTCATTGAAGTATGATCCAAAAACATTAAGTGCCTTTTGATGTCGTCCTTGGATACAGTATATGTTTCGTCCGGATGGCTTTAGTTCATGACATGTCAAATCTCTAACAGTCTTAATACATTCCCACACAATCACGCATTCTTATACGCCCCAACAATATATTAGCATTGAGAACATTGTGAAAAAAGAAGATGTTGCTTGTTACGAGAAAATTGTAAAAATTGGGGACAGAGATTAGTGAATACAAAATTCGTTGATATTAATGAACATGGTTCCCAAGGGACGACGAAAACGAATAGAAATAAATACGCAAGGCTGTTTCGTATATAAGAAAAAGAATAATCAATCGGTGACTTTATTTTATATTAGAGGCTTTAACGTATGAGATTTTTCCTATAAAAAATAAAAAGTTGATTATCCTCTTTTTACCTCAAAAATTTCCTAACAATCCTGCTTTTTACCCTTTCATGAAAAGAGTACACGTAAACATAGTGGAAAATGAAGAAATTGCTCGTTATAAGCAATTTCCCCATTTTCACGTTGCTATTGCCCCATAAAGGAAGAAGTATCTAGGATTCCTTTAACTTGAATTCTATGAATTTAATCTAGCTTAAGCCCTTCCCGTACAACCCCTGGTTTTTACGTCCTCGTGCTATTATACGTGAGAAAACATTGTATAAAAAGAAATTGTAACAAGCATTTTTTTCTTTTTACACAATATTTTCCATTATTTTTGGCCGTCTGAAAATATTTACTTCTAATTTTTAGAAAAACGTGTGGAGTGTGAGACTTATATTCCTGTCGGAGTGATGTTTGAAGTGGGAGTGGCTACCATGAATTAACGGATCGCCGGACATATCCTCTGAACTCCGACATAGAAGTTCGAATGGTATATGAGGAACAACAGCATTCCGATTAGGTCTTTATCGTCTCACGAATGAAATGATCTGTGTATTAATCCATTCCCTAAACGACAAAGTTATAGGCCAGTCCAAATTAAAGGGAGTTGCAGACGACAATTTGAAGTTTAAAGTTTATGAAATTAATATGATATAATGAAATTAGTAAAAATAATATTTTCAGTTTTCTGGGTAGAAAACTTTATGGAAAATCAAGAAATTGCTTGTTACAAGTAATTTCTGCATTTTCCACAATGTTTTCTCAATAGTGTTCCTTGAGGGGCGTAAAAAAGCGGGAATTTGTTGGATTAGTTTAATCTATTACCATTTTTTTAGACTGGGTTAGGAAAAACGTGGTTAAAAAAAAGAGGAAGAAGAAGAAGGAAAAAAAAAAAAAAAAAAACCCAAAACTTTTGAAGAAAATGATAATAATGGTGCATGTATAATAAAATGCTAGCCCTGTTTACGCGTAATTTTACCAAATTAAACCCGACTTCTGTAACGTGTTTCAACGAAGACCTCCATTACATTAAGCCTTGTTGCAATGGAAAGAAGAAAACATCACTTGATGTTCGAATTTGGTTAACGTGTAACATATGTTCCGCTTATGACGACAATTTACCTATTACCACACAAAAACAATTTAGACTGGTCCAAATTGAAATTGCATGCGACAATTTTAAAATTGATGGAATTATGAAATTCTTTTTATTTTAGGGTTAGAAAACGTTGTTGGTAATGAAGAAATAGCGTGTATAGCAAGCAATTTTCATTCATTTTCAACAATGTTTACCAAAACCTTTTTCTATGAGGTGTCAAAAAAAGTTACTGTGCGGGAAGAACCGGTTAAGGAACCGATGGTGATATATCAATAACGTCGTTGTCATTCTAAAACGTCGTAACTACAGCTTGACTAAGCTGTAGTTACGACGTTTTAGAATGACAACGAGGATATTTTCAAAATCGATAACTATAGTATTTAAAGCGCCATTTTTGGCCCACAAGGCGATGTCATTGTAAACAGACTAAACGGAATTTACAGTAGACATACAGAGCAGAGACAAACATTCGTCAATACTAAATGACCCAAACAATGAATGTGAAAAACGGGGTCATTACCTGAAACTGGAGATAACGCTACCCGCGAGAGATAACTCGCATTTCATTTTACTCGATAGTTTTGGTTCGACGAGGGAAAAATTGATTACAAACTTTTGGATAATTAAGTTCGATTACACGGAATGGAAACCCCAATTGAAGTTACTTCATTAGGAGAACCTTATTAGGTGTTTTAACCAATTAAGGTAAGCTTCATCTTGATTATTTTGGTAATTACGATGAATACTACTTTAAGAATATTTCTGGGGGACTTTGAACGTGTTGCTCGTCAAGCAGAAAGGGACAAAGATGCACAGCAGAAACTGTCGATCTGATAAAGATATGCTCGTCTATTTGGTTAACCTGGGTCGGAAATTTTCGCTTTTGCCAAAAGTACTGAATGTACATTTATGATTGAGGGTGTGCTTGCCCCGCCCACTGGCTCCCCGGGTTCCGCCCATTTACTCCGACAGGAAGTTCTGCTTCGATTTTAACGGCATTATTTTACAAAATCTATGGCCAGTAGCATGTAAAAAAAAGTAAAATGGTTGGTTGGCGACCTAAACGTCGTAAGTACAGTTTGATTAAGCTGTGGTTACGACTTTTAAGTCGCCAAACCAGCAAAAAAAAAAAAAAAAAAAAAAAAAAAAAAGGCTGTCGAAATGGCAGCTTTAGTAGGAGTTGAAAGCTCAGGTCTGGACTGAATAAATAATTTGATTGGCCGGTTGAAAAAAAAAAAAAAAAATTGGATGGAATATTAAGAAAATGTATTTCTACGAGTATCACCCTTCTCCTTTATCATTCTGATTACATTATTTGCATTATGACGTAATATACGGAAAGAAAAAGACGTCATCTATGACGTCATTATATGGAACCGTATTTGACACAATCAGGTACGGATTTTTTCATGTCGTGCTTAATTTTGTCTAGAATGTAGATGTAAATTTTAAACATTAAAGGTATATAATAACTACATGAATGTTTGTTGCCAGGAACATACAAACAAAAAGCTAGTGGGTTGGCGACCTAAACTACGTAGGAACAGGTTGATTAAGCCGGCTGTCTGTAAATAAGGGCCGTGTCACTGAATTAACCCTTTTCTGTTGTGCGAAATTTTAGACCTGTCCAAATTATAAGGTTTTGCAGACACAAATTTAATTTTGATTTATTTTGAAAAACAACAACAACAACAACAGCAAAATACCAACATTCAGTTTGGTAGAAAATATTGAGGAAAAAGAAAAGAAATGCTTGGTACAAGCAAATTCTTATTTTATCTAAAGTATTTTCTCAATTATAAATTCACAGGGACGCAAAAACCATGGACTGAATAGCAAATTGATGGAGCGCAGATATCAATCAAACAGTCGATTGACCAACTAAAACTTTTTGGCGTCTTAAACGTCGTATCTACAGCTTATTAGAAATCAACTTCTGAATCTGCAGTTATTAGAGAGAGCAATTTTTAGAAAATGTAGATAAAAACATCTGTGATCTTTGATCACTCACAAATAACTTGTACATCTATACAACCAATGGATTTAAGAATTTTAGATTGTTGACCAAATCGTGTTATCAAAGAGAAACCGCTGTTTGTTTTGTCAGCAAATAGGATTACATCAGAGAAGTCTTTAGAGCAAAACTTCACTCCATTAGCAAATATTAACAAAACCCTTAATGGCGTCCCATCATCTTCTCTTATTTTAAAAAAGTAATTTACAAAAGATTGAGACCGATCGCGACTGTCAATCAAAAGATCGAATGATCAATCAAATCATTCATTCAAACCGACAGTAAGCTTTGAACTCAGACATTGGTCGACATTAAAATGAATCTTTTTTGTTGGTTAGGCGACATAAACGTCGTAACTACAGCCTACTCAAACTGAGGATATACCATCCATTTTATTTTTGATATTACATGATGTTGACTATGCATTTTTAAACATGACGGCGTTTAACCCTTTCTTGTACAAACCCGGGATTTTACGTTGCTGTAATTTTATACACGAGAAAACATTTTGGAAAAAGAAGAAATTGCTTGGAACAAGCAATTTCACCTTTTCCCATAATGTTTTCTGTCACAAAGGATGGTTTTTAATTTCAAATTGCAATTTGCAACAGTCTAAAATTAAAAGAAAGCAACAACAACAACAACAACAACAAACCCAATAGGAAAGGATTACTAACTTAGTTAAACTTTCTGTCGGAGGCAGTACGCATGGCAAGCGATCCGTCAATTTATCCAAACAGAAATCATATTTTCCTAACTTACCATCGGTATAACTTTTAACTAAACCAAAGGCAGCGATCGGTCTACTTATCAAATTCGAGAAAAAAGACCCCAATACTGTCTTCACTCGCGAGGAAACAACTAAACTAGAAACGATTGGATTTTCAACACTAGATTATCGCCCTTTCTTGTGTACTTGTGTACCATCATTTCGGTCCTGCTTGGCTCGGTAGATGGTGCGGTAGACTGCGCCCGAGAAAGGGATATTATAGAGCCGTGGTATATTACTAGTATTATATCGAGAAGTACATAGATGAGCGAATTTCCGTTTATTTATCGTCGCTACCGTAGCACATGCTCATATCAGCGACGCCCCCAGAAGACGGTTAGTTGTTACGGGGGATAGTGCAAGGATACAGGACGAAACTGCTGAGAGCTGCGCCTGGTTCTTTTACGTGGTCGATGGATAGCATCGTCACACGGGGCCTCGGTTTAACTTCTCATCCGAATCCCAATTAGTTTGTTAATTGATATGGTCAGCCAAGGGCTCGAACCCGTGATCTTGAGGTTTGAAGTAAAGTGCTCTACCAACAGAGCTAATCGGGCTGACAATTACATAGATATCTGAACCTTTCTGTGATATAACTCGATATAAAAACAAACAAGCAAATTCCCCCTTCCTATCAACTGATATCGACAAGTCAGTTAGCCTGAGATATCGAACGTCCTAATTTTACAAAATTCACGGCCAAGAACAAACATAAAACAAATCGTTAACTGATTACCTAAACGCCGTAAATACTAGCCAAACTAATCAAAAAGATGTTGACATAAATGGCGACTGTCAACATCCACTTTCAGTCTATATGCACGATTGGAATAGTCAATTAACCTTTCGACTGATAGCAAGGATTAGTCAATCGACCAATCGCGAACGACGATCAAAGAATCAATCGACCAATCAAATAGTTTATTTAAACCGGAAGTGAACTCCTATATTGGTCAGCATACATATGAAGTATTTTTGTTCGTTTGTCGACTTAAATGTCGTAACTACAGCTTATTTAATGTTGGAATGGGTTAAATAATGCACAAACGTCGTTTGATATCGAAGTGGAGTAAGTGGTCGTGGCTAGCAGAGTCATTAGGCAGGGCTAGCAATCCGTCAACAGGAATATGTTTATGTTATACGCGTACAGCACAACGATACGCAGAATGATTTAATTCGATATCTTTCATTGTGTTGGAATGGGTTAAATAATGCACAAACGTCGTTTGATATCGAAGTGGAGTAAGTGGTCGTGGCTAGCAGAGTCATTAGGCAGGGCTAGCAATCCGTCAACAGGAATATGTTTATGTTATACGCGTACAGCACAACGATACGCAGAATGATTTAATTCGATATCTTTGATTGAATGTGGTTTAACACCACTTTTAACAGTATTCCAGCCATATCGCGGCGGCATGAAAACCTTACCACTGATGACTGTTTTTTCTCACAACAGTACTACCACTATATCTATTCCGAGCCCATAGCTGCTCATCCCACTTAGGTTCACGATTATCCACCAATTGGCGGGAGGCAAATATCGAAAAGGGTATATGCTGCTTCTGGTTGTCGAACCCTGGACTTCATGATTAAGACTCCGACGGGCTTAAAACTGCGCTATATCCGCGGTCATTTAATTGGAAGTTATATGAAAGCATTTACATATCTAGGAAACATCAAACAAACTTTATCCAAATCGATAAGTAATAAGGTCTACTTTATGCCTCTCTTGATATAACAGATTTTATTGTAGTATGTAACAATGCCTCTGGAACAAATCAGCTATTGTTATAAAATTTTCAGCCGCCAGCCAGTATTTACGGACACTTATTACTATTACATACACGTTTCTGATTAGATTTTCTCATACTTTGTTGGGGGTTTCATCCTTCATTTTTAAAACGCCAACAAACACTCATTTTACCCATTCCGACTCAATCCCTCCTTTTACGGCCCTCACGAAAAAGGCTTAAGAAAACATTATGGAAAATGAAGAAATTGCTTGTATCAAGCAATTTCTTCACTATCCACATTGTTTACTATCTAAAAAGACGAAACAATATAAAATGCAATCAACTTGGAATTGTTTTTTGCAACTTCATTCAATTTGGACCAGTCCAATTTTTTGTTGTGTGGGAATGGGTTAAAGGAATGTGTATGCTACGATAGCGAATTTGCTTAGAGTTGCGGAAGAAAAGTTTGATATTGCACAACCGTAAAAAGCATGTCATTATGTCAATTCTCGGAAACAAACAAACAAATAAACAAACAAAACCCCTTTAAATGCGTTTAACAAGTTCGAACAAGTTTCAATATTTGATAAATAGGACATATCCTAGAAAGTGCTATTGCACATAGTCCATCCTGGCCTCAAATGTCTTGATACTTCTTCAGATTTTTTACTTCTGTGACCAATTGGACTAATTAATATTTGATCATCTCGGGTAAAACACGAGTTAATAAATCAACTATCACACAAGCCTTTTGTGCCTTCTTTGGGCTACAACTTGATAAATTAGGAGATCGCGTTTTTCAATCAAAGAATCAATCGACGAATCAAATCCCTCATTTTTTTTTTCTAAATTTGGACAAGTCTAGATTTGGAAGTGAATTTTGAACTTCTACTCCGGATATTTATGTAAATCATTCATGTTGGTTTGGCGACTTAAACATCGGAACTACAGCTTATCAAAGTATTTTACTATTTTGGCATATGTATAACTCGGTGGTTTATCCATTCCCACACCATAACGCTTTTTGACGCCTCACAAGAAAAAGACTTTAGAAAACATTGTGGACAATAAAGAAATTGCTTGCAAAAACCACTTTTTCATTATTTACTATATTTTTTTCTACCCAAAAAGACAATTATATATATATATATATAATTTTCGTCTTCAACTCTCATTTTGGACCAGTCTTCTGTTTTTGTAAAAGTAAAAAAAATATTTATCAGATATTCTTTGGTGACTTTGATCGCAATGGCTGATTTGTATTGGATTGAGCGTTTTTGTGACACTTCAATTTTGCGGAACTGTTTAGCTATGCCTTTAACGCCCTTTATTGTCAATTGTTTGATCGAACCTCAGTTAAATAGTTTCACAAAATGACGCTTTCTCCCCCCCCCCCCCCCGCCCAAGAAAAGCACTTGAGAAAACATTATGTTAAATGAAGACATTGCCTGAAACAAGCATTTTCATCACTTTTCACAATGTTTTATACCCAGAAAGTTGAAAAAAAAAACAAAAAAAAAAAAACAACAACAACAACAAAAAAAAAAACAAAAAACAAAAAACAAAAAACAAAAAAAAAAAAAAACAAAAAACCCCCAAAAATGATAAGCTTTAAATTGTCGCCTGCAACACCTTTCAATTTGGACCAGTCTTAAAGCTTGTCGTCTTGTAATGGGTTAAGACACCAATTGACGAGTCATAACTTCACGCGCCATATTGTTGATGGGATCAAAATCTTGTGACTAAAGTTCGAATAAGCTGGAGTGACATGAGTTACGGTGTTTGGTCATTCAGAGACGATTTGTCTCTCACAAAAATGCGATTGATACGTTATGGGTTTAACCTATCCCCACACAATAACGCCTCAAGACGCAAAAAGGCTCTTGAAAACATGGTGTATCAAGCAATTTCTTCATGATCCACTATGTTTTCTATCCGAAAAGACTGAAAATGTTTAAATTCCATCAGCTTCTTCCAAATTGGACTGGCCTAAAATTTTATGGTGTGGGAATGGCTTAATTGGGATAAGCAGTTGGTGGCTCGGATCAAATAGAAGCGATCGTGTAAGAGGTTTGTTTCTTAGATAAATGATAATCTTCACGTATGCGCGTCTCGCTTCCACAGGTTTTGTTTGTTTTAATGGGGTTTAACGCCACTTTTAACAGTATTTCAGTCATATCGCGACGGCTTGAGCAAATTAACATGGATTCCTGGTATTTTTCCCACCAGCACTACAACTACTTCCTTTCCGAGTCTCCAGCTGCTCGTACCACTAGTCTTAGTTTTGCGATTATCAACCCGTTGGTGGGACCGGGGATCGAACCGTGGACCGCTTTCAAAGGTAGGAAAACCTACAATATGATCAGCATGATAGATATGGAAGTTCCATTCAAACCGGAACGAAAAAGGGAAACAGTTCGCTTCTATTCAAGTTTAAGTCGTTTTCAAGACCGCGTTTTGTATGTTATATCCTACCTTTTGTGAGTTGTGTGCTACGTTTTGCGCAACGCATATATTGATTACGTCATAGACGATCGAGAGGTGTAGCTGAACTTGCATGCCGTGTATCCGGAAATGACAGGTAGCGCAAACCCCCACTTAGACTGTTACCACTGTCGACTTTAACAAAGCTTTGTTAAAGTCGAAGGCGGTACCGGTCTAACCCTCACTTTGACAAAATCAAATTACTGAAAGTACTGTTAGCTAGCAAAGCAGGTTTTTTTTAAAAGTTATCTTCTTTGTCTTTTGTAGGATAGGAAACATTGTGGACACGGAAGAAATTGCTTGTCACAAGCAATTTCTTCTTTGTCCAAAATGTTTTCAAAAGCCTTAATTTGAGATTCTTTAAAAGCGGGATTGAGTTTGAATAAGATCTATAGCATGCTTTTGAAGTAGTTCTCTACAGTTTGTATAAAATTAACTCATGTGGTAAGTCATTTTGAACACAATATACGTGCTGTGAGCTAAATTTACCTAAAAGATAAACTTGCAGACAGAGTTTGCAATATTACTGAAATACACAAGAAGTACTTTTTTTTGGCGTAGACATCCAATGGATTAAGTGGTTAAGCTTCCAGTGACAGTTTACACTCATTGAACTCTGAGAAGACCTCCAAATTTTGTCTGTTAACTTAAGCTATCAAAGCTGACGCTTTGCCAGCTAAAAATGGTTCCATTTGATCAAAATTGGTCACTCTACTTAACACGAACAAGTATCAATTTATAAAAAAGAAAATGACATTATTCATGAAGCCAGATTATATCGTTTACAACGAAAGCAACACTTGATAACAAAAACATAAATCAGCTAAATTAATCCATTACCAAGCAACAAAATTGTAGACTGGTCCAAATTAAAGAATAAATAAATAAAAAAAAAAAAAAAAAATCCAATTTTTCGGAGATGAAATCTTTAAATTCTCCGTCTTTGTGGTAAAAAGCAATTTCTTCATTCTCCACAATGTTTTCAAATTCTTTTTTTTCTTTAGGGGCGTCAAAAAGCGGAATAGTGTTGGAATGGGTTAAATTCTATTTAAAAGCATGGTCACTAAAGCTAGCAGTTATATAAATGTGATCTACCACGCAGAAAAGAGACTTAAAAAGTAAGTTCAAAATACGGCTAGTTTTGATAATTGACTGTTTTAAATTCAGGAAATCTATAAATTGTAAAAAATATCTACCTAGATCATCCTGCACAGTCAACACAGCCTATCCACGATTGATTATTGACGGTTAGCCTCTGTGTATCAGAATATCGATTGACCAATCATATCATTCATTCATGCCGGAAGTTAATGCCAACTATTCTCGTTTGCAAGAGACGAAATCATCCTAACAACAGCTTCTTCAATCTATAGTTAGGATGTTTAAAATATACTTTGCAAAATAAAAAACATTTGAAATATCAGTCAAACTGCCTCGTCGGAAATTAGGGGGCGTGGCCAGAGATCCGTCAATTGTCGCATTCTTCGGATTGTCTCTTTAACCCGTTCCCACACACTGACTTTTTTTGACGCCCCAAAGAAAAAGCTTTGGAAATCATTGAGGACTATGAAAAAAATGCTTGGTAAAAGCAATTTCTTCATTATCCACATTTTTTTTTTATCCCAAAACACAAATATTATCAAAATTTATCAACTAAAAGTTGTCGTCTGCAATATCTCCGAATGAAGTCATCGAGGAGCATTCTAAAATTTTGTTGTCTGGTAATGGGTTAAGCGTGACGGATTGTGCCGAATTTGAATCAGCATTTAATTTATAAGTCTATAAACAATACTGTATTATTTTTAAGAAATATGATTAGGATTTTTGTACAAGATCGAGACTGCACATATGAATTTTATTGAAATCAGCATTTAAGGGTAAGACGTATTCGACAGGCAAGAGGTCTTTGATGGTAGTTAAGCTAAACTGTATAACTAAAAGATTTGAAAGATTTTCCATCGGCTGAGCAAAACATGTTCTTAAGTACTATATAAACACCCATTTTCTTTGGCGAAAGAAGATCTTGAAGTTCCAAGTGTCGCTCTGGTGTAGTACAGCTCTGATATTATATACACGTTTTAACACAGAGAAAATTTAACTTTAAGCCTCATAAACTGCCATAATACTGTAGATTTCTAAAGTTTTCCAGTGAGATAGGACGCAACTAGGCCGCAACCAAAATCACAAAATTTCACATTCCAAAATGGTCGCAAGGGATAGTACTTGAAAATAAGACAGCTTTGCACTCTGTTGTTTTTGGAAGATTATCCTGATTATTTCTTGACAATGAAATATGTCACGGAAAGATCCCAATGAGTCCCTGGGTACATTATCATTTGTCAACCAGAAGAAGAATGATATTTTAACCCTTGTCATTCTAAACCCGGAATATTCTGGTTTTTGCAGGAGATGAAAACCAAGATCAGCCTGCACATAAGTGCAGTCTGATCTTGGTCTACACCCCCTGCTTGTACTTTTCCTGTCAGTCAGAGTTGTTTATGAATTCGATTTCTAAAAGAAATATTGATTTTTGAACAACGACTTCTATCAGTGCTTTCAGCTTTTTGATTTTACAGCTATTCAGTAAGGTAATATATACAGCATGACAAGGGTCAAGGGCTTCTTTTTATGTAAAGCATGATGTTCCCGGTCATAACCTAAATGGGACCAAAGTTTTTTTTTGTAATTTACTGTGTATCTGTAGCGTTATATGAATGCTCCGGGCCATAACGTTTGTAGCAGCAAGCTTTTAAGGAATGTCCTTCTTTCAAAGTTTCTATGTAAGGAATAGAGATCGAGTGCAGAGCCTATGGTAGGCACTAGTGGTATTCTTCTAACAAGTCTATACTTGAGGATAATCAGAACATGTCTCATTAAAAATATTAAATCTACGGATTGGCATTGAACGATTACAATTAGTAATGCGTCTTAAGGGAGCTGATCAAAACATTAATTGCGGTTCCTAGAATCTAAAAAAGTTTTTCCTGATGGTAGGAATAAACAGATTTTTCCAGACGATTAAAATTTTAGACTGGTCCAAACTCATTGCTGTTGAAAACTCAAACCGAGTGCTGATAGGAAACAACTTTCTTATATGGAAGATAGCACTGTGGGAAACGATAGAAAAAAACTCATAATCAGTAATATCTTCTTTTACCTTAAGCGTGTCATTGTAAAAATCTTATGGGAAAACAAGTAATTGCATGGGCATGTATCGAAAGACAATTAGCTCTTAATCAAACGATTGAAGCTCTAGACATGTAAGTAAAAGAGTGAAATTTAGATAGATATATACCATTTCTCAAGGATAAATGTAGCTTATATGATCAACTCTAAAAATACGTTGAATTTATACAGGGTTCAAACCGAGTTATCCTGACTCCTTTTATCTTAATGCATCACAAGACGACACTATTTTAGTTTGTCTTAATAGAAAGAAGTTGTTAACGAGAATTTAAAAGACACTAAAAAGTAAATTTAGGGAAGAAAACCTCGTGAGAAAGACGAAACACACGGATCGCTGGCCCCGCCCACTGACTCCGATTTCCAGACACACAGACTCCGACAGGAAGTTCCCCTCCGATATGAAACGTTATTATTTTGAACATTTATCGCCTGTATCATGTAACAAAAATTAGAATAGTTGGTTGGCGTCATATACTTCGTAACTACAGCTTAGCCCTTTCCTGTTTTATGAAATTTTAGACCGGTCCAATTTGAAAGAGGTTGCAGACGGCAATGAAAAATACATGCAATTTGAAATCTGACCATCTTATGTGGAAGAAAATATTGTGGGAAAAGGAGAAATTGCTTGTTACAATGAAAAATACATGCAATTTGAAATCTGACCATCTTATGCGGTAGAAAATATTATGGGAAAAGGAGAAATTGCTTGTTAAAATGAAAAATACACGCAATTTGAAATCTGACCATCTTATGTGGTAGAAAATATTGTGGGAAAAGGAGAAATTGCTTGTTACAAGCAATTCCTTCTTTTTCCACAATATTTTCTCAAGTATAAAATCACAGTGACGAAAATCCCGGGTTTGTCCAGGAAAGGGTTAAATAAGTTGTAGCTACGATATATAGATCGCAAGACCATTTAAAAATGCTTCACATAAATGTCGGGGTTCAAAGTTCAAATTATTTGTTTAGTCGAATGATTCGTTGATTGGAAGTCGCGATTGGTCAGTTCATAGTTACAAGAAATTTCTACCTTTCTAACAATGTTTCCCAAAGCTATTTATTTCACCACATTAAATTGCAAGATAGTGTGATAAAGGATTAAAGTAAACATTTTTTTTTCAAGAAAATGCTGATTCAATTTAAACTGAAACAGAAATAAGCAAGACTAAAGTGCATAACCTAAAGAAATGCGTCTTACCGAGTGTACCTTCCTCCGTAAATTCAAAATGTGCTAAAATAGTATACGAAAGAATGAGATATATTTTACCAAATTCATAGTTTCAACCAAACCTTATTTCTACTAGAGGAATAAACTTACGAAGAAATGGCAGCGATCGTTTAAGGAGAATTCCTCACGCGCGCTCTAAACCATCGCTAAGTCAGTCGAGTACCAAACTGATAAAAATATTGGCAAGACACGCAACCTTAAGCCAAATAATAGCCACAAAGGCGGCAAGGTTTATGATATATATCAAATCAAAATGATATTAGCTCTATTCTCTGAAGATTTTCCATGGCAACGGTTCACAATATCCATTTACAAAACCATTATTCTTTCATAGCATTACAATGGAACCATCAAAATGCCAGCTTAGTTTTTTAAAGCTTAGATAACAAAGTTTCGGTAGAACAATAACTATCTAACAGACCAGTTCAGAAAAATAAAAGAAGAAGAAGAAGAAAGAAATCTTCAACCATTTTCGTCTAGTAAATCAAAACTTGAAATCCGAAAAAAAAAAACAACAAAAAAAAAAAACTGTTAAACTTCAAATCATTCCAAGTCAAAGATGCATTTTGACACCCCAGAGGCAAAACAGTTGGGTAAACATTGTGTAAAACGAAGAAATTGCTTGTTGTAATGTTTTCTACCAAGAAAGTTGACAAAATCTAAAGTTTGATTAATATTGAATTGTTGTCTGCAACCACAATCACTTAGGACCAGTCTAAAATTTGCCGTCAGGTAATGGGGTAAACGCATCGTTATTTACGGATTGCTGACCGCGCAATCTGAACTTCAACTTGGCAGGTCGACTGAGGCGATGAAATACATTACTTTGTAGAATAGACGGTAAAGAACGTAAACTGGTTAAGCGTTAGTTTGTGACCTAAACGTCGTAACTACAGCTTGAATAAGAGAAAACCAACAGAGAAATTTGACATAAATGATGGAGTTAATAGTTCACTTTCGGTGAGCGATTTCTTGATTGACAGCTGCGACTCGTCTATTGAACCATTATCTTATTTTCGAAATAACCATCCTTCTTGACCCGTTTAAGATCTGATCGATTTCTCAAATATCTATAAATACTTTGTCTGGATGTTTCACCCTTGCGTGTCTGGAAAAAAGATTGGTTGTGATACTGACGGATCGCCGGTGTAAATCAAAATACCAACTGACCAATGAAACCATTCATTAGGACTGGAAGTAGACCTTAGAACTCCACATTTTTGTCATATATATTTGTTGGTTTGGCAACTGAAATATTGTAACTACAGCCCTTTAAAGCTGTAGTTACGACTTTTAGGTCGCCAACCAACGATTTGTCTCTTATATTATGTGCTTGACAAAATATTTTGCAATGTAATATCGTTTACTGTCTCAGTCGAATTGCAGCGTTGGAGACTAGTGGGCGAGACCAACGATTTAAAAATCTGTAACATAAATCGAACTCAAGTTGAAAAAGTCGAATATACCCTAGTAGTGCTGCAATATATCGAACTAAAGGCCAAAGCGATACAAGATGTTTTGCTCAATGTCATGACGTGAAGACATTGAAGCCCAAAGTTCAAATCATTTATTATTAGAGAGAGGAAGTAAATTTTCTATTTCGACAGACAAATTTAGGGCAAACCAAATATACTATTCGTTTTTCTTACATTTTAACGAAAAAAAGTTCTCTCTCATCAATACTTACTAAATTATTCATAAAAAAAGGTACAGGGATATGTTTTTTCGTTTGTTACTGGATCAACGCTAGTAATTGTTTAAATATACATGTAGTCAGATTTTATAATTGCTTCTAAAACGACAAAAACATTATTCAATAATGTACGAGGGCGATTGAATTCCGTGGTCAAGGGCTGTTATAAACATGCAAATTGAGGTCTGTAAATAAACAGAGACAGTATACTTCACCAGCGATGAATTGTCACTTGTTTACAAACGAAAACCTTCAAAATCACAATATTGGCGTTAGTGTTGGTACATCCAATCAACGTCTTTCGGTCTCTTATCAAGTGTTCTCGCTTTTTAACCACTTCTGTTAAATCCCTGATTTTTACTTCAATCTTGTAGAAAAAGAAGAAATTTATTGTAACAAGCAAATTCTTCTTTTTCCACAATTTTTCTATCCTAATGAATGTTCTTGTTTTTTTTCAAATCAAATCCAAATTCAATTCTCGTCAGCAAATCCTTTGAATTTGGACAGGTCTAACAATTTGAAGGTTAAACTATACAACTGTATCATTTAGACCTGCATAAGGGGAGTGTAGGCGGAGATAGGTCTACGCAAAGTAAGATTCGCCTCCGGTCTATCAGGGTTTTATTTTCTCTGCATGTTTGCTCAAATCTACCCACGATGGGTAATATATATACAGACAATGTAGGTCATCGTGCGGTTATTCAATGCCTTGGTCTCAAAGGCTTATCGCATACGAACATTCACAAGGAAACGAAAGCAACATTAGGGGAGCATGCCCCTTGTTATAGCGCCGCTGAATTTAGATACAGTAGTGAGGGTCTTGAAGATGACTCGCATATGTGCAGGACACTTACTGTTACCTCAAAGGAAACCATCAGTAAAATCGATGATTTGATTATGTTAGATCGGCAAATTACACGGTGGTGCATTTCTAGGTACCTCACAGTAACGAGTTCAGTTATCAATAAAGATTTGCAGTTGACAACGGTTTCTGTCGAATAAGTCCAAAGGCTTTGAGTGTTGCCTAAAAACGAGCTCGATGATGCATGTCCAGGGAAAACTTAGCCATTTCTCAGTAGGTTTAAGAGGTATTTCTTAAGCAGTTTGTAACTGTTGATGAAACTTGGATTCACCACTTCGAACCAGAGTGAAACACACATGATCATCGCCCTCGACAAAGACCAAGCTAACAACATCCGTTTGCAAGTTGATGGCCTCAGTTTTCTAGGATGTAAAAGGTGTTGACCTCATGAGGCTACTTCGAGAAAAATATAGGAGAAGAGGCGTGGAAAACTGCCATCAGTGTGCTCTGCCATCCGGACAAAGCTTCAACACACGTGTCCACTGTGTTGACATGGATGCTTTTCAGGAATACGAGCTCAAGTAGGTTGATCATCCACCTCATTCACAAGATTTAACACCTTCTGAGTACTACTTATTCCCCAAGATGAAAATATTACTCAGAGGCAACCTTTTTCTCACTAATTATGACGCTGAACAAGCTATTAACGCATTTTAGGGGCCCTAAGGGAAGGTATACAAATGCTTCAAAACCGTGGGACAAAGCGTGTAAGCTTCCAAATTGACTGTGTAGAAAGATTTCAATACTGAGACTAAACCGCTTCTGCCTACCTTAGGCCACGGACTGTTCAATACCCCTCGTATTCAACGGTCAATTTGTACCACAGGTTCAATAAAATGATAATGTTTTTTGGCAAATTGACATTAAAAGTTTTTATTATATCGTACATTTATACATGATGACAGCGTTGTAATACTTTAGGTTACGTAACTTATAACGCATATCATATTCGTTACTTCTCCACATTAACCTATTAATCCGTGGAAATTCAAATAACGTCGTTAGGCTGAATTAAAGCGGTATCTACGATATTTGCCCTCCCAACGACGATAATATACCTTCTTAGCCACATCAAGAAACTTATTGGCTAAATGATTGTTAAACCAGAACGCTAACAAACGAGCAAATGTAAAAAAGCAATATCTACAGTAATAAGGGGCCCACTTTCTTTTAAGGTTATATCATATCCTTGATAAAGCATTAGATATAAGAGACCTTTCAGAAAAAGGCCCATAAGCGGCTTAGGCTACGTATGTATAGTCTCGCCTTTGCCTACGCTTCACCTCGTCATTTAATAACGAATTACCAGACGACAAATGTCAGACTGGTCAAAATTCAAAGAAGTTGCAGACGGAATCTTTAGTTGATGAAATTTGAAAGATCTTTGTGTTTTGGGATTGAAAACAGTGTGGATGATAAAGAAATTGCTTGTGACAAGCAATTTCTTCATTTTCCACAATGTTTCCATCACTGTTTATCTGGGGGCGGCAAAAGGCGGAATGTGTCGAACTGGGCAAGGGCTATAAGTGTTGAGAAACAAGGCCCCTACCTTCCTTTTCTAGTATGGTAGCCGTAGCCTGATCGTTGTAGGTGGTATATAACACACCCTTGGCGGTATAACTTCTCTCTATAAGACACTCGTTGGCATTGCCACCGGCACAATATAGATTAGACGGACACGAAGCCATCTCCTCAAAACCTGGAAATATAATGATTATGAGACACTCATTGATATTGCCACCGACAAAATACAGATAAGAGGACACGAAGTCATTTCCCCTAAACCTGGAAAAAGACACTCGTTGGCATTGCCACTGGCACAATACAGATTACACGGACACGAAGCCATCTCTCCAAAACCTGGAAATATAATGTTAATAAGACACTCATTGGTATTGCCACCGACGCACTACAGATAATAGGACACGAAGTCATCTCCCCGAAACCTGGAAAAAGATAATCTTTGGCATTGCTATCGGCACAATATAAATCAGACGGACACGAAGCTATCTCTTCAAACCCTGGAATATAAGATACTATCAAAAGATCGCCGATATCAATTATCTAGAACGGAATCAAACTTTCAACCCCAATACATATTTTTAACATTTTTGTTGATTGGTGATTTAGACATCGTAACTGAAATTTATTGACTATTTATTTATTGACTATAAATTTTGTACCCCCCTAAAACAAACGCAGTTTGATATCGTCTTGTGGGCGTGGCCATCTATCAATTGCATTTTCACTGGTACAATAAAGATTAGACATGCATCTAGCGATCTATTCAAAATGGTACAATAGTAAAATACGCTCTTTAAGAAACCCATGGACAAAGACACTATGTACGCTTTCGTCTAAAATCCAGGAAATAAAGTGTGACAAGCCCTGTAAGACACCTATTCCCATAGCTACAATAATAATATAGATTAGATAGACATAGAGCCATCTTCTCAAAATACAGTATACTTTCAGACACTCTAGGAGGCTCCCCTGGTATTTCTATCGCCACGGTATAGATTGAACCGTCATCATGCTATCTCCGCAATACCTTGAAATACAGCCTAAAATGGTATATAATTCAATGATATTTCGACGAGCACAATTTAGATAAGAGGAAAGGAAGGCATTTCCATAAATCAGATAAAATATGTATTATATATATATAAACACTCTAATTATTTGACACTCAGGTACACTTTCATTGGCACAAAATAGATAAGACGGATATAGAGAAACATGAAAATATAGAATGTGTCACTCTATAAGACACTTCATTGTCATCGGCACAATTATTTGAAGCGATAGTCTTAAAACAGGCATATATATATATACTGAGGGAAAAAAGTTTAGCAATTCTTTTCGACCTACATTATTTTTCAACGTAAATGTATAAACCTTATAAAATCAGTCTCGTTTGCAATTTTTAAAAGCTAACTAACTAATTATGCATTAAGAGCACGTTTTCCTCACTTCTAAAGGCTGTGTGACGCAATTTTGCTGAAACACGTTCTGCACGTGCTTCCACATGTACGTGAAGTCTTTATCCACAATATCTATCCCAGTTTATTGGTTAGCATCAATAACAAGATAAATCATTAAAACATTTGAAAAAATTCAAATGGGACGTCGCCCAGGGCTTAACCTAGACCAACGGAACGTAGCCATCGGTATGCTGGCTGGTGGTATGATGGTTAAAGAGGTGGCTCAACATTTTGGCGTGAGCCAAAGTTCCATTTCAAGACTTAGAACAAAGTATCGTCAATTAGGGACCGTCAAAGACAGGCCACGTTCAGGCAGGCCACGTAAGGCAACCCAACGTGAGGACAATTACATCGTGACGTGTTCACGGCGTAATCGCTTCCTCAATAGCACTCGTATAGCCGGTTTGGTCCGAAATGCAACGGGAACACGGGTCTGTGCTCGTACTGTAAGAAACAGACTTCGTTCGGCACGTTTACGCGCACGTCGACCTTACGTTGGCATTCCTTTGACACGTGCACACAGACATGCAAGATTGAATTGGACAAGGGTACATCGTCGATGGCCAAGACGAATGTGGAATCAGGTCCTATATATTCACAGACGAATTCCGTTTTAATTTGATGTTTGCGGATGGCAGGGTATATGTTTGGAGGCGTGATGGCGAAAGGATGGATCCCACCAACGTCATTCAACATGACCGTTTTCGAGGCGGCAGCGTCATGGTCTGGGGTGGTATATCATACCGTGGCAAGACTGACTTGGTAGCTATTCAGGGAAACTTGAATGCCGTTCGATACTGCACCGAAATTGTCTAGCCAGTGGTATTGCCGTTCTTGTGTCAAGGGCTTGCTACGATTTTCCAGCAAGATAATGCCCGCCCACGTGTCGCTCGACACACGTTTGACCTTTTACAGACTAAAAATTTTGATGTGTTAGATTTGCCAGCCAAATCACCGGATGTGACTCCGTTCAAACACCTTTGGGACCATCTGGGTATGAGAGTAAGAGACAGGAATGACGTTAATAAAGTTAGAGACCTGGAACGTGTTCTGCGTCAGGAATGGGGTCGCATCCCTATGGCCATTAATCGTAGGCTCATTTCCAGCATGTGAAGACGCTGTGATGCCGTTATTGGCGCAAACGGTGGACACACAATATATTAGATCTTTGTGTTACTTTTACTTCCCTACCCCTACCATGTTTGACGCTGTACAACAAACACGTATGACCTTGAAATCATCTGATTTTTTTTAAATACCGTGGCTAACACATAAAAGATCGATGTGTGAAAATATGGTTTGAATCCAAAGCTAGACACCGGAGAAATTGGCTGTAACGTACGAAATTGCTAAACTTTTTCCCTCAGTATAGTATTTATGAGACACTGCATCATACACTCATTGACATTGTCCCCGTAAAAAAACAAAAAAAAACAAAACAAAAAAAACAAAAAAAAACGGTAATATTAGTCGGACAGGAAGCTATCACTTAAAAAACCTGGAAAAATGTGATAACCAATCTCAGTTTTGCCACCAAGAGTAACTTTAAGGGGCTGGCGGAAATTTGTGTCTCATTAGTATCGTTTTGGTTGTGGTAAAATAAGAGTTCTTCTTGTACTCTCGTCTCAATTTACTATCTTGTAAATAGCATTTTCTCATCATCTACTACTACTACTACTTCTACTTCTACTACTACGAATGAATAACTACGTTTGACATTCACTGTAGATATACATGTTGCATCTTCCTATCTTAACCTATCCCAAACAATCCCGCTTTTTTAAGCCCCACGAAGAATTATATTAAAGACAATATCGTGAAAAAATTAGCAATTGCTAGAAATAAGCTTTAAAAAATTGTGAAATCTCATTTGCAACTTCGCTCAATTTAAACCAGTAAAAAAAATCATGTGGTAATGGGTTAAATACAGTTCTGGTTTGCGACATTTCTTCCTATACATATCGAGGGCTTAGAGCATTAACATAGTATGGCTGTATACTATGTATAGAGCCATATTATGTTTTTGCTCTAAGCCATCGATATGTCGACTACGGAAGAGACTGCGATGACCAGTCCCTTGTCAATGCTCCCCGAACTATTTCCAATGTCTATATAATAATTGGGAATTTGTTCTTAATTTTAGTTGGTCATTGCAGTCTCTTCCGTAGTCGACATATCGAGGGCTTAGAGCAAAAACATAGTATGTATGTTTTTGCTCTAAGCCATAAATATGTCGACTTGGGAAGAGACTGCAATGACCAGTCCCTTGTCAATGCTCTCCGAACTATTTCCAATGTCTATATAATAATTGGGAATTTGTTCTTAATTTTAGTAAATAATCGTTGTTTTACCACGGAATTTATTACATATTTCATTAAAAGGCTTCACATTTGTATCAGCAGTTGTAGAACAAAGGCACTTGACTTAACCCTTGTCATGCTGATACCGGAATATTCCGGTTTTGGCAGGGGATGTAGACAAAGATCAGCCTGCACATAAGTGCAGTCTGATCCTGGTCTACACCTCCTGCTTGCACTTATCCAGCCAGAGTTGTTTATGAATTGATTTCTTAAAGAAATATTGATTTTTTAACAACAAGTTCTCTCAGTGCTTTGATTTAACAGCCATTCAGTAAGGTAATTTATACAGCATGATAAGGGTTGAGATTCAAATCTTCTTTTCATTGACAAGTCCGCCACTTGCCAAGATGGAACTCTTTGTCAATTCGGAACACGTCTAAATTTCGACAAAACTGGTGCTTGTGCGTGACGTTTTCAATAATTACACATTTTCGCCAAATAAAGACTCAGATCAGCTAGCCTGTGCATCCGAGTCTTTACTGGGCTATAATAGATAAATATTATCTCAGAGACGACCAGCGAATTTTGTGAATGCTCAGTATGTCAGTTCAGTTTGATCAGTGCGTGAGTGAAACTGTTGGGTGAAGACTTTTGGTGGTGCATATAGTCTGATTTGCTTAGATTTGGTCCATCGGACTGTCAATCAAATAATCAGTCGACTAATGAAATCATTCATTTAGACTAGAAGTAGACTTTTAACTCCGACATTGGTCGCCATAAATATGTAGCATTTTTTGTGGTTTTGCGACTTAAATTACGATATTTAGGTCGCAAAAAAAAAACACGTTTTACTGAGAAACGTGCTACTGGCACCATTTCATGAAAAAAAAAAAAAAAAAAACGTTTAAAACCGAATTGGAACTTTCAGCCAGAGTCAATTGGACGGGGCCGACAGAGTAAGTGGGCGGGAACAGCGATTGGTCAACGATTTGTTTCTCATCTCCACACACACACACACACACACACACACACACACACACACACACACACACACACACACACACACACACACACACACACACACACACACACACACACACACACACACACACACATACTTGTACAGCATACAATATAAGGACCTTGACTTTCCGCGTTATCCTGAGGACCCATGTAAAACGTTTGCGTATAAAACGCAATGTGATGTCAGTTTCTTTTTCATTGCGTGGAAAGTACAAAATTGATATTGTTTTCCCTTAACACTCAAAGTAAATCAAAGAAAACGTAGTGAGGACTTGTCACCTTTAGCCTGATTTATGAGGACCTTCGGTATGAGGACCCTAATTTGCATATTTTACACAATACCTTTTATGACCATAATTACGAGGACCTAACTTGAAAGTTGTGATGAGGACTTGCACACTTGATTGAGAAATAAAAGTAACTCCTGACCATTTGAATATGGAATATGAAAACAAAAATCCAGTTGGTCACCTAAGGTGTATATACGTAAACGTTATCCATATTTTCCACGTTGACGTCGTGCGAAATAACGTGGTAACTGACTGCAATAAATTTTATTGAATATCGTGTCTTATTTGTTGAAATATATATCAGAAGTAGAAATTTGATCATGTTGACTTTAACTACGAAAACATTTTGAAAATAAGTGATGCGTTTTTAAAGTCAGTCAGTATATTTGTTTTTTTATAGTACGTACAATATGGTATGTTATTTGAGCTTTATCACTGGAGGTGTAAATTGTACAAGGACATTGAGTAACGAACAGTTCCGCGACTGTTCATTACTACATTTTGGCCGACTTCGATTGACGATAGTTCAGGCTATAGTGTGGCTTAGACCGGTAACGCTGTCGACTTTAACAAAGGCTTTTTGTTAAAGTCGACAGTGGTACCAGTCTATAGTGTGGCTGTTCCGTCTATTTTATTGAACATCATGGGCGGATCTAGAGGGGGGGGGGTCAGGGGGTCCGGACCCCCCCTGGCATTTGCAGAAAATTAAATTTTTACTAAATAAATTTAGTGTAATGTTACATATTTATTACATTTTAAGCCATAATTTGAGCTTAGACCCCCCCCCCCCTGGAAAAAATATCTTAGGATTGGACCCCCCCTGGAAAAAAATCCTGGATCCGCCCTTTAACATAGTTCTTTGTTTATCTCAACACTGATTGTTTTCTATGTTTTCATTCGGGCTAAATGCGTCGATTTCTTGACCACAAGAGTACGTCATGTTGCCGGTTGAAAACATGGGATATCCCAAACGTGTAAATGTAGGGGGTTTCTCAAAATGAAACATCGATGGAAAACAACTCTAAATTAATATTCTTCCTGCGTAAAATGTTTTTGGCTAATTTTGTTTCCCACCTGATCGATAGGATACATTTTGGCCAATCAATTCGGCGCCGTACAACCATTTCGTCTTGTATGTTACTTGGCATACTCATGCATTTGACAACAGTAAGTATCAAATTACAGTTGATGCCTATAGTACATGTAGGTACTACGAAACTAGCTTGTTAATTTGGAATTTCGGTCAAATGGTTTAATTTTTGACAGAGAAAACATTTTGAGGACCCGTGTGCAAGTCCTCTAATTGTACCGCAGTCAACTAATCGTTTGTGTGCGTTCAAGCCTGGGTCCTCTGTTTGATCCATATACAAACACGTTTAATATCTGGGGCAAGACACTGATTTTTTAAAACCTTACTTTTCTTAAAAGTGAAACAAGAATATGACACACCAATGAAACTGCTACAGCTGTGGTTTCCTTTTTCACAGTGTTTACATAGGCTAATTACGGTCTCCTGCTCTAATTACGGTCTCCTGCTCTTTTAGATGACATTGTGATGTTTAGGCAGTTTTTAGTTATGATTTTTCCGCTTTCGGTTCGGTTTATTAGCGATTTCGCATCGCATCTGAGTTTCAGTACTTATGCAGTCTCAATAGCTCAGTGGGTATCAATTTACATGCAAGTGGTCTCGGTTTGGAACTGGTTCGAATCCCAGCTCGGCCAACTTTCTTTTTGACGCTTGCTGAAAGTCACTGTGATCCGGTTCATTTGTCTTAAATGGACTTTGTTTAAGTGATAACAACAGTGAGTATCTTGGAAAGAACGTTGTGCCGGTGAAGAAATACCATGATCGCATGGATGGGTACACTTGGAAAGAATGTTGTATATGGTTTCCGCGGATTATCTTTTGTTAACGATGTAGAAGCTATAACTCGCGAGCAATGGCTTTTTCCCACGATGCTTGCAACAGCTCCTTTATTTTGAATTTCGGTCAAATGAGTTAATTTTCGACTTAGCATATCAAAATCAGTTGAATACAAAGAAATATTTCAGGACCCGTGTGCAAGTCCTCCAATTGTACCACAGTCCTCTACTCGTTGATGTGCATTCAAGTCTGGGTCCTTAGTTTGATCTGTATACTTGGATGATTTCCCCTTAAAGTGACATTTCATATTTTTTTTTACATAAATTTTAGATTAATATTTATCTGAAAGAACAAATTCTCTTATGAAAATTCCGAAAATTTCAAGCCAAAATACTGAACCGTTTACGAGAAATACATATTTTTGTGCTAAAATCAAACAAGTTGTTGTTGACAATAGTTCAGATTTACATGGATTTTTTTTCCATTTCTGTCTCATTTTTAAAGGCGTATTTTTCTCTCACAAATAA
This sequence comes from Fragum fragum, assembly GCA_946902895.1. Taxonomy (NCBI): domain Eukaryota; kingdom Metazoa; phylum Mollusca; class Bivalvia; order Cardiida; family Cardiidae; genus Fragum; species Fragum fragum. The sequence continues at coordinate 18,810,067 of OX336366.1, forward strand.
CAACCTCAAAAAAAAAAAAAAAAAAAAATGATAGCATTTCTACGCATTAGAATAACACATCCTTACATCAAGACATACTTTTAAAATATGAAATTGAAATGTTATGTCCCTTTAATATTTTATACCCTATTCACACGCAGTTCTTTCGTTTTGGACAAGTGGAATAACTTTTTTCCATTTCACACAGTTAGGCCTACGAAATGTCCTTTTCTCCACGCAATACATAGCCATCCTTTTAGAATGGTAGGTCATAAACTTTACTTAGATAGTCTTTTAATTTTACGTCTGAACCGCAACATCCAATAATCCCTTTCACAGACGACAAAAGTTTTGACCGGTCAAAATTCGAAGGTGTTGCAAACGACACGGTGAATCATAGTTTATAGAGGCAAGTAGCTTTCTGTGGAGTGGGGTTGATATGAGACTGCTAGTCGCCACCATCATCGCTTTTCAACAAAAACCTCGTAATTGCACCTGGTTTTAAGCTGCAGTTACGAGTTTTTTTTTGTTGAAAAGCAGCGATATGCTTGTTCTTTCTCTCAATGCTCTGTAAGGGAAACTTTATCCAAAACTGTTATGGAAAGCAATAAAGGGGACCAACATTTTCAAATGACGCGTAGTAAATTTACTTAAGCCTCTCTTACAACCGGTCGTACGTGCTCCTGCGTGCGGTCTGCGTCTAAAACGTACGTTTAGTCGTGCGATGCACGCACGTGCAACGTACGATTCTGGTGGACACAACCACGACACAGACTGCACGCAGCAAAGAATTGACCGGACAATTCTTTGAGGCGCTCTTACAACCCGTAGTGCGTCTTTATAAATCGTGCGATTTTGCAGAGTTTTAAAACGTACGATTTAAAAAGATGCACGACGGGTTGTAAGAGAGGCTTTATATAGCCCTTTAATTTTTACGTTTGAACGGTAAAGTCCAATTAACCCCGCTTACTGAACCGGCTAAAATATAGTTGCTTTTCTTCGAAAACCTGGTAACTACAGCTTAAATCAAGATGTGGATAAAACCTGGTAACTACAGCTTAAATCAAGCTGTGGATACGCGGTTTTTTTTAAAGAAAAGCAACGTCATTCATCACATTCAAAAAGTTATCATAAAATTGTACGCTACGAAAATTGATGAATTGGCATTATTTAAATAAACTGACGTCCAAAAGAAACGCCCCAATGAAATTTGTCGTTATTTTCCTTATGACTGCAACAATGTTAGTAAAATGTATACTGTATATCATCATTTTGACCGACAATTACGGTAAATGAAAAAAATGTGCGTTTTTATTCGCCAATATGTCCATTTCCGGTGACTGGTCACGTTTTCTACGTGCGCTTCGTGTATGTTTATCACGTGATGAAATGGGTCATATTTTACACAGTGGCATGTGTTAGTGGATAGGCAACCACGACTTTAAAGATTTTCTAATGAAACATCCAAATTGAAGGATACCAAGACTAAATTCTGAAAAGGGAGCGCGTAATATGGCATTTTTTTAATGCGACGAATGCACAAACAAGTCGCAAGATGGTTTAACATATTGTGTTTCTCGATTCGGTGTCTTGATCGACGCGTTAGAGTTCCGCAAACATCTATCGATCGGTCACGCTCAAGTAGACTCCATTTAACGCCTATAAAGCATGATAATTCTCCACGTTTACGTCATGCACGTTTCAGGTTTGTGACGTTGGGATCGATTTTCTGTCGAGTAGTCTGTTACTGTGGTGGTCAAATAAGTATTTTTTTGGTAACTGTTGTTGTTGTCATTTACGTTTGAAATAGACACACTGCTTGGAAAATAGAGCTCGTAGATAAGCCATTTTCGAATACGGGGAAGTGAAAAACAAGCCGCCTGACGTTTTAACGTCTTTCATTGCACAATCTGGCATCTTGTTCGACGAGTTAGAGTTAGAGAAACATTTGCCAATCGTCCAAAGTCAGGTAGACCTCGCGTAACGCTTGTTATACAAGAAGCCGTCTTACGTTGACGTCATTTGCGTTTCAGGTTTGAAACGTTGAAATCAACATCGTGTTTAGTATTCAATAATTGTGGTCACCAAATAAGCCGTTTTACGGTATCTTTTGTCGTCGCAAGTAAAGTTTGAACCACGTGCTACAGATTTTCAAATAAAAATTCTGATACCGCTCTGTTTAAATGTGCCGTTTTTCTAAACTGTAACAATTTGATTATTTCTTTATCATCATTTTTCAACAACAGATAGTCAAATTTACAGATGGAAATTATTTTGTAATTTCAATTCAGGTTTACTGAATAATCGGAATTTTATTAGGACTGGGGCGTTTCTTTTGGACGTCAGTATAGGTTCACATAAAATTATTGTGCAAAATTCGAAAATTGACACTTTTTGATTTGGGCGTTTACGTATTTATTTACCGAAAAGATTCCCCCTTTGAGCTTTTTACATTCGCTTCTTTCAATTTGAAATGGCATATTTCGTTCTGATAAACTTTTATGTTCTCTACAATGCATGCTCATAATTTATTTGTCTCTTTATACAAGTTGTACAGTGTAGTTGTGAGCTAGCTTTTTGCAGGAAAGCGAGGGTATAAGATATATTGCTCAATATTTGTTTGGGAACAAAATCGTGATCAAAGTCTTTAAAATTATTCTTGAAGCACCCTTACCCATTTCCACACAATGACGTCTTAGAAACCCTACAAAATAAAGACTTTTGAAAACATTGTGGAAAATGAAGAAATTGCTTATGACAAGCAATTTCTTCATTTCCCACAATATTTTCTTCCTCAAATTATCAATAAATGTAAAATGACATTCAAATAGAGTTGTCGTCTGCAACATCTTTGAGGTTAGACCAGTCTAAAACTGTCGTTTTGTAATGGGTTAAACCTTCAACTTTGAAACAATCAATATATACAGAGAGGCAAAATTAAGTATACACCATAGTTCTTTCACGTTTTCGGAGAACCGATTAATAGATTTTGTACAATTTTTAAACGCCACCGAAGGTATTCGTCTATTGATGTAACCTTCTTAGCCTATCCGTCCATCTATCTTTTCTTTCGGTGCGACGTTTTTTCATAGTATACAGCGTCATCGAAAAAGGGGATTTAATCGCTAAATTAATGCAAGCATATGTGTTGACATATTCCCTACATTTATGAACGGATTTTGACAGAATTGTCACAGAAAAAGTCTAGTCACCTAGGTCTACGCGTACATTGCTAGTGCTTTTCCATATTACGGTGCGTCATGGCAAAATGGGACTTGATGCAAACGGGTTATCTGACATAACTCCTTCTAAATTCATTGACGGATTTTGATAAAGTTTGCGTAGAATGTTCCTAGTCACCTGACTAAGTGAATATAAAGTCGCGTTTCTTTCATTATTATGCTGCGTCATAGAAAAATGGGTCTTAATGCAAAAAAGTGGCATATTGGTCAATTTCTACCAGCCACCGAGAATTGGGTTAGAATGTTAGAGAACATTTAACGTTGTGATTTGTTATGATAAGGATTAAAGACACCAAATAGGGAATAATGGCAATATCTAATGCTTCGCTAAATTGGCATGTAGCAGGAGTATGGGTAGTCAAAGCAATTTCAGGTGAAATTCATCATAACTAATATTGGATTTGGGGTAGAAATAAAAAATGCAAAATTTTGAGTCGATATGATGGAAATTAAGAGAGATATATAGAGACAAAAGGTGTATACTTTCTTTTGCCTCTCAGTATATTTTACGACTAAATAGCCTACCGCCATTTGCTATAGCACGGTGGGGATTGTGCATGCTGGGATGGGTAAATCTACGGACAAATTTGCTTCGCTTCAGCTATGACATTTTGCAATAACTTCCTTATTTCTGCGCCAATTAAAAAACGGTTTGTTGCTTGTACCCCGCCTTACTGAGCTCTTTCCCCCGATGTATGCTTTACACGAAACCCTTTTGTACTTTTTGCGAAAAGTGATCCCAACCGACCAGAAAAACGACAAAAAATCTGGTCGTTTTTCAGGTCAGTTGGAATCCATTTTTGGGAAAAATATGGGGAGTTTTCAAATAAGTAATACACCTGAGGAAAGCGCTCAGTAAGGCGGGGTACATGCAACAAACCGCTTGAAAATTGACACAGTAATAAGAAAATTATTGCACAATTTCCTACCTGAAGCGTGGCTTATTTTGCCGTAGTCGTTATCATTCCGTTTTCTGGTCATTTGGGATCAATTTTTTGAAAAATTAAAAGGATACCACAAATAATCCATGTATCCGAGGAAAGGGATTTTCAAGGCGGGGTACATGCAACAGACCTTTTGAAAGTCGACAAAGAAATTAAGGAGTTATTGCAAAATATTTGACAAGATTCGAGATTATTTTTCTCCGTATTCGTTATCCATCTCAGCATGCACAATCCCCACCGTGTATAGGTTATAAATTTATATTTGTGTCCAATGAAAAAAAGATACGCCTTATAAATTCTCACGGATTTGGGGACTTTTATCTTATTTTATTGTTTTTACCCTAAATAATTGATATAATATCCGCGATTTCGTTTGTATTATTAATAATTCTCATGCTAAAATAACACCCCCCAAACAAGACCGGTTTTGACGGCCCTGAAGAATGTTTGCTTAAAACCCCAAAATGGAAACGGCATTGCATTGATGTTATAGCAAGATACCTCGTAACTCCAGCTATATAATTAAGCTGGAGTTACGAGGTTTTTCAATAACACCGACTGTTTTCCTCTTTTCTCTCAAGATTTGAAAAGAAAACCCACCAAAAATTATTAGGAATCCACTATGACGTACTAAATGGGTCAAAAGTCTATATAGGCCTAGAGCGTGCACGCATAAAATATACGCGTCGACGCATATATTTTCAACTGCTAGCGTAAATTTTTATGCGTCCATGCGTAAATATGCGCGTCGACGTATAAAATTTACGCGAGCAGTTCAAAAATATGCGTCGACGAGTAAATTATACGCGAGCAGGAGTAAAAAATCTGAAACCGATGCTGGCAAATGGGAGAGGTGGTTAGAAACATTTCCCTTTATACCATAAAATTGATTGATGAAACAAAGGAGCTGATGGGTTCACAGATAAAAAACGCGTCGACGCGTGTATTTACGCGAGCAGTTGAAAATTTCGCGTCGACGCATGAATTTTCAACTGCTCGCGTAAATTTTATGCGTCGACGTGTAAATATATGCGTCGACGCATAAAATTTACGCGTGGACGCGTATATTTTATGCGTTCACGGTCTAAATAGACTTTTGACCCATTTGGTACGCCATAATCAACTTTATCAAGTATACATAGGCGTCACGTTAGGACAATCTCAATGTGTGCAAGTCCTCTAATTGTACCGCAGTCCTCTAATGGTTGTTGTGCGTTCAAGCCTGGGTCCTTAGTTTGATCTGTATGCAAGAGACGGCTTTTTTGAAACCTAACTTTTTTTAAAAGTGAAACAAGAATAAGACACACCAATGAATGGTTATGATCTGCTACGGTATAGTTTAGAAAACTAGTCAATTACTATCAATGCAATATTGTCACCGATATGTTTGGCCAGGGATCCAACCCGCAACCTCCTGCCGTCTTTTAAAGCGTAAATTTAATGCGTCGACGTGTAAATATATGCGTCGACGCATAAAATTTACGCGTGGACGCGTATATTTTATGCGTTCACGGTCTAAATAGACTTTTGACCCATTTGGTGCGCCATAATCTACTTTATCAAGTATACAGTTGCGTCACGTTAGGACAATCTCAACGTGTGCAAGTCCTCTAATTTTACCGCAGTCCTCTAATGGTTGGTGTGCGTTCAAGCCTGGGTCCTTAGTTTGATCTGTATGCAAGAGACGGCTTTTTTGAAACCTAACTTTTTTTAAAAGTGAAACAAGAATAAGACACACCAATGAATGGTTATGATTTGCTACGGTATAGTTTAGAAAACTAGTCAATTACTATCAATGCAATATTGTCACCGATATGTTTGGCCAGGGATCCAACCCGCAACTTCCTGCCGTCTTTTAAAGCGTAAATTTTATGCGTCGACGTGTAAATATATGCGTCGACGCATAAAATTTACGCGTGGATGCGTATATTTTATGCGTTCACGGTCTAAATAGACTTTTGACCCATTTGGTACGCCATAATCAACTTTATCAAGTATACAGTGGCGTCACGTTAGGACAATCTCAACGTGTGCAAGTCCTCTAATTGTACCGCAGTCCTCTTATGGTTGGTGTGCGTTCAAGCCTGGGTCCTTAGTTTGATCTGTATGCAAGAGACGGCTTTTTTGAAACTTAACTTTTTTTAAAAGTGAAACAAGAATAAGACACACCAATGAATGGTTATGATCTGCTACGGTATAGTTTAGAAAACTAGTCAATTACTATCAATGCTATATTGTCACCGATATGTTTGGCCAGGGATCCAACCCGCAACCTCCTGCCGTCTTTTAAAGCGTAAATTTTATGCGTCGAAGTGTAAATATATGCGTCGACGCATAAAATTTACGCGTGGATGCGTATATTTTATGCGTTCACGGTCTAAATAGACTTTTGACCCATTTGGTGCGCCATAATCCACTTTATCAAGTATACAGTGGCGTCACGTTAGGACAATCTCAACGTGTGCAAGTCCTCTAATTGTACCGCAGTCCTCTAATGGTTGGTGTGCGTTCAAGCCTGGGTCCTTAGTTTGATCTGTATGCAAGAGACGGCTTTTTTGAAACCTAACTTTTTTCAAAAGTGAAACAAGAATAAGACACACCAATGAATGGTTATGATCTGCTACGTTATAGTTTAGAAAACTAGTCAATTACTATCAATGCTATATTGTCACCGATATGTTTGGCCAGGGATCCAACCCGCAACCTCCTGCCGTCTTTTAAAGTGTTTCAATTTGTTCAAGGCGTCATTTCACGCATTATGCAGTTTCAATAGCTCAGTGGGTAGCGACTTATAAGCAGCAATTTACAAGCAAGTGGTCCCAGTTTGCCACTGGTTCGAATTCCAACTCGGCTATCTTTCTTTTCGACGTTCGATGAAAGTCTTTGACCCGAATCATTCGTCTTTCACCAATGGACTTTGTTTGAAAAAGTAATTCTAATTTTGGAAGAAAATAAACGTTACTTGCGGTACCGGTGAAGAAATACCATGGCAGCATGGATAGGTGCACTTTAAAAGAACGTTGTTTCAGTCAAATCATGGCAGTCAGTGCACCTATCCACCAGTACCACACATAGCTTTCTTTCAAAGCCACTGACTGCTTTATCACATAAACTTTGTCCATTGGTGAAAAAGAATGAATCAGGTCACATTGACTTTTCGGAAAGTAAGTTGGCTGAGCCAGGTTTCGAGCCAGTGCCATATTGAGATCCTTTAAATTGCCAGCCTGACTACTGACTGAGCTATTGAGGCTTGACGAAATATTTGTGAGGACATGTACTGTAACAGAAAAGAGTTTGTGTGAACCTATGCATACAGTCAAGAGAAAAACAAAATATATGTATGTTCATTCATGTTACACTCCCAAGTTTGTGAGGACCTGTGCATACAGCCATGGGAAAAACAAAATATATGTATGTGAGGACCTGTGCCAGTCGTCAAGCACACTCTCAAGTCACGTGACAAAAGCAAAGTGTGCATGTTCTGTGCGTCCAGACTACTTTTTAACGTTTAAATGAGGACTCGATTATTTTTCAATTTTCTATAATAGTATGTCAAAATCAGTTGAATACAATGAAAACATTTTGAGGACCCGTGTGCAAGTCCTCCAATTGTACCGCAGTCCTCTAATCGTTGGAGTGCGTTCAAGCCTGGGTCCTCTAATTGATTGCCATACACACACACACACACACACACACACACACACACACACACACACACACACACACACACACACACACACACACACACACACACACACACACACACACACACACACACACACACACACAAAGAGAGAAAATTTGCACGTGGAATTATTTTATAGAATGTAATTCTTCTAGAATCATATATTTTTGCTTTCTTGGTGAATTTGACGTTGAATTGTAAGAAATTTATATATCTTTTGTTTGCATGGAGGTATGGAATTCATACAATGTGGTTAGTGTTTTTTTATTTTGTTTAATACCCTGATGTAAACATTAACACCAACAAAATATTCTCTTTATCTCTGGACAAATAACTGCACATACCCTTTTTTGATGTTCAGAAGAAATATTTCTATGGAAAACTGTGTGGAAAAGGGATAAAATGCTTGTAACAAGCAATGGCTCCATTTCCCATATTTTTTTAAAATTCTATTTACCACTTATTTCTCGATATTTAGGTTCCGTGGGGTGCCGGGCATTTCTTCGTGGTCTGTCGTAGGAGGCGGCTAAAATCAGACACTTACTCCTGCTTTCCTAGCATCTCTAGGATTGGAGCAAGTTGCTGTCTTTCATTTCAAAGCTTTTTTTTATCTCGATGTAAATAAGCTTTTGAATGAAAAACACTAGCCTTTGTGTGAGACCCTATGTGGTTAAACGGGGTATTAAAACAAACCACTGCAGGCCTACCCCTGTCTCATCTGCCACTTCAGCTAGCAGAACGACCGTGACATTGCTATGTTGTAAGAGGCGACAAAGGGGTCATTATTTACTAGTTGTTTCACTTCTCATCGATCATTTTATGCCTTGTATTTGTCTTTGTAGTGCTCTGTATGCTTTATGTTATACTATCCTTAAATTTCTTTCGCGCTAAATGACCACAGCTGTCGACGCTGCGTAAAACACCAATCAATCAATCAACCAGTCAATCAATCAAAATTTAGTTTATGTTAAAATTATTGTCTTCAACGTCTTTCCATTTGGACGAGTCAATAGCTTGTTGTCGTTAGAAACAAAGGCTAATTGCTGCCAACGTTTGTTTTTGATGGTTATATTTCGGCTGGATAAGTAGGAAGTAAGACCTAGTCTAGAAAGTTAGATTGACCTCCAGGGAGAACAAGTGGAAAGCAATAATTGGTTTCCAGAGTTGGTATTGGAAAATTGGCTGTTAGCTCCATTTAATCAATCATTTAGACCGACTTTGTAGACTAGAACAACACACTTTCTTAAGAAGCATTAATGCCTACCAGGTTATCATTGAGATTTTTTTAACATTTATAGACCTTAGAAAAATGTAGATTATTTGCTACAAAATATCAGACACACTAAAGAAAAAATATAGATAATTTTATTAAAAAATGTAAGGTACTCAAGAAAAAATCGTGGACAATGAGTAAATTGCTTGTTACGAAAGTACATTAATTTAAAAAAATCATCATCTAAAATTTGTCATCTGTAATAAATTCCAATTTGGACCAGTCTAAAATTTTGTCATGTGAGAATGGGTTAACATAATCATACCATGTCAACGTCTATCTTTTTTAAATCTTTTACGAATCCACATGCCCTTTATCCATTTCCACAAAATTCCTCTTTTCGACGCCCTTTAAGAAAAAAAACTTCGAAAATAGTGTGAAAAATATAGGAATTGCTTGTTTAAAGTGATTTCTTTGGTATCCACAAAGTTTTCTATATTAAAAGACAAATAATCTAAAATTTCATCAACCAAAAAATGTCGTCTGCTACATCTAAAATTGTCGTCTTGCGAGGGGTTAAAATAAATAGACCAAGGATTAAACCATGTCAGCGTTTATCGATTACCCTTATTCGTTTAGAGAAGTTTTATCCATGATAGATGTTTACACCGTTTCATCCTCTATCTTTCCCTTATTCTCACACAATTTGAGACGTCATTTACACAGGCAATGATTACAGTTTTCAGCTTCTATCGCGATTTTATATAAGTCATTTATGATGTCATAATTACGGATAAAACGGTGTCAGCGTTTATCGTTAAGTATTGCTAGATTCTTGACGTCATAAACATTATCACGGATCAAACCGTAGCAACATCTATTCTATTTTCTAACGTTTATCTCGACTTCATTAACGTAACCAAGAACGCGATAAGACCGTCACGGTATATGTATGTATATGAATTATCTTAGACTTAAAGATAGAAGGAAAAATCAAAAGCAAAAATAAAAACACTACCATCAACAACAACAACAACAACAACACCCAAACAACAACAACAACAACAACCGCGCCTTCGATTTTTATGAAGATTAACCCGTTCCCACTCAATTACGCTTTTAGATACCCATGAGAAAAAAAATGCTTTGTAAAAAATTTTGGAAAATGAAGAAAATGCTTGTAACAAGCAATTTCTTCAATATCAACAATGTTTTCTATAATAAAAAGACAAATAAAAAAAGAAATAAGATAAATAAATGAAATAAAATAAATCGATAGACGCTTTTAGACGCCCCTGAAAAAAAAATCTTTGGAAAACATTGTGGAAAATGAAGAAATTGGAAACATAGATAAATAAATTAATAAAGAAAATGAAATAAAATTCCATCAGCTTTAAATTGTCGTCTGCAGCTTTTTTTAAATTTGGTCGAGTCGATTATCATTGGGCTCCCGGTCGCCATCTGATCGTGAAAATTTTAAGAGGAAGTTCTTGTGTAGTCTCAATTACACGCCATCAATAAGGAGAAGATTAGTTCATTTTTAATTATATCTTCGTGAAGTATAGTGTGACAGCATTTGAAAAATATGCTTCATCTAATAATTCCGAAGAAAATTTTTCAGTAATCAACTGACAGGTGCCTCTCTTGTCATAGAAACAGAATTTACTCTTTTGTCATAGAAACAGAATTCAAATTTTAGAATCCAAGGGTTTTAATTGGCTGTATTTCTTTTCATACTTCCTCTAACAGAATTTTGAGCACACCATTGCTTGCATGCTTGCGCTCAAAGTAGATTAATAACATTAATTCAACATTAGCAACTTGTTTGCTTTTTTGTTTGATGTCGTTGAATTATAAGAAAATTATCTTCATTTATTAATCATTTAATTTTCCGTCGGGCGTTCTGGTTGGTCGAAAAAAAATTTTCATAACTCCATGATCAAAATTTTGAGCACGCAGCGATTTTGAATGCTTCCGCGAAAAGTAGTTCCATACAAAAAGGTATAAAAAATTGTAAAGTTTTTGCTTTTTTCGCTCGATACTATTAAAGTATAAGAAATGAAGAGACTGTTTTTTGCTTTTATGGAGGTATGAACCGAAAAACCTAATCACACTTATGTATGAATCCGCTTCGCGTATTCATACAGTGTGATTAGTTTTTCGGTTCATACCTTCATGAAAACTTCGCAGATTCATACAAAGGTGTGATTAGGTTTTTTGGTTCATACCTTCATGAAAACAAAAAATATTCTCTTCATTTATTAAAACATATAGAATATAAATCTGCTCACTAATTTGATTTAATGAGTAAATAATATTGATAACAATATTTTCCCTAACAGGTCTGAATAATCCTTCAGCTGCATTAAATATAACGTGAAATGACTTCGTTTGCGATGTTTCGATACGACTGAAGATGTCTTTGACGTCATAAAAGGGTATGTTAGTTTCTATGGAAGACGTCATATCAAGCCGTTAGCTATGTATTCAATCGTCCTTTAGATATAATTGTCGGATCGTTGGTTCCACCCACTGAGCTCCGATAGGAAGTTCAACTTAGATATTAAACGGCGTTCTTTTGTCAGTTACATGTAATGAAATGTTGAATAGATGAATAAGCTGTAGTTACGACGTTAAAGACGCCAAACCTACACCACCAACAACAACAATAAAAAAGGTTATCAAATGGCGACAAATGAAATCAAACTTCACTCTCGGACTAAAGGAATGATTTAATTGGTCGACCGTTTCTTTGATTGACACACGCGATTGGTCAATTGACGAAATTGAAGAAAAAATAACAAAACTACACAGAGTCTTTGGCTAGTTTTGGTTGATTTGGTTGAGTCCTTGAGATTTTTCAATTGAGATTAATAAATAAAATATTTGATATATAAATCGAAGAATAAATAGACGATATATGAATAAAAATGGTGAATAAATACTATCAAACCTGCATTGACAGGAAGTCCTATCATGATGTTTATGGTCTGGTTCTCGTTTTGTATCTCTAAAATCCATCACTTGGGTCAAGAAGACGAAAACCAGTTCAATGAAAAATCCTCCATTGTTTGCGGTGCATTAGACTATGTAATAAACTACTGCAAATTGGCAAGAGATTTCCAGCGTTTCACTGATTCTATATTTGTCGCCTGTTTAGTCTCACATTATTTTCACAAAGAATCAATATAAACGTCTGCAACTGCAATTGTGTCTGCGTGCAAAGAAAAACAAAATCTGTGATTATAAGGTATCAAATATCATTATACACCATGCCCTTGTGATTCCCGATTCAAAATCAATGACAAAAAAAGTAACTGTCATCCACTGAGTGGAAATGTTGGAGAAAATTTGATTCGGAATATCAGAAATATTTCCTTTTACGTTACCATGGTATCCGAAGTATTCCGCACTTGGCATGATATTACGAGAAAGTATGGCGCGTGTGTGATGGCAACAAAACTCTAGGATAGAACAATCGATTTTGGCTCTTGGCTCTTCAATCGATGTTTTATTGGGGAGATAGAGGGACTTACAGAGGATTCTTCTTGTGTTCTTAAGTTGATTTGAGGAACTGTATGTACAAATTATTACATCTGTAAGGGGGTTTAATAAAAAGGATTTACCAATGGATTAAGCATATTGCGTTTTTGTGAATTTACACGGTAAGATTACAATACATCGTCGTTCTATTCAACCCATTCCCACACAAACCACTTGTTTATGCCTCGTGAGACAATTAGATTTAGTAAACATTACGAAAATTGAAGAAATTGCTCGTCACGCGCAATTTCTTATATGTTCACAATGTTTTATACCCTTAAAAGGCAAATATATTTTAAATTCCATTAACTTGAAATTGTAATCTCTAACGTCTTTCAATTTGGACCATTCTAAAATTCTGCTGAGTGGTAATGGGTTAAAATAAACCTCGAGACGGCATCTTGATTATAGCTACAGTCACGAGATGTTTTCAAATAATTCTAAGACCCTGGCTTTCTATTTTTCCCCTGATGTGTTTACATTTTAATGATTGTACTTTTTACTTGATATATGTTTTCACTTCACACCCAATTGACCAATCGGTGGCCCCGCCCACTTACTCTGTTGGTCTCACCCATTGACTCCAACAAGAAGTCCCGCTTCAATTCTAAACGACGTTATTTTTCATTTGGCCAGGTACATATACAACAAATCAAAGTACTGAAAGAGCTGTAAGCTAGCAAAGTATAGTTTTGTTAAGTATTCTTCTATGCTAAAGGTTATCATGATAAAAAAAACAAGGTTAAATTAACCCAGGAGTTAACCCATTACAACACGACAAAATCTAAGACTGGTTCAAATTTAAAGAAGTTGCAGACGACAATTTCATGTTAGTTGAATTTAGAAATCTTTCCCTTGTTGGGTAGAAAATATTGTAGACAATGAAGAAATTGCTTGTAATAAGCAACTTCTTCATTTTCCACAATGTTTTCCAAAGCTTTTTTCTTGAGATGCTTAAAAAATGGAATTGATTGGGAAGGGTTAAATAGTATGCTTTTGAAAGAGTTCTCTAAAATTTGAATAGAGTTTATATTATTCCTGAAATACATAAGAACTACTTTTTATGGCGAAGGCCTTCAATGGATTTATTGATGAAGCCTACAGTGGCAGTTTGCACTCGTTGAACTTTGAGAAGACCTCAAAATTTCGTCTGACGCTTTGCTATCTAAGAAGTAGAATTATTGGTTGGCGTTGAAATCGCCAAACCAACAAAAAGGTTAATAAAAGTGACGGCCATTGTTGGAGTTCAACACTCATTTCCGGTCTAGATGAATGATTTCATTGGTCGACTAGTTATTTGATTGACAATTGTTCAATTAAGCGCTAATAAAAAAGAGAAATTTCAGAGATTTTGAAAGCATCCTTGGGAAGGGAGAAAGTAAGAAAATATTTACTCAATATACGAAAATTATATAATTCTTTCATTTGTAAATTGGCATTTTTATGGGTTTCAACATGGCGTAATTTTACTTAACTAGAAATAGTTCGCTTGTGAAAAAAGGTGTTTAATATCTCCAAGAAAAAAGAAAAAAGGCTGTTTAGGATATTTCTATAGAATTGGCCCATTACAGGCCAATGTAGTCAGTTTATTGGAAGTGCAGACGACAATATTAAGTTGATTCAATTTTGAAAATCTTTGCCTTTTGGGATAGAAAACAATCTGGAAAATGAATAAATTGCTTGTTAGAAACAATCAATTAATTCATTTTCCAAAATGTTTTCCAATTTTTTTCCATCAGGGGTGTAAAGGCGGGATTTTTGGATATGGATTGTCCATTGTGATTGATCAATTGCTGATGTTTAAATCAGGCATGGCTAAACTAGAAACCGAAAATGCCAAAGTTGCCATATCACTAAAAGATTTAATATCCTATTTGTGTGTGAGAGAGTGTGTGTGCGCGAGTGCTTGGGTGTGTTTTCATGAATTCCCACCCAATGACGCTTTTAGACTACCCCTAAGAAAAGTTATTGGGAAAACATTGAGTAAAATGAAGAAATTACTGGCAACAAGTAATTTCTTCACGTTTCACATTTTTTTCAACCCCAAAAGTTGATTTTCAAAAAAAAGTATATTATAAACTAAACATTGTCGTCTGCGATCCTTTCAGTTTGGACCATTTTAAAATTTTGTCGTCTGGTAATGGGATAAAGGAATCAATGGCGTGACAATAACTGTCTGATATAAATTTGTGCGACATCTCCATGAGTAATTGAATGCGCCACATTTGATCCCTTACCAGATGGCCAAAGTTAAGAATGGTCCAAATTGAAAGGCGTTGCAGACGGCATTTCAAATCTAGCAAAATCTTTGAAAAATTGTGTCAGAAAGGGTAGAACATATTGTAGGACAATAACTGTCTAATATAAATTTGTGCGAAAACTTCAAGAGTAATCGAATGCGTCACATTTGATCCCTTACCAGGGCCAGAGGTTATAAAACTTTTTTCGTACTCAGTTAAGAATTTACTCAAACTTCAAGCTTAAGTAAATGTCCTGTTTCACTGTTAACTGTAGAATTTGTGACAAAAGTATAATTTATCAATATAATGTTTCGTTTTACGCACTCGCCGTAAAATTTAAGCTAATATACGTGTTTTATTTTGGATTGAAATTTAAGTAAATTCTCAGTTGAGTACGAAAATAGTTTTAAAATCTCGGGCCCTGATGGCCAAGGTTAAGAATGGTTCGAATTGAAAGGTGTTGCAGACGGCATTTTGAATGTAGCTTACTCTGAAAATTGTGTCAGAATAGCTAGAAAACATTGTAAGAGGAAAACAGAATGCTGATTCTCAACCTTTTCTTGTTTCGACAAGTCTTCCCTTCCTTAATTTTCTTCAGTACGTAAAAATTCGGGACTGAATGGTAATTAGTTAACAAGTGTAGAATTACGAAAATAGGTTGTGATTATTTTTTCAGGAAGATTATCTGTTTTCAATAGCAAGCGTTGTTTTCAGTTCCTTTTATTCAATAAATAGATATCTTTTTAACCAATTCCCACACAACAAAATTTTAGACTGATCCAAATCGAAAGAAGCTGCAGACGACAATTGATTTTCGGTCTTTTTGGATGGAAAATATTTTGACAATGAAGAAATTGCTTGATACAAGCAATTTCTTCATTTTCAAAATTGTTTTCCAAAGTATTTTCTTGGGCGGAAATGTGGGGTTGTATGGGAATGGTGTGTAAGGTAATAAAATTATCTATTGATATTACTTTAGATATGATCATATCTTCACCTTAAGATTTTTCACGACATATGATACATTCTAATGGCTTCTTTGGACCATCATTTGTTGGTTTTATGATCTCTCTCTCTCTCTCTCTCTCTCTCTCTCTCTCTCTCTCTCTCTCTCTCTCTCTCTCTTCTCTCTCTCTCTCTCTCTCTCTCTCTCTCTCTCTCTCTCTCTCTCTCTCTTCTCATCTCTCTCTCTCTCTCTCTCTCTCTCTCTCTTGATACCATATCAGATACATATCAATGCATATATTTAAATACAAAGAATGCATTTAGGCAGACGAATCTATTACAGATTCTTTTTTCTTCCTTTTCGTCTTAGATCAAAGTACTGAAGGACTGTAAGCTAGCAAAGCATAGTTTTGTTAAGAAATCTTCATTGTCAAAGATTATCATGATAAAAACATTCAAGGCTAAAGAAAACCCAGGAGTTAAAAAGCAAGCTTTTGAAAGTTTGAATAAAGTTAATTTATGTGGCCATACAAAGCAGCGCGCACACTGAAGACTCTGATTAGACTCATTCTTAACATGTTATGCTCATGTTATGCTCAAGTAAAATGGGCTAAAAGTACCTCTAGAGGATGAACTTGCAATATTCCTGAAATATATAAGAACTATTTTTGTAGCGTAGGCATTCAATAGATTTAGTGGTTTAGTGGCAATTTCACTCATTGAACTCTTAGAAAACTTCAAATGTTTGTCTGTTAACTTAAGCTATCAAAGCTGTCGTTTGCTAACCTAAAAAGCCTTTAGCCTATTAACGTGTAGTTTGCCGTACACAATCACCAATATCTAAGCGATGAATTAAGTTGCCGGGAATGTCATTACTGATGAACAGGGGCCTATCGCAGGCCAAAGCACCACAGCTACAACCCACAGTTCTCTGTAGCGTGCACTGTTATGGTTGCGAATCAGCAATGTACCAAAATGCATTCATTAACCCTTGTCGTGCTGATCCCGTGAATATCTTAGTCTACACCTCCTGTCTATCCCTTTGAAACAAAAGCTGTTTATGATTTAATTTTCAAAAGAAGTATTGACAAATGAAAACAAGTACTACCAATGCTTTCATCCCTTTGATTTTTATACAATTCAGAAAAGGATTTTATTCAGCATGACAAAAAAAGATCTATCGAGGTCTATGAACATAGGCGTATGGAAGCATAGACTCAAATCTGCTTATGCAAGTTAACAGACTCTTTTGACGCCCCAAGAAAAATGTCTTGGGGAAAACAATGTGAACAATGAAGATATTGCTTGTAATAAGCAATTTCTTCAACGTCCGGCTATATTTTCTATCCTAAAAGGCAAAGGATTTTTGAATTTCACCACATTGAAATTGTTGTCTGCACTATCTTTCAACTAGGACCAGTCTAAAATTGTGTTGTGTTGTATTGGATAAACAGCGTAGAAGAGTTTGTGCCCTTGACGCGTGAAGAAAGTGAGCGCAGGTCAATGTACCAATGTGCAAACACCACAAAACACACCTATATTCAGGCATAAACTTTACTTTAGGGGGTGACCGGTTGTTATTTTCTTCGACTCAAGAATAAGATACTTAAGCCGATTACCAGCAAGCTTCCGTTCCATCCCTAACAAATAAACTATTTGACCGTCTGTAGACCTTTTAAGCGATGCTAACATAATCCCGCTTTTTACGCCCCTTTGAAAAAGACTGCGGAAGATGAGTAATTGCTTGAAACAAGAAAATTTTAAATCGTTGGACATTGTTTTCCATCCTATAAGACAAAGAATACTAAACTTCAAGCATTTTGAAAATGTCGGTCGCTACTTCTTTCAGCCTTGACAAGTCAATATTTTGCCATATGGTATGGGTTAATCTTTTAAATACCCGTAAATCAAATTTCTTGGAAGCATTCGTCTGCTAACATTCCACAGCTTTTTCCTGAAATACTTTCTAATTTATACGATTTCAAAAATATCGTTACTTTGTATAGGGACTAATTAAGATATGAACAGAATATGTTTTTTTTGTTTGTTTTTTTTTCATTGAGGTTAAAAAAATAAAAAGAAATACACTGTATGAATACGCGAAGGGAAAGCATTGTGTAAAATGAAGAAACTATTTGTAACAAGTCATTTCTTCATTTCTCACAATGTTTCTATACAGAAAATTGAAAAAAAAAATCTAAACTTCTTGATCTTTAAATTCTCGTCTGCACCTCCTTTCAATTTGGACCGGTTTTAAACTTTGCCGTCTATAGTAATGGGTTAAAACATTTAGAACGTTGGAGAAATTGCTTATACCAAGCGATTTTCGCGAATAATTTCATGAACTTGAATTGGTCCCCTGAAATATCTTTCAATTTGGACCATTCTAAAAGTTTGTCGTATGGTAAAAAGGTTTAAAAACCTTTTAACCCATTCCCGCACAGGGAAATTTTAGACCAGTCCAAATTTAAAGAAGTTGCAGACGACAATTTCAAGCTCATGGAATTTAAAAGCATTTGTCTCTTTGGAAAGAAAACATTGTGGAAAATGAAGAAATTGCTTGACACAAGCAATTTCTTCATTTTTTCACAATGTTTTCCAAAGCTTTATAATCTTGCGGCGTAAAAAGGAGAGAATTGCGTGAGAATTGGTTAAAGGCTGTTTCTTTGGTCATGCTTGTTCGGAAGAATGTGTTGTTTTCTACGTACACTTTATTATGTCCAAGAGGTTAAAGCAGTATTTAGATTTGATGTTTTAAGAATCGTAATAAATGATAATGATATCCTATATGAATCAGAATCATCAGAAAAAGGATCGGTAGATTTTCAGACGAAAAAATAAAAGAAAAACAACGATCATCATGTTTTAAAGGTTAACCAACATGCAGTTATCTTGCCTTCACCAATCGTTCAAAGAACTTTTTTTTTTAAATTGTTTTAGGCGCTAATCAGTAGTCCAATATGACCCCCCCCCCCGCAAAATTCGATTTTTTTATATGGATAATATTCTGTATTCGGAAAGATCTTTGCAACTACTGCCTTTTATGCACCTTGTGTTTTTTCCGTGACTTGCCTCGACCCCATGAATGAAAGTTGCTAGCTCTTTGCCAGAACGGGCTATTTTTATATTGAAAGTGAATGTTTTACTTATTAACAGAACAGAACAGAACAGAACAGAACATATATTTTATTTGACAGGTACAAATTGTACATAGTTTTAGTACATAAATTGGTCAGATCTCACAACCACACATCCATACTCACTATTCTGTTACACACTTCTCTCATATGCTAACTCTCACTTATCTCTTATTAACAGAGTTTACTCAGCCTGCTAATGTGGTAAAACGTTTTCTTGTCGATTGTTAGGTCGGGAGTTCGATCCAATTATTTCCAGCCATTAAATAAAGAACTTACGCTGACAAGCGTCATTTTTTCACTAACGGGGCCCTATAAAAAGTTGTGTCTAAGTAACCGGAGTGGGTATGCAGTATTCTATGGGGTACTAAATCGGTCAAAAGTCCACTTTAGATCGCAGACGCTAAAATAAACTCGCGCCATGCGTAATAAATACAGGTGCCCTCACAAAATTAAGGCTTAAGCGTTAAAATGCCGCGCAATCAAGATCATAAAATGTGCGCGTTCAAATTACCTATATCATTTACGCATGCACGCGTTCTTTATGCTCACACGACTTAAAGTACATTTTGATCCAAACCAGTACACCATAGTCAGATATAATACTGTGTCTCTGCGTAGTCAATAAAATGATTAAAAACTACTGTTTAAAGTACCGAGCACGGAGATACAACATAAATACTGATAAAACTGTCGTTTAACCCCATTCCCAAACAATAACGCTCTTTGACGCCCCAATAAGAAAAACAATAGGGAAATCATCGTGGAAAATAAAAAAAAAAAAAAAAAAATAAAAATGCTTGCAACAAGCAATTTCTTCATTTTCCACATTGTTTTCTACCAGGAAGGTTGAACAGTCTAAAATTTCATAGACAATTGGGACAGCATTATGGAAAATTAATAAATAACTCACAACAAGCAATTTCTTAACCCATTCCCACACAGTGA